>JARHVA010000303.1:2955000-3357500 GCA_037957365.1 Torreya grandis | reverse complement strand
CATCTCAATATCCTCCATGTTTATAATCTACACATCATGCAGGTGGCTAGCCTTTAAAGTACATCCTTTACATCATGCTCATACTCATTTTATACCTCCTATTACAACATTCTTGATCCAAGATCCTAAACCTATACCTCATGGTTATCTACTCAAGTTATCCACAAAAATCTACCTCCACATCCATGGTGGTGCATATGGAATAGTCAATCTCACTTGTCTCCATCGATCCCACAACTCTACATACCCATCAATAACTTTAGCATCAATGATATCTCTCTGATAACTCCATATAATAGTATTTAACTATGTCCAACTATGGTTTAATATGTCTAGATTAATGGTCATACCCCATTATTATCTCTCCCTCACTAATCGTGCAAAACCATGTGGCCTAGTTGGTATATGCTACCTCACACCTAACTATATCATCACCCTATCTAGGTGATATCTCTCTATAATATAATCATGTCTCCTAATAATGTAATAAGGGTTCATCATATAGTCCATGTTAAGATCACCATATGGCTATTAAAACACAATATCTCTGTAAGGTCTCTAGATGATTTGGTCATCACCTAACTCATCAATAGCCCTCTTATAAAACTATAGATCACCCAAATATGGTATATGTGTCCCAATAATCACATGATATCCATATTCAAATGGCTCATTATCATACTAAGTGATCTTATGTCCAAATGGTCTCTCTATAGTAATGTGCTCCTAGCACCAAACCTATAGTAATGTGGATGGGCCAACCTCTATCCAACTTGACATTTGTTGAATGATGTAAATCATGGTATAAATGTGATAACATGCATGACCCCATGCAAATATATCACCCATATCCTTCATGTATCTAGTCACATCTAAAAGACCAATAGGACATAGTCTCCCACTCTTATCAGGTAGTAAAATGCGACTAAAAATATCCATGAGTATGATAATCAAAGAATCCATCTATAAACTAGTAAAATAGTCTATATCAATACTACCTCTAACAACAAGAATCAACCCATCACCAAAAATCTAGTATAATGTAATATCCTATGGACCCTAACCATAGTATACATGTCTCCCTCTTATCAGAATACCCAAAATCTAATACACATCCTTTAGTGTGATAGTTATCTCACTTGTCAATAAGTGAAATGTGTTCATCTCACTATGCCATCTCTATGAAAGTGTTATCAATAGAGCTATATCTTCTTGAACCTCTAACATCTATGCAATATATGATAAGTCACTCACCTCTAGCACAACAAACTTGTACTCTATGAATCTTGACATATGTCCCATAACTAGATATATTTTTTCCTAAGTTACAAGCACTGGTGTTACAACCTGTAAATCACATACATTAGTATTTAATTAATTTCACTTAGCATTAAATTCAAAATTATCACTATGATCCAAATACTCAACTAAAATATAAAAAATCAAACAAACGTTTTTCATATTTATTATTCTTATTTCATTATTCACCTAACATTTTTACTCCTACATTATGCAAATTTTACTTTAACCTTTTCTACCGAATTCACTACTACCTCAAATGAAATCATTTCTCTAACCAGTGATTTGATTCCTTGTTTCATGATTTCACTGCCCTGTTTCACAATTTTTGTCCTATTAAATAATTAAATCATCTTTTTCATCTAAAATTATTTCACTTATCTATTTTTAAAAATAACTATTACCTACAATGAAATCGCTAATTTTGAATCCAAAATCAATGTTTTGATAATATCAAATTCATTTTCTCTAAATTTTAGCCCTAATTAATGATAACAAATACAAAAAATTCAAATTTAAACTCACTTGAGGTCCACTCCTATCAGGTCTCTATAATCTCCTCACTCTCTCTCTCTTCTCAATGCTCATGGTGTGGAATGCAATCGATGTTTCCTCCCAAGTCTCAAACTAAACCTCTCAACTCAAAATTCTTAGCAAATAACTTTAAAAATAAAATTTTCACAAATGAATTTCTATACCCCATTTTTTCTACTTAGATTCATATATAATATCCAATATTCCCCCCATCCCTACTCATTCTTCATTCATTTTTCAAAATTTTGAGATACATTAGATCAATCTATTTTGAATTTGTTTTCAAAATCTTACATTAATCTATCTACATAAAATAAACATAATCATTTGCAATTCAATATCTTTTTTTTCTATTTTTAGATCCATAGCTTATTATCATTATGATATATCATTCCCACAACCACTCAATTGACCCTTATGTCATTATCAAAACATTAAGTGTGCAATCTCTAAATGGTTAAATTATTATTTTTTAAATCTACACTCTAGTTTTAATTAACTAGGGGCAACCATTTTACACAGCCAACATATTTTAGGTTTGACATAAATTTTGAAATTAGTTGATTTATCATTTTTCCACATCACTTTGTCTATTTCCTCTTTTCATCAATTTTGAGTGTTTTTCCTCTTTTTCACACAAACCCTCGAGAGAGCATCATCACACTAGTTTTCATTCATTTACGGAGATTTTTTCCTTTTTAATCATCAACACTCTACTTCTACTATTCTTTGAAAGAATATTGATTTGAAACACTATTTCAAAGAGGGAAAAATATAGACACTTAAATTTAATTTAGTGTCAAAATACACCTAAATATATTAATAATTCTTCTTAAAATAATTCATCACATCTCCCTCCAAATTCAAATAATTGAATAGTCAATTATTCACACTTTAAATCCTTATTTTAAATATAAAATATGGATTTTACACCTCATCCAAACATCTTCCACCCTTTTATCCCTCATCCCAACCAAAACCCACAACTTTCTCAAAATCATATGACTCATCCCCTAAGTTGTCAAGAAGTTTGACTTATTCTTGCTGACTCAGCTAACCAATCCCATGCTTCTCTCAACCATTTAAAATGGTATTCATCCTCATAGATGAGGACTCATCATCCACCATTTATTATTTGTATCATTTAATAAATCTAAATAATCCTCCATCATTGGATTCTCTTTCATAAATATATAAATAAACTTGAAAATTTTAATTTTCAAGGTTCATAATCTAGACAAAGTTTTATTCACAAGTGAATCAAAGCATATAAAATTAATTTTGCACGAAATTTTTTCCCATTATATTTTGTATTTGAAGAGTGAGCACCACATTTTCAAAGAGCAAATCAAGTTTACATCGCAATGGAAAAAGTTTTCACATTTGATGTATAAGGTTGTGTTTTATGTTTTCTTTTTTTGTTGCTCTATCTTAGGTTGAATATAACTTAGATTAAGATTAGTTAATTTCTTAGAAATTAAAATTTTAGTTCACATAGTTGGATAATAATATTTTAAATAAGGAACTGATATTAATGGATGTTAGAATACATTTTTATCAATAACCCAATAGTGGCCATTGCATTTGTTGATCAATTATTGGTTCTTAGTATTTTCTCAAACTTGATTCATTCAAAGTTATGTATGATACTATAAACCATGCCTTTATAGGTGACAAAATTTTCATACTTAATTTGATACTGATATGTATCTTGATTAATGACCAATTATGAATCTTCATATATAGATAATTTATAATGTTTTACTACAATGTGAGGTGAATCGCTGCAACAAGTGCCTCATATTCTAGAATATTATTTTTGCATAGAAAATACATTTTAAATCAATTAGGAATGAGATCCCCTTATATTATAATGAATATAAACTAATATAAACCATGTGATGTGAAAGAACTATCAAAATATAGATTCTATTTGCATGATTCTTCTAGAGTGAAGGTAGACTCATCCTAGAAATTAATGTTCAAAGGATGTTTGCAAATAAATATGCCTTGAAAAGTTGATATATAATTAATTTTCCTTTTATGTCCTTTTAATTAGTATATTGAATTTCAAACTCACTTAAAATCATAATCCATTTATCCATATGACCTATCATTATTTCTTTAGAAAGAATATACTTAAGGTGATTAACCTTTTTAATTATGATGGTCTTATTTTTCAATATGTATTGACATAGTTTTATGAATGTGAATACCAATGATATACATGTCTTCTCAATATGTGTATAATTGTGTTCATAAGTGTGTTAAGAAACTAAAGTTCTAATTCACACAATGACAATCCAAACTGCATATTTTGAACTCAAAATATTGATTATACACACCACATTCCTTTTGAGGAAGGAATAAATATATAGCATGGGCCTCTTCAAGGGAGAAAAATCCTATTAGATGAAGATATAATTAAAAATTACTTCTTGGATGTCTAACACTAACATATACCCCTTTATTTATACTAATTCTCCTCTACACAACTCCTTACTCTTATTCATGTGGTATTAAACCACTATTATATTAGCTATTCTACTATTATATCCCTATTTAGGTACATTAAACTCCATCCCCCTTAAATATGTTTCACCCTTGAAACATGATAATAAATAAAAGGACCAAATGAAGGCCAAACCATATATATGAAAAATAGGTTGAATACTAGATAAAGGCACATCCATGTGTCCTTTTATGCTTCTACTTCTTTTACATGTGATTGGATATGAATATGTACATCAATAGGGTGAACATGAGCACTATAAATGAATGTTGAAGTGTAATTTGAACTATGATGATCATATCCTTAAAGTGAGAGTAAGGGTGCTCAAAATAGTCATCATGATGAATGAATTGAGGATAAATGCCATCCCCCTTAGCATTTTTATTTGAGGTATTTGAAGACTTGATTCCCTTATTAGGATTTATGATTGTTGGCTTGGGCTCATCAAGGGCCTACTCAAGCATGGTGATTTCTTTAATGGGCTCATCTAGAACCTATTGAGGTGCATCCAAAAGGGAATCAATGTCTAGTTTGTTGATGTGTTGAAGAGGTGGTGTTTTTCATGGATGTAAAAACAAAGGTGTCTCACCATGATTATAGTAGATGAAATATTGTGTGATATTATCTAAGCCTATGTCTTCTTTCATGGATTACAGTTGCCACATTCAAAACTCTACTCAAATATCATCTTGAAGTCCATTGATGAACTAATGAATGAAAAATGTGGTAGAGATGTTATTGGTTAATGTTTCAAACTCAGTCTGGTATTCCCTAATAGTACCAGTTTGTTGAAGTTTAGTTAATGCACTAGTGAGATTAATTTTAGAGAAAATAGAAAGCCTTATGAGAACTAAAGAGTGGACATATATTTCAACTGAAAATGCATCCTTTATAAAATGACCATTATTTTTTTTTTACACTGGCACAATAACATATATGAAACACCACTTTAATTATTGAGACCACATAATACCAAATAACTAAAAAATATCATTAATATAACTAGATAAGTATTAAATCTATAGGATTAAATCCAAAATATGTGAACACTATTAAACTTAGGATCTAAAAACTAAGGACATATTAATAACTTAATGGTAAAAAGGACATATTAATAAGTTAATGGTGAAAAGGACATTAATAATGTTAAATAACCTAAAAATATTGTATTTAAACTAATAATGACATAAGAAGGGGACATTATTATTATGATAGTAAACATAATTCCTAAGAGATAACATGTAAACCCTAAAATAACAATTACCATGCTAGTTTGAATAAACCCACAACTATAGAAGTGGGTTTAAGAAGAATAATATATATTTTGGTGAAAAAACTATGATAAAAATTGTTAGGAGAAAAGGTGAAGAGTATGATTGGGGGAAGGAGGATAACTTGTGATAGGTTGTGGGGAAGTCGATCCAAATTGAGTTAAGGTAAAAAAATAAGTCAATGATGTCTTGAGGCTAAGGGCAAGTCAAGAAATGCAAAAAGTGGGTACATGATAGGAGATATGGAGTAGGTTAAAATGACGGGCCATTACTAGTATAGAGTTGTAAGGGAGCTCAACTCAAATTTAAGTTGATTTATGGATAGATCCATGGAGGGAGACTAGAAAGTGTGAATAATCTAGATATAAAGATGATATGTTTGATCTAGATCTGAGCTAAGTGAGTTGAAGTGAGGGTTAGGATGTTGAGGTAAATTATGTACAAGTGGTGATACCAAGGAGCCTATTATGGAGGGTCATAGAGGATTTGTGCAAGAATATTCAAAAACACTAATCAATAAGGTAGTATATCTCAATATTTTTATTGATAGACATCATGGAATTGAGAAGATAAGGTGTAGAATATAGATATATTAGAGCTAAAGCCAGATCAATAAAGATAGATCTAAGGCTAAGAATAAAATAAAGTCTATTGGTGTTGAGGAAGATGTGTAGAATGGTGCCATGGTTGTGAGGAGGATGTTGAGAAGGTATTTGTGCTCATGAATATCCCATCAACATAGATGGTATATCAATGATGCACAATCCATAGGGACCAACAATCCATGAATGTGAATGGAATTTCATGGAAAAAATTCAATTTGATACAAAAATCTAGCCCTAAAACATAGGGTCAAGATCTAGATCCAAAGAGCAGGGTCAAGGCAATTGTAAAATGTGATGTTAAGAATGAACTAATAAAACCTTAGAATACTATGATGTAGATATAAGAATACATAGATCCAAAAATATCCACATAGAATAATGATAATAGAGAAGTATTTTTTTTAAAAACTAAATGACTAAAAAATCTCTCTTTAATCTCAAATTCTACTACAATGGAAAAAATTTAGCCCTAAAAGTTACTCTAATACCAAATGTTAAGAACCTAAAGTTCCAATTCACACAATGATAATCCAAAATGCATATATTAAACTCAAAATACTGATTATACACATCATATTCCTTTTGAGGAAGGAATAACTCCATATCATGGGCCTCTTTGAGAGGGAAACCTCCTATTAGAGCAAGATCTAATTAAAAATGACTTCTTGGATACCTAAAACTAACTTATACCCATTTATTTATACTAATTGTTCTTTACACAACTCCTTACTCCTATGCACGTGGTACTAAACCACTATTCACTATTCTATTATCTATTATACAATTATACCCCTCTCTAGATAAACTAAAAAGTGGCCAATATCTTTCTTAGATATTAGATTACACATTCTTTTCCATAGTCATCATGTTTGGTAAATAATGCCCCCAAGGCATGTTCAATTGTTGAACTATAAAGTAATAGTGGTTTTCCTAGCATTGGTAGGACCAACACTGGTGGATTTTCAAAATAGGTTTTCAATTGCTCAAATGATTTTTGATATTCGATGTTCCATTTAAAGTTGGGGCCCTTCTTCAAGAGCTTATTTGAAAGGATGGAAGTGATCAACAAGATATGAAATTAATTTCTAAATATACTAGATTTTAACTTGTAAAATACAAAGTTATTTAAAATTAGGAGACATTTCTATGATGGCCTTAACCTTGGTAGGATCAACTTCAATACCTCTATGGGAAATAATGAATCTTATAAATTTTCATGTTGTGATTCTAAAGACACATTTATTATGATTAAAGCACTCCTTATATTCATGAAGTTGTAAAAATACTCTTCACAAAATGTTTGGATGCCATGTACATGTTTTTTATTTTCCTAGGATATCATAATATAGATATGAACAATATCATGCATCATGTCATAGAAAATGACAATCACTACACACTGATATGTAACACCAACATTCTTCAAGCTAACTGGCATAACCTAATAATAGAATACACCCCATAGAGTGGTGAACATTATTTTATGTTTATATTCTAGATTAATTTTTATTTGATTGTATCTAAAAAAATATCCATGAGGGATATCATTTTCTATCATATTGTTGAATCTATGATCATGTCAATGTTAGGTAAGGGGAATTCATATTTTAGACATGATTTGTTGATATATCTAAAATATATACATAATTGAATACCTTTAGGTTTTTTATTAACTATAATGATGCTAGATATCCATTCTAAGTAATCAATTGGTCAAAAAAATCTCACCCCTAATAAGTTTTTTAGCTATTTCTTGACCAATATAGTAATGCATGGATGCATTTTCCATAATTTTTGTTTAATAATCCTAGCATCTAGGTATAATACTAGAGATATATATAGCCCATGCATATCAAAATAATACCATGTGATTATGTTAATAAATTCTCAAAAAATGACAGTTATTAATTTATTTTCCTTTGCAGTGAGGGATGCAATAAGCTTAACAAATTTGGGATCATCTATGGTACCAATGTTAACATCAATCGTGTCTTCCATGAGTAGTTTAGAACCATCCTTTAATATAGTTGGTATCAAAGGCAATTTATCTTCTCTTTTTGGGACATTAGGGTCACCCATGTAAGAATAATCATAATTTAAAATGGAAGGTAACTAATAAGTCCAAAATATGACTCATTATTACTATCAATGATTTTCATTTTTCTTCCATTACCTCTCCTCTAGACTGAATAATACAAGGATCTTAGGCTTGTATCTAATCCTAGTGTAGCAAATTAATGTTTTTTTATTACTTAACATAGCTAAATATTAAGTTACTAATTCTATCATTTAATTCTAACTCTTTGCATATTTAGTCTCTCAATTTTATGTATATATAGATGATACAATAGTCTATAAGGAATAAATACCTTTTTAATGATCTTCTAAGGTAACCTATAGAAAATATCTAACATTTTGGTAAGCTATGAATTTATTAGACACTCTTTTTTTCATTCAAATCTTCTCTAAATTGAGCTATAGACTTGTCTAGTAGCTATAGAGTATCACAATCCATTGATACAGACTCGCCTAGTAGATATTGGCTCACCCAATCCATAGTTAAAGACTCATTCAAGATTTGATTTCATTATTCATCAAAGATTTCCACCTAGCCTATTATCCTTTCTACAAACTTCTTTAGCATCTAGGTTCCTTGAAGAAAGTTTCTATGGACTTCACCAAGTATTCATAGAAATAGCTCTTAACTCTACCAGAGATGCTATGAAGTTTCTCTAAACTCTACCATAATTACTATAAAGTTACTATGAATTCTACTAGAACTACTCTAGACTCTCTCATTCTAGCTTTTGAGCTTGTAGAACTAAAAGATTCATACTTGAAGATTATTTTGGTCACTTACTATTTAAAGTATTATTATAAATAGTAGATCTATAAATAGACCTTCTATATATATTAGTCGGTGTAAATATATCCATAATCTTTATAAGATAAATTGATCTAGTAAATCTTAGTAGATATGTAGTGGATTTTTTAACAAATGGATCTTCCTATTTCTAACCATTAATCACCTAATTTGAAGAACCACTAAAATTAAGAGATTTGTCTTGATAGAAAAGATTGAGTACTAAGATCTAGAGATCGTCAGTTACATCATTATATAAGTAGATCTTCATGCCTTAATATGGGATATATATAATTTTTCAGTTAATATTTTAGCACAATTATAGTTATATGTATGTGATCTATTTTTATTAATGAATAAATGTCCAATTTCCAAGTATTGAGTCTTCTTTTATTCTTGTTGCCAAGGTGAGCAATGTCCCACTCTCCTTAGGAAAAAAGAATGTATTTCTATATGGTGTTTTATGTATTTACAATTTTTAGTAATTATAAATCTATTTAATTTTCATAATAGTAATTAAAATTAGACTTCAAAACTTACATGAATTACCTTTCAATTCAATATTAAAAATTAGTGTGTTTATTTTAGCAGATTATTTACTTCCAACAAGTGTGTTTACTTTTATTAGATTATTTAATTCTAACAAGTATGTTTAATTTCAATATATTGTTTACTTCCAAAAAGTGTGTTTATTTTTATCAAGTGAATTTATTTTAACAAATTAGATTATAGAGTGTTTTAATTCTACAAGTGTGTTTATCTATTTCATAAGCAAATCCTTTATAGGATAGCTTAGATTAGACATTTAGAAAGACAACAACCCCCTAATCATATATGTAAGACCTAAAACCATAAGACTTACTACAAACATCTTTGCACATTGCCCCTAGTTTGAATGACATCAACAAATAAAGTTGATTAAATAAAGGAAACAATGGCACCCATCATTTTTATCACCATTTCTAGGGAACTATAAGGTGTTAGTAAGGAAAAACTTATTGGTCTCTATTTATTTTTTTTTAAAAAAACATTAAAAAACCAATAAAAAATAATAAAAATAATTTAATAACTGACCTAGAGATGCTAAAGGAAGGTTCATCTCCAAAGATGTTGAGTTAGGAGTAGAGGATGAAAGAACAATTTTTTTTTTTGATAGATATAAAAGTATAATAAAAACACTTGAATCACACTTAGATTTATCACTAGAATCAAGATCATGCTCACAAAGAAACCATGTAAGAAGACTCACATTTGGGAGATCTTCTCCTATAGGAAGAATTAATCTAGAGGTTCCTTTATCTGGAATAGTAGGTTCTAGACATCAATCTTTATAATATCAAGAAGTAATAAACTAGATCTCTAATACAGGTTGGGAATAAATAGAAACCATGGCTGATAACCAAGGAAATATAGAAAATCTTGAAGAAAATAGAATGTAATTAAAATAAGATAGAACTTTTTCCTTTCTTATAGTCATAGATACAATAGATCAAACCTCTATGAAAATAATTTCAATATAAATTATGCCAAATTTTATAGGTAATTCCTTAGAATATCTAGATCATTTCTTATTTCAATTCAAAGTGTTATGCCAAACTTATGATTACATAATTGATATTCATAAACTCAAAATTTTCCCTTTTACACTTAAGGAGGCAGCCATGAGGTGGTTCATAGTCCTTCTAGGTGATTTTATTAATACATGGAGATACCTAAAAACTACATTTATTTATAAATATCAAGATTAATTTAGAGTAAGGGATAGAAAACAATATTCTTCAAGATTAAATGTAATGAAGATGAAATTCTATAAGATTATCTAGATAGATTCACATTTGCCCAAAAATGTAGTGGTTACCCACATACAGAAGAGATAGTGAAAATGGTCTTTCTTAAGGTTTTAGACGATGAATCTATGTATCATTTGAATCTAATGGGTAAAGGAGACATTTTAAAATTAACATTTTTTTAGATTTTATATCTATGTACTAATTATTCTAGAATAAAACATACAAGCAGGAAAACTAGACAAATACAATGAAGTTAGTCGATTGATGAAAAAAATTCTAATTTAAAAATTGATATTTTGGTCTAGTTAAATACTAAATTATATGGTTTTAAATAAAATTATAATTCCACCACAGAACCTTTAGCCATCTATTATCCAAAATGTAAACTAAAACATGCTCTTGGTGATTATCTTTTGGATAAAACAAAATTATGTGGGATATGTGATAGTAAATATCATGACACAAACCATTATAACCATTTTTATATTTTGAAAAATAAATTGAAACAAAATAAACATCCCATAAAATATATAAATTATGTCCAAAGATAAAATCTATTTCCACAAATCTAGACCCAAGGTCAGTTTAGCCCAAGTAATCCCATTAAACCATGGATGACACCTTAGATTACTCAAACACCTTGACCTATGTGGGGATAAGCACAAATATAATGGGATAATAAAGAATGGATAATGCCTCAACAACCATGGATACCCTAACCATAATAATAATAATAATAATAATAATAATAATAATAATAATAATAATAATAATAATAATAATAATAATAATAATAATACATAGTGGAACATCAATCCACAGTTTAATCCCCATAGAATGTTTTCACCATAATAAGTTTTGATGGCACCTCCTATAACTCAACCTATAGAATAATTTAATCAACCTTATTTGCCTACTCAATCAATGGCTAACCCCAAGAATAAACAATTAGACCCCATCTATGTAAATTAATAAGGAGAAACCATGAATGTGTGAGTTATTAAACTTGTAAACATCTAGGCTTAGATTAGGCAGAACAATTAAAGAACCTCCTATCACCATATTTTAACTACTTAATGAAAAGACAAAAATAGATACACCTCAACCCACAGTTAGAAAAGAGGAATCCAAAAAATCGTTAGAAAAAATAAATGAACATATTACTATTCCTTTACCTATTACTTTTCCTAATAGATTGAAGGAAATTGAAACCAAACAAGAATCTTATTTAATTCAAGAATTAAGAAAATGAAACATTAAAGTACACTTGTTACAAGCTATCAAGGATATTCTATAATTAAACAGAGTCATTAAAACCCTGTGTGTCAAGACACCTAGAATAGAGAAACAATACCCAAAGACCATACATGTACATGGTAAATTAGCTAATATTTTAGTAGGAAAATTATTATTATCCAAATATGAAAACCTAAGAAGCCTAGTCATAGCAGTTACCATAGGAAAAAAATAAATACCCAATGTTATGGTAGATTTGGGTGCAATAATCAATGTCATAAGAACTGAAACTCTCCAAAAATTATCCCTTATGGGGATTCAACTTACCTCCACCATTTTCCAAATGGATGATCAGTCAATTTCCAAACTAAGAGGTACTATAGAAGATGTAGTTGTAACAATTGACTCATGGGAATATCTAGTATATTTTATAGTGTTGCAACCTAAAACCAAGAATATAATATACCCTATTTATTTTGGGAAGACCTTATTTAGCTAATATAGTAGTAATAGATTAGGGGATATGACTATTTCAAATGGTCTAAAATCAAAAAAATATATCCTTATATCCCCCTACAAAACTCTCATTGGATTACACTAAAACACTTTAGGTAGATGAACCAAAAATAAATAAGAATAGTCTTTCATCCTTGGCTATGATAATTATATAAGGACACATACAAGAATTAACTAATGAGTTAGCATAAGATCTAGAAGATGATATTGACCTGATGAGCATAGTTGAAAGAATTAACTAATGAATTAGCATAAGATTTAGCATAAGATCTAGAAGAATTTATTGATTCTATCATTTTTTTCAACTATGGACTCTATTAGTCTATCCACTACAAACTTTTTTAGTCTATCTACTATATACTCTACCAATTTGTCTTCTATGGACTATATCTGATTCTTGGCTATATACTCTACCACTTCATTAGATATGAACTCCACCAGACTTGTTACTATAGACTCAATCTTTGAACATTCAACATATGACCATAAACCATTGTAATAAAGTATTTATAATTGGGCATAAGACACACCAACTAATTTTTTAACTACTTTTCATTGTCCATTAGTTAGAATCATTACTCTAGGAGATAGATTTGTAAAAAATATAACTACATTTCATCTATTATTTACACATCCATGTCTTCTTAATTTTCTTATGAGTGAATTTAAACAAGTATAATTTTTCCATCCTAACATTAAACAAGTTATGGTGTTACTAGGAAAAAAATTTAACATGAATACATGGTTAACCTATGATCAATAAATGAAAGTTTTTGATGTCATCAAAAAACACACCAACACATTTTCTTGGGATTATGTAGTTATGTGAGGAATTCATCTAAGTGTTTGTACCCATCACATTTACACAAACCAAGACAAACTAGTTAGATAACCACAAAGATGTAATATCCCCTTCAAACAGGGAATATATAAACATAAAAGCTCTGAACAAAGATACAATCTTGAAGAATAAATTCAGAAGATAAACAATAAACCACAATAAATCTCTTAACTGCTAATCAAAGATCTTATTATTCATCTAGATGATTACAATAGTTTTCCTTTGTCATGCATATACAGAATATGAAAATACAGTCTTAAAAACTTGATTCCTTTAGCAAACTGGAAATAAACTTGGGTCTGTGCGGCTTTTGGGTCACTGTGTCAAAAACACAGTTGCCGTCGTCGGTCGATATACTACCGACGTCGGTCACTATGGGTCCTTCTCTACTGATGTCGGTCTTCAGTCGGCTGATGTCGGTCACTGGGGATTTTTGCCTACCGATGTTGGTATCTGCGTGTATCTATACGGATCTATATAGACTTCGTATAACTGCCAATATAATATAACACACCCTAATAGCTGAACAACTTGATCTCAAGATATATGATTCTAATACAGAAGATCTATATCTGTATAACTTATTGAATCAAAAACCTAATAAAATAAATACCTGGAAAGCTCTGTGATAACTTTTGTATGAAGTTACCTCTCAAATCTGTAAACCTCTGTGATAACTTCTATATGAAGCTATCTCTCAAAACGACAATAGATCAGCTGATATTTCATAGCCTTTGAATCACAAACACTGAAGAGTGGACACTCTCCAATGCAGATGGAATCTTGGAACCCTTGGCTCAGTCTTCACAAAAGAATTCTTCAATATCAAAATCAATAATCAATGCATAATTCAATAAAGGCCTCCATGAGAAACCCTTATACCCTCAAAAAGATGTGCTTTCCCTAATTAGTTTTTTTACTTAAATTAGAATTAGGGTTTCTAATTAAAAATAGACCAAATAATTAATATTTGATTAAATCAATCAAATATTAATATCTCCCTCAATACATGTCTGATCCTTGAACCGTTCAAAGCTGGTAAATAAGGGAGTGATTTTGCACATGACCATACCAAAATAAGGACACTCCGCTGCAAGTCAAATATCCCTAAATAATAGGAGCTCAGGCAAACATGTTTGAAAGAGCCTGAATGAAAGCCAACTATATAAATTCTGCTAATCGAAGCCAAGACAATCTCCATCATGACCCCCTATCCATCCTCTCAGCCTACGAGGGTCGCATAATAGGCTAATCATCAAGTCTGTTAATGTCCACTAAAAAAGGGGACATGACAGTCCACCCCTCTAGAAATTGCTTATCCCCAAGCAATCTCAGAATAATGAACTACTCAGTCCACTTGGATCCCAAATGTAGTCATGATCTACACTGATGACAAGTAACACAAGCTCCCACAATATCCTTTGAAATATAACCAAGAGGAATCCACAATCACTCTGGTGAATGCAACTCAACCAATCTCTAAAATCACAACTGCCCTAGATGTGTCGATACTACAGGGTGCCTAACTCACAACTGCCAATTCCATCTACAAAAGATGGTGCCAATCCATCCCATAATGGATGGTAAGAAACTGGATCCGATCCACACCTGTGTGAAATCAAATCATCTAACTCTGGGTCAAAAGAAAAATAATGAACATATCTCACCGTATAATGCCGGTAGGAACCCCCAAACTCTACTACTGGCTCACCATCACTGAATTAGGAATCAACAGATGGCTCCAATCTCTAACTCCAAGTGGTTGTAGGCTAGATAAGACCCTGTGCAATTTTCTCAACAAACCCCACCTCAAAATCCCTTTGAGGAAGCATAGTAGAAAGGATCACCATAATCTCTCCACCCAATCTGCTAATAGCACTAGTACCTCAGATGAGAACACCTTTCGTCACCTTATGTGAGTCCAGACAAACACTTGCACTATCTAGTAAATAATCCATGAATGATTTAGTGCAGTAAAAATTATATGAGGAAGCATCAACATACTCCCCCACACACCACAACTGATCTCTCTGTAAAGGTGGCACAATCAACTGTACCACACTATCATCTGCGTGTAAAGAATCAATCTGGAGACTCAACTCCACTGGTATCCCAAACTCATCAAGATCGGGTACTCTCAAATCTTGCACATGTGTATCAGTCCCAACAATATGTTCCTCAACAACAACTACAAGAACGTACTCACCACTAACCACCTCACTATACAAATGAATTGGGTTTGGGGCTGGTGAAGACCGCAAATGATCCAACTCCACGGTCACCTCCTCTGACTGAAATTGCGACTCCTGTAGATCTCATTGTAAGTCATCACAAGAAGACCCTGCTGTAACTCCTTTCTATCTCCTTATGTTTTGAAGATGTTGTCTCGCATTGGCAGCCACTAATCTAGCCTCCTTGGCCTTTTGTGACCACATATCACATAAATTTTGGGTCCTTTCCATATCCATCCAAGTTTGATGTTCTTGATGTGAAGATGAAGGAGCAATATGATCATGCAAAGAATCCATACTCTTATTATCCATATCATTAACATGCTCTATGCTGGTCTCCAATGTAGAAGTCTCAAGTGAAACTTCTTGCAAAGATGATATAGACAACTCATTCCCCATGGCTGCCCTCATATCCTCTTGAGTTAAATCAACATGTCTAACAACTGGTGTAGGGCTACCCTCAACCCCTGTAGAGACCTCTTGTTTCTCCTTCTTTCTGTATTGTGATGTGGACCTTTTATGAATGGATGCCATATACCGTACTAATTTGTCTTCAAATGTAGGATCTGAAAGAATTTCATTCATCCTCCTCTGGGTTTTATCCAACATATTCAAACTTTATTTCAACTTCTTCATATCCTTGTCCCACTGTTTTTGAGTACTTGAAGACATCATGGATACTTCACTGATTCAATCTACCCAAACTACCCAACATGATGGCAGGACATTGGCTCTGATACCATTGTAATATCCCCTTCAAACAGGGAATATAGAAACACAAAAGCTCTGAACAAAGATACAATCTTGCAGAATAAATTTAGAAGATAAACAATAAACCACAGTAAATCTCTTAACTTCTAATCAAAGATCTTATTATTCATCTAGATGATTACAATATTTGTCCTTTGTCATGCATATATAAAATATGAAAATACAGTCTTGAAAACCTGATTCCTTTAGCAAACTAGAAATAACCCTGGGTCTGTGCAGCTTTCAAGTCACTGTGTCGAAAACACAGTCGCTGTCGTCGGTCGATATACTACCAACGTCAGTCACTATGGGTCCTTCTCTATCGACATCGGTCTTCAATTGGCCGATGTCAGTCACTAGGGATTTCTACCTGCTGATGTCAGTATCTGTGTGTATTTGTATGGATCTATATGGACTTCATATGGTTGCCAATATAATATAACACACCCTAATAGTTGAACAACCTGATCTCAAGATATACGATTCTAATACAAAAGATCTATATCTATATAACTTATTGAATCAAAAACCTAATAAAATAAATACCTGGAAAGCTCTATGACAACTTCTATATGAAGTTACCTCTCAAATTTGTAAACCTCTGTGATAACTTCTGTATGAAGCTATCTCTCAAATCTACAATAGATCAGCTAATATTTCATAGCCTCTGAATCACACACACTGAAGAGTGGATGTTCTCCAATGTAGATGGAATGCTAGAACCCTTGGCTCAATCTTCACAGAAGAATTCTTCAATATCAAAATCAATAATCAATGCATAATTTAATAAAGGCCTCCATGAGAAACCCTTATACCCTCAAAAATATGTGCTTACCCTAATTAGGTTTTTTTCTTAAATTAGAATTAGGGTTTCTAATTAAAAATAGACCAAATAATTAATATTTGATTAAATCAATCAAATATTAAAATCTCCCTCAATACATGTCTGATCCTTGAACCGTTCAAAGCTGGTAAATGAGAGAGTGATTCTGCACATGACCATACCAAAACAAGGACACTCCGCTACAGGTCAAATATCCCTAAACAATAGGAGCTCAGGCAAACATGTTTGAAAGAGCCTAAATGAAAGCCAACTATATGAATTCTGCTAATCGAAGCCAAGACAATCTCCATCATGACCCCCTATCCATCCTCTCAGCCTACAAGGGTCGCATAATAGGCTAATCATCAAGTATGTTAATGTCCACTAAAAAAGGGGACATGACAGTCCGCCCCTCTAGAAATTACTTGTCCCCAAGCAATCTCAGAATAATGAACTACTCAGTCCACTTGGATCCCAAATGTAGTCATGATCTACACTGATGACAAGCAACACAAGCTCCCATAATATCCTTTGAAATATAACCAAGAGGAATCCACAATCACTCTGGTGAATGCAACTCAACCAATCTCTAAAATCACAACTGCCCTAGATGTGTCGATACTATAGGGTGCCTAACTCGCAACTGCCAATTCCATCTACAAAAGATGGTGCCAATCCATCCCATAATGGATGGTAAGAAACTGGATCCGATCCACACCTGTGTGAAATCAAATCATCTAACTCTGGGTCAAAACAAAAATAATGAGCATATCTCACCGTATAATGCTGGTAGGAACCCCCAAACTCTGCTACTGGCTCACCAACACTGAATTGGGAATCAACAGATGGCTCCAATCTCTAACTCCAAGTGGTTGTAGGCTGGATAAGACCCTGTGCAATTTTCTCAACAAACCCCACCTCAAAATCCCTTTGAGGAAGCATAGTAGAAAGGATCACCATAATCTCTCCACCCAATCTGCTAATAGCACTAGTACCTCAGATGAGAACACCTTCCGTCACCTTATGTGAGTCCAGACGAACACTTGCACTATCTAGTAAATACTCCATGAATGATTTAGTATAGTAAAAATTATATGAGGAAGCATCAACATACTCCCCCACACACCACAACTGATCTCTCTGTAAAGGTGGCATAATCAACTATACCACACTGTCATCTGCATGTGAAGAATCAATCTGGAGACTCGACTCCACTGGTATCCCAAACTCATCAAGACTGGGTACTCTCAAATCCTGCACGTGTGTCAGCCCCAATAATATGTTCCTCAGCAACAACTGCAGGAACGTACTCACCACCAACCACCTCACTATACAAATGAACTGGGTATGGGGCTGGTGAAGACCGCAAATGATCCAACTCCATGGTCACCTCCTCTGACTAAAACTATGACTCCTATAGATCTCACTGTAAGTCATCACAAGAAGACCCTGTTGTAACTCCTTTCTATCTCCTTATGTTTTGAAGATGTTGTCTCACATTGGCAGCCACTAATCTAGCCTCCTTGGCCTTTTGTGACCACATATCACATAAATTTTGGGTCCTTTCCATATCCATCCAAGTTTGATGTTCTTGATGTGAAGATGAAGGAGCAATATGATCATGCAAAGAATCCATACTCTTATTATCCATATCATTAGCATGCTCTATGCTGGTCTCCAATGTAGAAGTCTCAAGTGAAACTTCTTGCAAAGATGATATAGACAACTCATTCCCCATGGCTGCCCTCATATCTTCTTGAGTCAAATCAACATGTCTAACAACTAGTGTAGGGCTGCCCTCAACCCCTGTAGAGACCTCTTGTTTCTCCTTCTTTCTATATTGTGATGTGGAGCTTTTACAAATGGATGCCATATACCGTACTAATTTGTCTTCAAATGTAGGATCTGAAAGAATTTCATTCATCCTCCTCTGGGTTTCAGCCAACATATTCAAACTTTATTTCAACTTCTTCATATCCTTGTCCCACTATTTCTGAGTACTTGAAGACATCATGGATACTTCGCTGATTCAAACTACCCAAACTACCCAACAGGATGGCAGGACATTGGCTCTGATACCATTGTAATATCCCCTTCAAACAGGGAATATAGAAACATAAAAGCTTTGAACAAAGATACAATCTTGCAAAATAAATTTAGAAGATAAACAATAAACCACAGTAAATCTCTTAACTGCTAATCAAAGATCTTATTATTCATCTAGATGATTACAATAGTTGTCCTTTTTCATGCATATACAGAATATGAAAATACAGTCTTGAAAACTTGATTCCTTTAGCAAACTGGAAATAACCCTGGGTCTGTGCAGCTTTCAGGTCATTGTGTCGAAAACACAGTCACCGTCATCAGTCGATATACTATCAACGTCGGTCACTGTGGGTCCTTCTCTGCCAACTTCAGTCTTCAATCGACCAATGTCAGTCACTGGGGATTTCTACCTGTCGATGTCAGTATCTTCATGTATCTGTACAGATCTATACAGACTTCGTACGGCTGCCAATATAATATAACACACCCTGATATCTAAACAACCTGATCTCAAGATATATGATTCTAATACAAAAGATCTATATATTGTATAACTTATTGAATCAAAAACCTAATAAAATAAATACCTAGAAAGCTCTGTGACAACTTCTGTATGAAGTTACCTCTCAAATCTGTAAACCTCTGTGATAATTTTTGTATGAAGCTATCTCTCAAATCGGCAATAGATCAACTGATATCTCATAGCCTCTAAATCGCACACACTGAAGAGTGGACATTCTCCAATGCAGATGGAATCCTGGAACCCTTGGCTCAGTCTTCACAGAAGAATTCTTCAATATCAAAATCAATAATCAATGCATAATTCAATAAAGGCCTCCATGAGAAACCCTTATACCCTCAAAAAGATGTGCTTGCCTTAATTAGGTTTTTTTCTTAAATTATAATTAGGGTTTCTAATTAAAAATAGACCAAATAATTAATATTTGATTAAATCAATCAAATATTAATATCTCCCTCAATACATGTCTGATCCTCGAACCATTCGAAGCTGGTGCATCAGGGAGTGATTCTGCACATGACCATACCAAAACAAGGACGCTCCGCTGTAGGTCAAATATCCCTAAATAATAGGAGCTCAGTCAAATGTGTTTGAAAGAGCCTAAATAAAATCTAACTGTATGAATTCTGCTAATTGAAGCCAAGCCAATCTCCATCATGACCCCCTATCCATCCTCTCAGCCTATGAGGGTTGCATAATAGGCTAATCATCAAGTATGTCGATGTCAACTAAAAAAGGGGACATGACAAAATATGGACAAATCCAACATTAAAAGATTAGTAAAAACTAAAATTGAGAAATTGTTGGATGTTGGATTCATTTACCCTATTTTAGATAGCCAATGGGTTTTTCCATTCATAATTGTACCAAATAAAAATGAGAAATTGAGAGTGTGTGGATTACTGATAGCTAAACAAATCCACTATGAGGGATTATTTTCCTCTTCCTTTTATTGATCAAGTGCTTGATAATTTGGTAGGAAATAAATAATTTTCCTTATTGGATGTATTTAGTTAGTACAATTAGTTAGTAGTGGTACCTTAAGATCAAGACAAAACCACTCTCACCTATCCATGGGGTACATTTGCTTATAGAGTCTTACCATTTGGTATTTGTAATACCCCAACTACTTTCCAATGAGCATTTTTAGTCATATTATATTATTTGACTATTAATTATGTGGAAGTGTATATGGATGAATTTACTAATCATGGAGAGACATTTGATAAAGACTTACACAATCTTGACAAGGTCTTAACCAGATTTGAAGAACAACAACTATCACTAAGCCATGAGAAATACTTGATGATGATGGATCAAGACATAGAATTAGGATACCACATATATGCCAAGGGAATCCAAGTGGATCTTAACAAAATTGAAATAATTTTTTACCTTCCTATTCCACAGAATCAAATAGATACAAAGAGCTTCTTAGATCATGCTAGTTTTTATAAATATTTTATAGAAGAATTCAATAAAATAATTTCTCTTATGTTTGATTTATTGGAAAATTACAATGAATTTATGTGGAGTGATGATTGTAAAAAATCCTTCAAATCCATTAAATAATAATTGAGGTTTGCACTAGTGTTAAGAGGACCCAACTAGGAAAAACCCTTTCACATTTACACTGATATTTCTAATTATGTAATGGTGGTAGTTTTGGGATAAAAAGATGAGAATGATCATATGCATGCCATTTATTATATCAATAAAAATCTCAAACCAACTAAAAATAATTATACAACCACAAAAAAATAATTCCTTGATGTACTTTATGTCATCAACAAATTTAGACAATATATTATAGGTTATAAGGTCTTCATATACATAGATCATTCAACCATACAGTATCTTATGAATAAACCTATAGTCAAAGAAAGAATCATATATGGTTGTTACTTTTTTAATAATTTTATATAACCATCATTGATAAACTAGGAAAATTTAATGTGGTTGTAGACTTTTATCTAGAATAAATAATGCAAGTAGTGAAGAACCAGTTGAATATAACTTTTCATATGAACAACTATTTCTTGTTTCAACAGAATCCCCATGGTTTGCTAATATATACAACTATTTAACCACAAGGAATTTTCCTTCTCATTTTACTCAAAAATAAATAAAATATTTAATTAAAATTATTATTTCAAGTGGATTAATGGTATGTTATTTAAGTATGGACCTGATCATGTGTTTTTTTGGTGTGTAGTAGATAATTAAGCATATAACATCATTAGAGCTTGTCATGATGAACTAAGAGGGAACTATTTAACAAAAAGAACCATGCACAAGATCTTAGGATCAAGATATTATTATCCTTCCCTTCATAGGAATTAAATAAGTATATCAGATAATGTGATCCATGTCAAAGGATGGGATAACCTACACTATCATTAGAGATTCTTCTTCCTCCACAGATAGTATTAGAACCATTTAATAAATGGGAAATAGATTTTTCTGGTCCTATAGATCCTCCATCTCAAGGAAATGAATACTTACTAGTATGTACAAATTATGTCACTAAATGGGCTAGAGTCTAAGACTTAACCTTTGCTAGAGAAGTAGTACTAGTAGATTTTATGTATTTCAAAATCATATAATGGTTTGGTGTACCTAGGGAGATAATCTCATATTAAGGACCACAATTTATGTTTAATATGATCAAAAAAATTATGGAGGTCTACCAAGTCAATCATATTAAATCTTATCCTTACCATCCATAGTCTTATGGTTAAGTAGAAGTTACTAATAGAGATCTGGAGAATATTCTAGCCAAGATAGTTCACAACAACAAAAATTATTAGGAAATTAGAACACTATAAGAAATATGGGCTGACAACACTACTTGGAATACAACCACTAGTTTCTCACCTTATGAGTTAGTATATGGTAACAAACATTTACTTTCCATTTAATTTGAATTAAAAACTTTGAAAATAGAAATGGAAATAGGCATTGATTTGGATGAGGCACAATAAGATATAATTATTTAATTAAATAAACTTGATGAGATAAGGATATAATATTTAAAATAAATAGAGAATATGAATCATCAAAAAAAATGGAATGATTTCCATATCAAAGTAAGAAGATTTAAAAAAGGAGATTGAGAACTTTTGTTTGATTCCAAATTTTAGAAATTCAAAGGCAAGTTGAGAACAAGATGGTTAGGCCCATATCAAATAGAAAATATATTTGAGAATAGATCAGTATAGTACTTGATAGATGGAAATAAAAAAAATTTATTATTAAATGGACATATACTCAAATTATATTAAAAAACTATCAATAAGGAGGAATTTTTTCAAAACATTAGGCATGAAGTAGTTTTCATGGAAGGACCTAGTTCTTCTATTATAATAACTCCATGATGGTATATTTTGTAAAATAGAAGGAGATAATTTCTTGGTTTTCTTCTTCCAAAAAAAAAGTAAAAAATATATAAAAATAAATAAAATAAACAATTAAATAGTGAAAATCCTTTTTAGGATGCTATTGACAATGATGATAAGAAAACTAGCTTACTAGCTAGTCATGCATTGAATAATGAGCCTTAGCTTGAAAAAAAAAAGGATAATCAATGTAAAAATACCAAAAATAAAAAAATCATAAAATATTAAAAAATTGGTCAATTGTTTCAAGCAATAAAATTACTAATGTATTTATTTGTATACATTCCTAAAAATATGAATTCATGCATTTGTTCTCTATTTAGAATCAGGTGAAAGGAAAAGAATGAAGGCTAAGAGTATGATTTGGTAAGTAGTGTATTTTATTTATCTACATTAGATTATTATAAGTTTTTATGGTTCATGTATGTTCATATTTAAGAGGAGGTTTGTGAAGAAGACATCTTGTAGACTGTCAAATTAATAACTAATCAAAAGCATTTGGTGACATGGAAAAGTCATAAGTGAAAAGAAATGCAATAAAAATAAGGCCATGTCAAATTTATTTACATGTACAAACTTCCTACTGACTCACTTCACATTACCTTGAATAATTTTGACATGTTTGATGGTGCACAAATTTCATAAATGTGAAAGTACATTAAATATTTTTTAAATACAGTTTCATTTAACACTTCCACATCATATCATGATCGCTCAAGATCATGTCAGAAGCCACCAAAATAAAATACCCATCTGAATTGATTCCTTTCATTTTCATTATGCACTATTATTTTTGTTATCACTTACTTTTATATCTAATAAATCAACCCCAACTTCTAAACAATTTCCAGAACTACCATGGGACACAAAAAATGCTCTGAACCTAAGTTTGTAGTTGGATTAATGACTAATGACATTTTTGTAGAAATTTTTGAGGAGGTTGGTTGGATACCATTTTTACAAAAAATTTAAGGGTATAATGAAACTCTAGTGAATGAATTCATTTCAAATATAATAGAAGACTAAACTATAGTGAGGGGAATCAATATTCTAGTTTCTAACACAATCATCAGTAAATTTTTGGGATTATTGAAGAAGGTAAGAGAATACTTGGAATAACTCATTTTTTTGAGTTAATTTCATATTTTAGTGGGAATGAACAATTATATATTACATGTGTACACAACCATCAAGGAAATTCAAAAGGGATCATCAAGAAAACCCTACTTGAACCCTAAAAATCTATTTATTTTTGGGTTGTGAAATATTTCATGTGTAAAGGGAAATACAACATTTTGGGGTGTGATGTAAAGCATATCATTCTTTACCTCAAGTATGTCCAATAATAAATTCAACATAGGGTTAACCTCCCCTTATTCCTATATGGAGCCATTCACATTCTATGCACTATTAGATTAGCTCCACTCTGTCATCATGGTCTTATCCATTTAATTATTTAACATCATTTCCTTCATCAAAGTAAATTAAAATGGAAGAATTTTTAGAAAAACATATTCAATTAGTATTTATCATATATTTTAAAATCTTCTACAAAAACACTAATACCTAAGGCAAAATAAGAGGCTTCCTCTCTAGGGTTAGGGTTTTATTTAGTGAGAGATGATAGACTAGATCACAAACCACATAAGTGATTAATTAAAGTTTTTAGTAAACTCTAATAAAAAGGAAGTTAAGACCTATGGTTTTATAATTTTATATAAACCTTGAATCTAAAGATATCAATTTAGCAAGAAGAAAATAAGTACCCAAAATAACTATAACATTACAAGCCAATGAGGATACCTATTTAAAGGAACCTATTTCCCTTGTGCAGACAAAAAGAAGATTCAAAAAAATTATCTTAGAACAAGATGATGAGGAGACAAGCCACTTCCACTCTTGTAACCTTCTAAAATCACCATTATTTTCTTAACCAACAATATCATAAATAGTAATAGTGTATCTTGATGAAGAAGTTGTCATAGGAGATATTCCTGAGTCAACAATAGTGGTTCCTGATGAAGAAGCTATCATAGTAGATATTCCTAAGTCAATAGTAGTAGCTCTTGATGAAGAACTCATTCCAATATATATTCCTATTGAGGAGGTTATTCAGAAAGAAAATATATTCGTAGAATAAATTCTAGTAAAATAAGCAAAATCCTCTACATCTTATTTAAATCATGATATAAGACTAGTAGTAGACAAAAGGAAAAGTATTATGGTCTCTGAAGAAGAAAAATCATCCATCTCCATTGAAGATCCATAATTGTGACTCATCCTTGCATTGTCTAAGGTTGAGGTCATCATCAAACAACAAGCTATAGATATTTTATATCTTTTAGCTCAGTTACAATGTAAGGGTTTACTCAATTCTTCTTTGACTCAAGGATTAGTTAGTTTTAAAAATAAAGGTTTGGATCACATGAATAAAAATAAAAGGTTTGATAAATAAATAACTCATTTGAATGAAGACATGGTAAATTCTTGGATATATATCATTGAATTAGAAGAATAAAACCTATTGTTAAAATATCAACTCTATAATTATTAGAAATAATAGCTTTCTATGTAAACTTCATCTTCTTCCTCTAAACCTTCAGTTGATCAAGACTATCAAACTATCATTTCTCATATTGACTACCTAGACAAATGGAATCAGGTATGTTTTGAATTCAATAAACTTTAAGAATGAAATAAATCCTTAGAAAATGAAAAATAGATAATGAAGGAAAACTTAGATCAATAAAAATAGAAAACTTAGAAACTTGAAGTAAATCTACAATTTGCATGTCAAATATGGGGAAACCATCTAGCCTACAGAGCTCCATCTCCCTCTTACAGCTTGTATTTACATGAATAGTTTTATATATGACAACTACTAATAATTTCATGTGATTTACCTCACAACATTGAATATCCTCTTATATTTCAAACATTTTTTAGGAATCCACTCCACAACAACAAGATTTATTATGATTTTTATTTGTGTAATATGATATTAGGGGACTATAATAAGCTCATGGTAAATCTATATGTAGAATTTTAATGAGATCTCTTCTTTCTACTTATAAAAATTATATAGATTGGAAATCTAGACATGAGGAGTATGTGACAAAATCCAAAACTATAGGGCTATGTATTAGACTCTCTTTTACCAGTGCTAAGAATTTATTGATTAACTTCAAAATTACTTATCTAATGAATCCAAACATTAATTATTATTACTTGTAGGCTTTGTATAAAAGTAGTGTCTCTTTTGATCTATATACAAGACAATATTTTGATGATATATTTACATCTAGTTTTTTTTTTTTTTTCAAAAAAAGCTTGGTAAACTTTTTAACATGACCAGTAGTGCTAGCTATATTTACATCTAGTTTTAGGTGTTGGGACACATTGACAATTCCTTTGAAGAGAAGAGATGTGATGTCTCTAACTAATTTAAGATGGAGCTTATGAAAGACACAAGATATAAATGACAAGATTGTTAATGTCATTAACTTAGGAGGTGAAAAAAATTGGGTTAGCATGAGATTCAGGCCACCACTTATTCTAACTCATATTCCACCATGGCATAGAAGGAGTCCTAAAATAGATGAACAATTTTAGAATTGGAAACAAATGGTGCAAACATATCAAGGTTTCACTAGTTCCCTGAATAATCATTGAGCTGATTAATTTGACATATATTACCTCAGCCAGTGTTTAAAAGATAGAATTTAGAGTTGAGGGAATGAGTAGTAGTTGAATTTGTAAAGTAGACTTACAAAAGGTAAAGCATGGGGGAAATGATGAGTCCAAAATATGACTCATTATTACTATCAATTTTCTTTGTTTTCCTTCCATTACTTCTCCTTTATATTGAACAATGGAAGGATATTAGGATTAGATCTAATCCTAATGTAGTAAATGGACATTTTATCTTAATTATTGAACTAAATCCTAAGCTAATAATTATGTCATTTTATTTTAACTCTTCACATGTTTAATATCTCAATTTTGTGTATATACAGATGATACAATAGTCTATTAGGAATAAAGACCTTTTTGATGATATTCTAAGGCAACCTATAGAAAAGATTCTAAAATTTTTGCAAGCTATGAACTCATTAGACACTCTTTTAGTTCATTTAAGTCTTCTCTAGCCTAATCTATGGAATTTTCTAATAGATATGGACTTTCACAGTCGAATGCTATGGACTTGCCCAATATCTATGGACTAACCTAGTCCATAGCTATGTACTCATTTAAGATCCAATTTCATTGTTCATCAAAGAATTCCACTTAGCCTAGTAGAATTGCTACAAACTTCTCAAAATCTAGGTTCCTTGAAGTAAGATGCTATGAACATCACAAGGTTTTTTATATAAATAGATCCAAACTCTACTAGATTTGCTATGGAGTTGCTCCAGATTCTACCCAAATTGCTATGGTGTTATTCTAAACTCTACCAAAACTACTACATACTCTTCTAGTCCAAATGTTTCTAATGCAAAATTGCTTTCTACATTCAAAGAAGAAATAAGAAACTGAAAGATGGTTAAGGCTAGAAGTACCTGATATAGTCGTGCGCACCGAAATCAGACGTTGAAAGATTCTCCTCTTTTGCTGTGGAAGAATGACACCTGCGAAGAAAAGGCTAAACACAAAAAAACGTTAGTCAAAGATAGGGTGGGTTGTCAGGCGAACGCCCGATCCCAGAAGTACAAAGACTCCCTAGAAGGATATCAACCCACTGATAAAAAAGAGCAGAATATTGGATGAAAGTAGATGATAATGACAGAAATAAATGACAAAAAAAAATAAAGAGCGTACCTGATATGCGGCACTATTCTGCACAGTCACCGGCGTCAGTCTCTGTGGTGCCGGCGTCGGTTAGGGAGGGTGCCGACGTCGGTTAAGGTGCCGTCTTCGGTCGGGGTAGTGACCGGCGTCGGTAGGGGCAGGTTCTGGGAAAAGGTTCGGGATAGGGTCTGAGAGAGTTGGGACAGGTTCAGGGAGAGTCTGGGGGGTTTGAACAGTCGGGACAAGGTCTGGGAGAGTCGGGACAGGGTCTGATAAGGTCAGGGTAGGGTTTTGGACAGAGTCAGGACAGGGTCTGGGTAAGGTCGGGACGAGGTCTGAACAGAGTCTGGGGGGTTTGAACAGAGTCGGGATGACAGAAAATAAATAATAACTAAGAAAGAAAATGAAATAAACAGAATAAAGACTTACCTATTAGAAGACGCGATGAAAGCCATGGTGTGCAGATTAGTTGATGTCGTAGTGTTGATGATTGCTCAGAGTTCGCAGGTTGGTGGAGGAATTCGCAGGTTGGTTGCTCAGCGTTCGGTTGATAAGCGTTCGGGGATCCGGTTCGAATGGCTGGCGGAGGTTGATGAAGGCGGGGGACGGGGACGGTTCCAGAGACAGTTCGTCAACTATTTCGGGAAACTGAATGGTAACTGATAACGGATAAGGGGAAGGTGACCGACGTCGGCAGGATTGCCGACGTCGGCCGATAGGTGATCGACATCGGTGACATCGGTCGGGTAAAGACCGTCGTCGACAGATGCATAATGGGGATAGAGTCTACCTTTTGCTCTGTGCTCCTCTTTACATGCTGCCAGGGTCAAGGTTGGTGAAACAAGTGATCGGCAAGGGTTCAATAGGCGAAGAAGAATAAGACGGGGGATGACCAGGGGAGTCGACATGATTTCGGTGTCTACATTTGCCCCTTTTTGTCTTGTTGGTTGTTTTGGACGAACTGTAAGACAAAAATAGGAGTGAGTACCCTAGGTGAGGGATAAGGTTGATTTCGTCTTGTTGGTTGTTTGAATGAACTGCAAGACAAAAATAGGAAGCGAAATGCCCCGAGTAAGGATGAGGTATTCCCCCTCAAAGTAGGAGTCGAGGGAAGGGAACCGGGAATCGGATGCTGATTTGATAAAAAGTGGATGAAAAAGGGGTGAGGGTGAATGCTGCAAAGGTCGTGATTACGTGCATACCACTGCACGAGATGGTCAGGCCAAAGTGTCGCAGGTCAAGGGTCGAGTGCCAAAATTGAAGTAACCGGGCCCCAGCATTTAGTCGTCTGCTGATCGGGTCACTCAATCTAAGCTGAAGCTCCAAATGGGTCGTTGCGTTCCAAGTATCCCGGGCTCAGGAAGTGCTCCTAGAAACGCAAAAAAGTCACAAGTAGTGTGGATCAATCGGCTTGCGATCCTATACTTGTGAGGGTCCAAAAAGGTCTGCGCACAATTCTGCTAACCAGTCATGAGGTAGCATACATGCAAAAACAACCAAGGCAACAACGTCTTGGAAGTGGTCGAGGTGGGAGGAGATAGGTATGATCTCCAATGGTTGGTGGTCGATGGATGGATGAATGGACGAAAGGATGCGGAGGATGCGGCTGAGCTAACCCTAGAAGACCCCATGTCAACTGAGTGCTACCTACATAGCCCTGGTGATAGGGCCTCAGGCCGATGTAGTTCTCCCTAGAAGGAAGGAAGGGTCAAAGGGATGGTGAGGAAAAAAAAGATGTTGCAGCCTTTTCCAAATGGTGTATTCTGCAACATTGGTTGAGGGGTTTTTTATCCCTAGCAATATTCCATATGCGTGATGGATGTATGCTAAAAATGAATTGAGGTCTATTTATGCTTCAACAAGTATTGGTTTATGCTTAACATAAATTAGGGCGGGTCGATAGTTTCCATGTGTATTGGTGTCCATAGAAACTAGGGTGAATAGGCAAGGTCATGTTGATGGTCTGAAAAGAGAGTTGAGTTGAGTTGATCAACAAGTGATGAGGGTGGATGTGACCAAAGTGTAGAGAAAAGATGAAAGGCGAATCGCTCTTTCATTGACAAGGACCAAAAAGATAGCATAGATAGGGGTTATGAGAACCAAGAGCCCCATTCATGCGTGACGTCGTTGACCATAGTTATGTTAGAGCGGTAATCGAATCACTTAGACATTAAAGTGAGCTCGAAGTCCCTTGAGTGGGTAATAGGAGGAGGAAAGAGGGTAACCCGTTTTAAGAGCAGAGATAACTTTGCCCCTTTTTATAGGAGACCCTGAGACAACTACAAGTCAAGTCCGTGACTCGTTTGTTTTTTTTTTTTTTTTTTTTTTTTTGGCACAGACTGATCAATGCGGGAAGCCTGCATAGAGATGTCATTTGCTTGGTGGTCAGGTTGTGAAGCTGATCAATGCGGGAAGCTTCTAAAATAAGTTGTTGTTTATTGCCAGAGTAGTCATAGCCATCCTTCGAGGGAGTGGTCTAGATTTTTGTGTTTAATATAAAGGCTTTTGAATAGCTGTCCTTCGAGGGAGCAGTCTATTTATTACAGCAATGATAGTACAGCTATCCTTCGAGGGATCAGTCTGTCTTTTTGATTTTGATATGGATATAGTGACCATGGATATGTTTTGACATCTTGATTTGTTTTGATAGAAGTTGAGTCATGGACAAGACTGTAGAAGGTCAAGGGCTCCCTTTTAGTAGGACAAAGTATCCATACATCATAAAAGGGTTATAGGAATTGTTAAGAGGAATAGGGTTGAAAGGAAGTAGGATGAAGAGGATGGGGATTGCTCAAGGGACGAGCTCAAGTTAAGTGTCAAGTGGACGAATACTCGACTAGCAGTAGAACGGTCGTAGATGCAACGCATTAAGAGGCTCAGGTTCTGGGCGTCCATCAAGAGAAGACAGACGGTAAGTCCCTGATCCATACTTGTGCGTGATAATAAAAGGTCCGAGCCAATTAGGAGCAAACTTGCCTCGTTTACTTCGCTCCATATTGGTCACGTGTTGATTCTCTTTGAGGACGAGGTCTCCGATGTTGAAATCTCATTCTCGCAAATTTTTGTCATAGGTGCGCTTGATGTGATGTTGATAGACATGGAGATGATTAAGGGCAGCAAGACGGTGTTCGTCAAGTAACTCAAGTTGAGCTAAGCGATCTTGACGAAAGTCATCATTGGAAAGGATATCATGTAGAGAAATGCGGAGAGACGGGATCTGTACTTCGAGAGGTAAAACAGCCTCTGTTCCGTACACAAGAGAAAAAGGGGTAGCACCCGTAGAGGTTCGGATGCTAGTGCGGTAAGCCCACAAAGCGAAGGGAATGTGAATGTGCCAATCCTTGCCTGTGTCACTGACCACTTTCATGAGAATTTTGGTGAGAATTTTGTTGGAAGCCTCGGCCTACCCATTTGCTTGTGGGTAGTAAGGCGAAGAGAAACTGAGTTTGATGCCGAAGGAGTCGCATAGCTTTTGGACAGTTTTGTTTTTGAAGGACTTGCCGTTATCAGTGATGATTTTATGAGGGACACCGAAACGACAGATGATGTGGGTGTTGATGAAGTCGACGATCTTGTCGGCTTTTGTGGAGACGAGAGGAATGGATTCCACCCACTTGGTGAAATATTCAGTGGCTGTGATGATGGATTGATGACGAAGAGACGAATGAGGGTTAATCTCACCGATGAGATCTAAACCCCACTGAGAGAAAGGCCAGAAATCCTGAGAAACTTGCAAGGCGTGACTGGGGAGATGAAGCAAGTTAGAGTGCTGCTGACACTTGATGCAACGCCGAACATAATCGCTACAGTCTTGATGAAGGGTAGGCCAATAATAGCCCAGACGAAGGATGCACTTGGCAACCAAATTTCCACTGAAATGCCTGCCACAAATCCCGTCGTGGACTTGCTGGATGGCGTGAGATGCTTCAGTGGAGGTGAGACAATGAAGAAGGAGGCCGTCGAAGCCTCGCTTATAGAGAAGACCCCCTAGCATGGTATAGCGAGCAGTATGCTTGGTAAAAGCTCATCGTGCATTACTAGAGAGGTTGGGAGGAATGATAGAGAGAGATAAGAAGTCCAAAATTTGCTTATACCAAGCATCTTGTGGGCTTGGGTCTATAGTGTTGACATGATGAATGTGAGGAGAGATATATGAAGGCAACGGCACACGATGCACCGTGACAAAAAGTCTGGATGCAGATGAGGAAGATGGGATATGGGAAGCGAGAGAAGCCATAGTGTCAGCAAACTTGTTCATGGATCGAGGAACAGTCTGCAAGAGGAAATGGTCGAAAGATGCAAGGAGAATGTCAGCACGATTTTTGTACCTTTGCAAAATTTCATTTTTACAGAGGTATGAACCGTTGACCTGATTGACGACGAGCTGCGAATCGCCGAAGATGTTGATGGACTTGATGCTGAGAGAGAGGGCGGTCTGAAGTCCCAAAATTAAGGCCTCGTATTCGGCCATATTATTGGTACAATCAAAGTCGAGTTTAAAAGATAAAGGCATGGGCTCCCCTTCGAGTGGGATGAGAATGACCCCAGCACCTCCACCTAGTTGACATTTGGATCCGTCAAAGAACATAGTCATCTGATAGATGGTGTCGTCGGAGGAAAGCACAGCGATAGACTCGTCAGGGAATTCACACTGCGAAGGTTGAGTGTCAGGAAGAGGGGCATCGGCTAGTTGATCGGTGATGGTTTGCCCCTTGATAGATTTCTGCTGGATGAATTCGAGATCGAACTCAGCAAGCAGCATGAGCCACCGAGCCATACGTTGATTCTGATATGGCTTGGAGTGCATATATTTGAGAGGGTCGGTGTGGGTGATGACAAAGGTTTTGTGATTGAGAAGATAGTGGCGAAGCTTAGTAGCAGCAAAGACTAACGCCAAACAGAGTTTCTTGATATGGGTATACCGAGTTTCATAGTCGACCAGTGTTCGGCTGATATAATAAATGGCTTGCTCACGGTGATGCTCGTCTTGGTGCGCGATCATGGCACCTAACGAATGGTGAGTGGCTGAGATATAAAGGTAGAAAGGTTGGTCGTCTTTAGGTGGAATGAGAATTGGTGGAGAGACCAGATAGCGTTTTAAGGCTTCAAAAGCCTCTTGACAGTCCTTATCCCATGTAAAAATGATGTCCTTCTTAAGGAGATGATGAAAAGGTTGGCAGCGGTCAGAAAGCTGCGAGATGAAGCGACGAATGGACTGGAGCTTGCCTTGCAAACTGCGAAGCTGCTTGAGATTGGTCGGGGGAGGCATTTCGAGGATAGCGCGAATCTTGGCGGGATCTATCTCGATGCCACAGAAGGAAATGATGAAGCCAAGAAGCTTGCCAGAGAGGACCCCAAAGACACATTTCTTGGGGTTAAGACGGACATTGTACTGAAGAAGACAAGAAAAGATGATGTTGAGAATGGTCAGATGGTCATGGCGAAATTTGGATTTGCCGAGAAGGTCATCCACATAGTCCTCCATGATTTTGTGGAGGAGATCGTGGAAAATGTAGGTCATGGCACGCTGATAAGTGGCACCTACGTTCTTCAAGCCGAAAGGCATGACTCGATAGCAAAAAGTCCCCCATGGGGTGATGAAAGTAGTCTTGTGCTGATCTTCCGGAGCAATCAGGATTTGATTGTATCCTGAAAACCCGTCCATAAGAGATAGCATCTCATGGCCGGCCGTAAGATCAATGAGCTGGTCAATGTTAGGAAGAGGAAAGTCGTCTTTAGGACAGGCTAGATTAAGGTCACGATAGTCTGTGCAGATCCGAATCCCCCCAGTTGCCTTGGTGACTGGGACGATGTTAGAGACCCACTGTGGATAATCGATAGGCTGGATGAAGGAGACAGAAAGGAGCCGCTGAAGCTCCTCCTTGACAAGGAGGGCAACGCGAGGATGCATCTTTCAAAGCTTTTTCCTGACAGGCTTAGCCTCTGGTTTGGTGATGATGTTATGGGTAATGATGGTGGGGTCGATGCCAGGCATATCACTGTAAGTCCAGGCAAAGGCCTTGCTATGGTCGGAGAGGAACTGGGTATAGTCAAGCTGCTCCTGAGCGTCTAAAGATTGGCCAATCTTTAAGACATGAGGAACATCAGAAGAAGGAAGATTGATGTCAATGGTTGATTCATTTAACATAACCTGGGTCTCATAAGGGAGGGAGCGCTGGATGAAAGAATCATCAGCGCCCATGTAGGAAAGAATGGCGTCATCGTCAACGCAGTGAACAGTGTGAATGGTTGCCGACTCATCCTCGATCATGGTGGGAAGAATGAGAGGGAGAGACTTGGATACCCCATTGAGCTGATAAGTCAAGGGGTCCAGGCGGATGGTGTTTATGAAAAAAAAAACTAGGAGGAATGGAAACCACTGACTCCGTAGGTGAAGGTGGCAAAATAGGCGAGTGTAGAGGAGATTGATCAAGGATTGGTTCAGGATAAAGGTCTACAGGGTCTTGAGTGGGGTCGTGATATCCCAGACCATACCGTTTCTTGGTGTCGTCATCATTGAGCGGTTGGATAGGCTGATGGGAGCCCTGCTCATAGCATCCGAAACCAAAACCCTTCCATGCACACCTGTAAAGGTAAGTATGTGCAAAGGCGGGGTTGCCAAGAAACGAAAAATCTGATGTGAAAGGTTGGGGTGAAGAAAGAGGATTACCGTCAGTAGGAGCTTGATTAAGCCCTCCATAAACGAGGTTGGTGCGGAGGTGAGGGGGACCATAAGGTATGATCATCCCAATCCGATGGTCGTAGCTGGGGCTGTGATGAAGGCGTCCATACTCTTGCGGAGTTTGGAACATGTCTAAAGCTAGCAAGTGATACTCTCCCAATGAAAGTCTTTGGAAGATGTCTTCCATGGGGTCTGTGGTCGTCGCTTGAAGGGGAGGTGTAAGGGCGACCGCCTATTGCGAACTGGTTGAAGCTTCCGCAGATGGAGGCGGTGCCGAGGTTGACGGTTTGATAGGAATGAGGACATCGTTTGGACGGTAGGTGGTATTGCATGTTTTGAAAGGCGAAGGGTCAGCGGGAATGGTGTGGACTTGTCCGTCATGCTCAAACTTCACACAACGGTGCAGGGTGGAGGGGACACAGGCCATGGCGCGGATCCAGGGTCGACCCAGCAAGATGTTGTATTGGAACTCTCCTTTAATGATGTAGAAGAGCTCCAGGACTATGCGTGGACCAACGCGGATATGAAGGATGATGGTGCCAATGGTCGTGGCAGTAGTGTCATTGAAAGAGCGTAAGATCGCGTCAGTTTTGGAGACGCAATTCTTGGGAAGAGCCAACTGATCAAAGGCATGAGTGGAGATGATGTTGATGCTAGTGCCCCCGTCGATCATAACGCGTTTAATGCGTGTCTGATCGATGTAGGCAGTGATGAAGAGGGCGGTGTCCTGATCTTCCGTGTTGGATGTAGGAATCTCAAAATCGTTGAATGTTATGGAGGCAACAGGGGCTAAAGAGTGGACAAGGGCAGCAAGTGGCTGAGGATCCTCAGGTTGGACCTCCGCTGCCTGCAGGGCTTGGATGAGAGCCTGACGATGTTGGGGTGAGGTTTGGACGAGATCGTAGAGGGACATCTTCACAGGCGTCTGGTGAAGCTGTTTCAACATGGAGTCATGGATTGGTCCGGAAGAGGAAGAAGAAGAAGAAGAGGGTTGAGGCGTGCCAAGGATAGAAATCTTAGGCTTAGGCAGTTGAGGTGGATTGACAAAAGGGTAGGTCCAAGGAATGGCGGCTTTTTCTTTCGCCTTATCCTTTTGTGACCTAGTGGTGATGTGAATGGCATTGATTTCAAAGATGGGAGGTGAAGATGATGAAGGGGTTGTAACTGGTTGATGAGATGTGGATGGGTTTGAAGAGGTTGAAGGGTTGTGAGAAGGAGTCAGGGGGCGGTCGAAAGTGTCCTCAAAGAGAAGAGTGTCTTTCTCCAGATAACGGCGAATGACAGCTTTGAGGGCACAGCAAGTCTCAGTGTCATGTCCTGGTGTACGATGATATAAACAAATCTTCGTGTCGTCGAACCAGGAAGGTTTAGACCTGAGAGGTTGAAAGGGCTTGATGGATGGAAGAGTTATGCTAGAATTTTGCAAAATTAGTTGCAAGATCAAAGAGTATGAGCCCACTAAAGGGTCCATGCTCATCGATGTATGCGATGTCGGTGACTTTTACTTGGGCGAAATGGGAGGAGGTTTTCGTACCACCTTCTGGGTTGATGGTGCGATGACAGGCAGAGACGGTACACTCTTTGTGAGAGGTATCGCCCTTTTGGGAGAGGGTAGGCTAGTGGTAGGTAAAGGAAGCAAAGGAGGCAACCGGTTTTGGTTAGAGGTTGAAGCGGGAAGGATTCTGGTTAAGGTTGAAGGATGCGGGCCCAAAATGGAGGGCAATGGTGACGGAAGAGGAGGCGTTCGCCTCTGTGGTTTGGCAGTCTTTTGAGATTTAGGTTGAAGACTACTATTGGTTGAAGTTTGGGTTAAGTCCACCTTCACTTGTGGATGAGTGAGGTTGGAGACGGGGCGAACGCCAAGTGATTTGATAGGTTTAGGCGGAGTAGATGAGGGTTTTGGTTTTGATGAAGTTGATGAAGATGTAGACGGTTTAGAAGTGGAGATCGGATTTTTGTTGATAGTCTTAGGAGGTTCCGCCATGGGTGGATTAGTAGCATGAGATGAGAGGGCCCGGGCTTGTTAAAGAGCTGTGAGACGGTCCCACAATCCCTGATGTTCCACTTTCCTAGAAGGGAGAAGTTTGAGTCTCTCCACTAGTCGGGAAAATGGCTGAGAAGATGCGGGATGAGGTTTAGGCTCTTGAGAAGATGCCAATGGTTGTGGGACTGAAGGTGAGACGGATGTAGTAGTCTCGGGCCCAAAGCATGGTGAAGTTATGACAGGTTCATGTTTGGTTGGAGATGAAGGAGAGATAGGTTCTTCTCTGGGTGGAGAAGAAACTGGTGAATGAAGCTCCTCAAGCGGGTAAAGGGCAGGGATGATAGTGCCCTCCACTTATGGCCGAGGAGTAGGAAAGGTTGGGTCCTCCATGGGCAGCAAGAAGGAAGATGGTGAAACTGGCGGTGCTGGTAAGGTCGAGGCGTCCTCCAAAATTAGAGAAGTTGAGGGAGAACTAGCCAGAGAAAGAGGTTGGGAAGAGAGCTGTACCAATCAAGTGCAACACCCGAGAGGGACATGGGAAACGTGCGTAAGAGTAACGCATCATCGTGGGCGATAAGGTAACAGGCATGTCTGAATGCCCGTAAATGTTGTTGTGGGTCTTCCTTACTCTGGAAACGAGAAAACTTAGGAAGTTCCCACTGGCTGGGATATGGTCTGATGGGGACAGAAGGATGGATGGGCTCATTACAGATTTGTTCGTACGAGAGAGTGTTGCGTGAGCCGGTAATGGAGGTCTCTAGGTTGGACATTTTATCCATCAGCATCTTGATAATATCTACTGACGGATTGGCGGGTGGAGCACCTCCTAGATTGTGAGGTGCTTGAAAGAGGCTGGAAGAGGTATACGACGTAGTCGGTTGTACCAATAAGGGCGCAACGTACGGATGACTAGTCATAGGGACGGAAGAAGTGACTAAAGATGATTGGATGGAAGGCATGGCTAGGTTTGATGTTGTCATGGGAGGTTGGTTAGAGGTAACATGGGCTAACGGATGGGTAGCCACCCTAGTGTTGATAGGAGTAAGAGTGGGCGGAATAGAGACGACCAGGTTTTGAAAGGGGGTAGAAAGTGGTTGAGTGGACTGAGATTGATTGGGGGCCGAAACCCCGGTGAAAGTGGGCCCAACGACGGAAGGAGAGGCCACACTTGGATGGTTGGTGAAAGGTTGGTCAGTGGTTGAGACAACAGCCTGGGTGTCTAAGGGTTGGACTATGGACGTTGTTGATACGATCGCAGTTGCGAGGAGAGAAGTCGGCATTCCATAAATTAGATTGCCAAAGGGGTCTCGCATTTGGCTATTCGCGAGATAGTGTTGCAGGGCTTTGGTATTGAGGTCCAAGAATCGTGCAAAGTCTTGGTCCCCTTCTGGAATAATAGGTGTTTGGGGCGGAGATGGTCTGGTAGGAGTTCTTTCAGTTTCCGAGTTGAACTCCATTGTAGGGTTGGTTGTAGGCGGGGTAGATGGAAGAGGATGATGCCTCGCGTGATCGACTAGAGCCTTGGCTTGGCTACGAGTCAGAACCATTCAAGACAAGGAAGAACGTCCTCACAAGCTCAAACAAGCAGATAAGAACCAAAAAGATGAAGACACAAGCAGATCCTAAAACCTTAGAAATAAATTATTAGGATTATAGTGGCTTATGCCTTAGAATGTGTGTGTAGAGGAAGATTGGCTGAAAAATGGGTCCTAAAAGAAGCAGTCTATGGATGGTTTCGGGTTTTGTTATGGTGCTCAAGAAATCTGTGTTAGCTTCCGTACAGGCCTGGTGCTAAGGAGCAAGCTCCCCTCACTTCACGATTCCAGTGGTTAGCTGGTTTCGCTTAGCCAAAATATACTTCCACTAGAGTTTATCCTCCACCAGAGAACGGAGTGGGCTTCCCCCTTGGTGATGAAATCCAAGTAGGGTCACCAGGACGGGTAAGGTATCCGCTGGGGGATGAAATCCCAGTCGGGCCTTGTCTCAGGTAAGTTTTATGTTTGTTTTGTGCAGGTGGTTTGGTCGTGTAACATCAAGTGATCTAGATTAATTCAATATGCGGTTTAATTACTATGTGTGGTCTAAAAGATGCAGGCAAACAGAGATGAATGCAAAGTGTTTTAATGTCCAAGTCGAAATGTTTGTTCGTATGAAGACGAATGGAGAAAGAGTCGAAGAATATGAGTTTTAACTAGTCTAGAAATGCAAGAAAGAAAGAAATGTTCGTTTTAGTTCTGCTTATGATGTCGTTTAAGAAGAGACGAAAGGAGGCAAAAAGGAAGAAACCTAATGCACCTAAATGAATGAAAGAAAGAAAGAACCCAAGGAGGACCTAGGGTCCCACCCGGCGTGCCAGAATGTTTCTAATGCAAAATTGCTTTCTACATTCAAAGAAGAAATAAGAAACTGAAAGATGGTTAAGGCTAGAAGTACCTGATATAGTCGTGCGCACCAAAATCAGACGTTGAAAGATTCTCCTCTTTTGATGTGGAGGAATGACACCTGTGAAGAAAAGGCTAAACACGGAAAAACGTTAGTCAAAGATAGGGTGGGTTGTCAGGCGAACGCCCGATCCCAGAAGTACGAAGACTCCCTAGAAGGATATCAACCCACTGATAAAAAAGATCAGAATATTGGACGAAAGTAGATGATAATGATAGAAATAAATGAAAAAAAAAAATAAAGAGCGTACCTGATATGCGGCACTGTTCTGCACAGTCGCCGGCGTCGGTCTCTGTGGTGCCGGCGTCGGTTAGGGAGGGTGCCGACGTCGGTTAAGGTGCCGTTGTCGGTCGGGTTAGTGACCGGCGTCGGTAGGGGCAGGTTCTGGGAAAAGGTTCGGGACAGGGTCTGAGAGAGTTGGGACAGGTTCAGGGAGAGTCTGGGGGGTTTGAACAGTCAGGACAAGGTCTGGGAGAGTCGGGACAGGGTCTGATAAGGTCAGGGTAGGGTTTTGGACAGAGTCGGGACAGGGTCTGGGTAAGGTCGGGACGAGGTCTGAACAGAGTCTGGGGGGTTTGAACAGAGTCGGGATGACAGAAAATAAATAATAACTAAGAAAGAAAATGAAATAAACAGAATAAAGACTTACCTGGTAGAAGACGTGATGAAAGCCATGGTATGCAGATTAGTTGATGTCGTAGTGTTGATGATTGCTCAGAGTTCGCAGGTTGGTGGAGGAATTCGCAGGTTGGTTGCTCAGCGTTCGGTTGATAAGCGTTCGGGGATCCGGTTCGAATGGCTGGCGGAGGTTGATGAAGGCGGGGGATGGGGACGATTCCAGAGACGATTCGTCAACCGTTTCGGGAAATCGAATGGTAACTGATAACGGACAAGGGGAAGGTGACCGACGTCGGCAGGATTGCCGACGTCGGCCGATAGGTGACCGACGTCGGTGACATCGGTCGGGTAAAGACCGTCGTCGGCAGATGCATAATGGGGATAGAGTCTACCTTTTGCTCTGTGTTCCTCTTTACATGCTGCCAGGGTCAAGGTTGGTGAAACAAGTGATCGGCAAGGGTTCAATAGGCGAAGAAGAATAAGACGGGGGATGACCAGGGGAGTCGACACGATTTCGGTGTCTACACCAAATTTTGAGTTTACAAAACTAAAATATCCATACTTGAAGATTATTTTGGTCACTTATTATTGTTAGATTACTATAAATAATAGATCTATAAATAAAATGGTTGTATACATTAGTTAGTGTAAATATATCCATACTATTTATAAGGTAAATTAATCTAGCATATTAGGAAGTCATTCTTAGTAGATATGTAGTGGATATTATAATGGATAGATCTTCCTATTTCAAACTATTAATTACCTAGTTTGGAGAACCACTAAAATTAGGAGATTTATCTTGATAATAGAATATTGACTACTAAGATCCATAGATCTTCATGTCTTAATATGGGAGGTATATAGAAAAAAGATAATATATTATTATTCAGTTAATATTCCAACCTAGTTATAGTTATATGTATGTAAACTATTTTGATTAATAAATAAAAGTCCAATTTTTAAGTATTAAGTCTTCTTTCATTCATGTTCCCAAGGTGAGCAAGGGCCTGCTCTCCCAAGGAACTAAGAACATATTTATATGGGGTATTTTATATATTTACAATTTTTAGTAATTATAAATCTATTTCAGTTTCATAATAGTAATTAAAATTAGACTTCAAAACCTATAGAAAATTATCTTTCAATTCAAGATTGCAAATTAGTGTGTTTACTTTTAGCAGATTGTTTACTTTCAGCAAGTGTTTTTAATTTCAATAGATTATTTACTTCCATCAAGTGTGTTTAATTTCAACAGTTTGTTTACTTCTAATAAGTGTGTTTATTTTTAAGAAGTGCATTTATTTCAATAAATTATATTATAGAGTGTTTTAATTTTTTAAGTGTGTTTCTTTATTACATAAGCAAATCCTTTTTAAGATAAATTAGATTGAACATTTGAAAATATGAGAAACCCCTATCATATTTTTAAGACCTACAACCATAAGCCTTATTGTAGACATATTTGGACACCACCCCGGGTTTGAATGACATCAATAGATAAATTTTATTAAATGAAGGGATTAATGACACCCATCAATAATGGCCATTCTAGAAATGTTTGAGGGAAATCTTGAACCAACTATTCAAATATCTTTTATTCCTATGAACTAATGTCTAAGCCAAATATAATATGAAGACTTTTTATTATCTATACTTATTGAGGAGGAGAGTGAATTTCCCCATCCATTGGTTCTTGAAACAAGTTTTCACTGAGGGGCTCATCTTTTTTTTATACATTTACCCTAGTCTAAAAGTGCCTTAGAGAGGTTTTCACTAGTGGACATTAATGTTTGGTTTTGCTTTTCATTTTCTTGATTAAGGAAGTTCACCTAATCTCTAAATTAGGTGACAAGGTCTAATGTGAGCTCAAATTATTGATTGTGGTCTCTAACTAGTATACCATCTCTAGGTCTAATAACTCTGAAAGTTCTTTATTTTGAAAGTCATATAATGGTATAATGTCATTTTTTTGATCCTAATTGATTAGCTTAGGATAACTAAGTATAAGAGGGAAATTGGAAGATGATGTGATGGTAAGAATGAAATTTTTATCGAATAAGTTCATATTAGATAGCTCATTGTAAATACTATAATAATATTCTTCATCATTGTCAAGATCATATTTATGAGATGTTAAATTTGTTTCACTCTCATGATCTAAGGGATCACCCCCAAGTGGTTTATATCCAATGCCTAGAGTACCTTTATATTTAATTTTCAAGACATGCTCAAGAATACCTTGTTATTTTTCCCCCAATTTGTTTTCTTTATAGCCATTATGTTTCATGATCTTATTTATAATGGGATATTTAACACTCTAATAACAAGAGGAAAAATAATCATTATACAATGAATAATCTTTAGAGTTTTTGGCTTGTTGTTGATTTGACAAATAGAGGAGGTCCCTAGGGCTAAGAATCAATGTTTCTATGTCATTCCATCTTGGAATTACTATGGGATTTTGGAGATTCAGGATTTGGGATGTAGTTATGGGAAATAATCAAAGTAGATAAATGTTTTTATAGGCTACTTCTTGACATGCCACAAATAGTTCCTTTAGGTAATCTCTAGGATCACCCATTACCTTATATTTTTCAAACTTTGGTGCATCAAAGTGAGATGGGAAAGGTACTTTAATGAAACTCATGTCAAATGGATATGGTAATGTTTTATAAAACTTATATTTTTTATCCTGGTTTCCTACTTAGAGTCCTATAATAACATAATTTATATCTTGAAATTCCTAGAGAGTGGGAACATCCTTGGATGGAGGAAGTGTGTTTTGTTGAATGTTTAAAGGGGGATTAACTTGATTTGGATAAATAGGTAGATTATAATTAAAATACATTATAATAGGTACCTTTTGGGCTAAGCTATTAGGTTAGTTCACCATATAACCTGGATTATACTATTGATAGGGTACTTTTTGTTGACTAGTATTACGAAGTGGATTAGCAATGTGTTTTTGAGTTTAAGGAATCCATTGTTAATATGAGGGTATTTTTTGTCAAAAGATAAGAAACTATAATAAAGGGACATGTTGTTGGAAGGGTACTTTATATGTATTAGAAGAGATTTATTGGAAACAAGAAGGGATAGATTGTAGATTAATAGGAATGGATTGTAGATTGATTACAACTTATTCTAGTGGAGGATTTTCAACATATTATTACATATTGGTCACACTTATTTGTAATGTTGGATTATTGACAACATATTATTATAAATTAGATGGGACATGATGGGAGCCAGAAGGGATTTATTATGAACTTGAAGGGATTTATTAGGATTTATAGGGGACTTGATGCAGATTAGGGAATACTTGTGAGGGATTAGGGGAAGGTATTTTATAGGAATTAAAGGGGAATTGATGTGATCCAAAAGAAACCTATTGTTATGGGTTACTAGTATCTTTTAGTAATGTATAAATAGAGGTTTTATATCATGATTTTTGAATGCATCTACACTTGATAGAGGATTAAATAATGAATCTTGTTATTTTTTCTCAATGGTTAGATTTTGTTCCATAGGTGGGGGATTGTTAAAATAAGCAACAGCTAGGCAGGTAGTTACAGAAGCTATAAGCTAACTAGTTTTTTATAATTGAGCAATGATAAGTTGGATATTTTTATAAGGGTATACAAGTTTCAATTACCCTTTGTTAGATGATTCTATATTTTGATTGGAAATTTATAAAAGATCTTGTTCATGAATAGAAGTTGATTTTGGAGGTATTTCATCAATTCAAATGTGGCTATGTACTTATTTTGTTCTAAGTGGTATATCATTATATACAAGTTGATATACCTTCTCCTCTTGGTTTTCATTATTTCATAAATACCCAAGTAGACCATAATACCACTCATCATCAAGAGTAGGGTTGTAAGAAGCCCCACTTTTTGTATACTTAGGCATAATTATATTGATAGTATTCATTTTGAATCAAATTTGGATGTTCAAATCGATTGGATTTGAATGTGTATAAAAGACCTTAGTTATTAATTAAAAGTTGACTTTCAAATTTGAAAAGTGTTATTTGAATCAACTTGTAACTTAGTATGATATTGGAATGCCTCTTGGTCAAAGTAAAATTTATGATTAGAATTTTCACTGTAAAAGTGGAATGTTGTATAATTCAAGTGACTTTCCACATTTTACAAAGTTTTGGAATGTGAAACAAGTCTTAAAAATTGGAATACTTGATATTCAATTTTGAGAACAATCATATTTTAAATTGATTTTGGACTTTTAGTTTAACATTTTGACTTAGGAAATTAATTTTGAGTTATTTTAATTTTTAACCTTTGAAATTTCAAAATTTTAACTTGATTTGGAATTTTGACTTGGCTTAGTTTGATATCATATGTTTGACTTGAATTTAATTGTTTTGAAGATTGACTTTGACTTTTGGAAGTGTTTGAATTTGTTTGAAAGTTTACTTTAGTTAACCTTTGACTTTGTTTCAAGTTTATTTTAACCTTTAATTTTTGAAAAAGTTTGACTTTGGTTGACTTTAAATAGACAAATTTTTGAAAATGTTTTGATTTAGAATTGAAAGGGTTGAACTAGAAGAGTTGACTTTAAATTGGCTTGACTTTGACTAAGATTTGAAAGAGTTGACCTAGTTTGAAATGTTTGACTAATTTATAAAATTAGAATGATTTGGATTCAAATTAGAATTGATATTTTGAAATTTGAATTTGATTTGGATTTGGAATATGGAAATTTTATTTGATTATAATTTTAATTGGATTTGGATTTGAATTAGATTTGGATTTTATTTCAAATGGATATCATGATGGTACAACATGGAAAGTGTAACACTTTAATTGGGTAGCATAATATTAGGAAGGGGATTAAATATAACTAAAAATTTGGGTAGATTAGCTCCTTATCATGAAAATGTGTAATGAAAAAATTTTAGACTTAGGATATTTTTGATTAGTTTAATGTGTAAGGTATAACATGCAAGATGGATATAAGATAACAAAAAATTAAAAACATACATTCAAAAAAATCCTTATATTTAGTATTAAAATGGGTGTCTAACATGATTTTAGACCATGTATCTACCTCACAATAATTAGGAACAAGATAATCTCTTAACCCTCACTTCAAGTGGCATGTCATGAGACTTGGGGGAGGTTTATTTCCCTCTCACTACAAGTTGTTTATGGTTGAAAGGTCTTAATATAAAATTTTGATAAGGATTTTCTAAATGGTTCTCTATATACATCATAGTACTTGAGGCTCAAAATATATCAAACAAGAACAAATAATGAGCCATTCATGGGAGTGTTTATTCCCTTTGTGACCACTTTATCCATGATATCTTAGTGAATTTATACCAAAAAATTATACTTAGAAGGTGATGTCTAATGGTGTAGCATTAGTGATAAACCCCTTGTTTTTATAAAATCCTTTATGGGGAATTTTGATATACTTGTTAACAATAACTTTCCTTAATTTATATACCTCATAAAATGTACAAGGTTGGTAAATATGTTAGGGGATGAAGACCTAGTCACCATGCCTATGAAATCATGAGAAGGTAATGAAATCAACCCACATATCCAAAAATAAAAAGGGAAGTTTTTATTTTTGATCCTCAATATCCCATAAGGGAGAAAGAGGTGATCATACTCTAGTTTACATTTCAAGGAAAATATGAATATCAACCTGTGAGATGATAAATTCTAGTAATAAGATTTGGTACATAATTATATCAAAAATAACCAAATTACCAATCTACAAGTAAAATCTAGATCCATTAGGATAAAAATTCAAATATAAATGAACATTTAAAACTAGCATTTCAATCCTAAAGCTAAGTGCTCTAAATCAAGATTAAAAACAATAAAAAGACTATGTGATTATGGATTTTGGAGTACCTTTTAAATTCAAATTTTATGATAGCATGATATTGGATTGATCAAAAGACTTGGATATAATGATTGTTTGACAAAATATTAATGAATGATCAAGATATTGGCATGAGGGCTCATGGATTTCTTAGTTCTATTATCATGGAGGAGTGGTTGGATTTAAATAGAGATAAGAGAGGGAGATCAATGGAATTAAAATTTGGGTGTAGGAAGATCAATGGTGGAAAATTATTCAAGTAAGTAAAAATTACTTGGATGATTCTAGAGGAGGGAATGTTCTAGAGGTAAAATACTTGAGTGTTTATTTCTATTTAGTCATGATTAGTGGGTGATTAAATGAGGTGATTTAGATAGGTGATTAGAGACTAGGGATATAGGAGAGCCTAGGAATAGGCTAGGGTGGGTGGGATTGGAATTTTAAATTCCAATATAATGGATAAGTTAGGTTAGAATAAGATTAAATGATAATTGACATATTAGAAGAAGGATTAATTGACTTGTAGGGTAGGAATAAGGTTAGAATGATGATTAATAATGAAGGAATGCTAGATAATTATTAGAAGGATAGGGGATTAATGATAAGATGAACTATATTAAATTAGCAATGTTAATGTCAACTAATAATAATATTAGTGATGATAAACTAAGTGAATAAATTTAGATGCATACACAACCTATGTGTTTTTGGTCACACATGATCCTAAAATTGGGTAATGGGAGAGCATACACATGATAATTTACCCATGTAAAACAAGAAATATAAACACACAAGCAATAAAAACACAACTATTTTTAGAACATCAAACTAAAGTGTTGGTTATTTTGATACACTAAAATAAAGTGTGTTTATAAAAGTATTTATAAAGTGTTGGTTTTAGGAAAAACCACTTATTTGATGAGTTAACCTATAAAAATATATATTAGAGTTTGAAATGTTTTCATTGACTAGCAAGGGAAGTTGAATCAATGTGTATTTTAGTGTCATGCACATTTTTTCTAAAAATAAGCACGACACAACATAAAACCAAGTATAACACATGTGATGATGGATAGATACAAATAACCATTCATTCACACAAAACATATATTACCACTTCCATGAGAATTTAATAGATGTAAGCCAATAATTTAGAATCCCATAATCCTAATTCATTTGATCAATACTCAGTATACTTTCATAAGCTTATGCCAAAGAGGAGATATGTCAATGACATGAAAATGGCCATCAACTTCTTACTCGATATCTACTTAAGTCAATGGATTCCATGTGTCCACCTTAGGTATAATAAATCCTAAGATTTTAGTGCATCAATCACTACCACTTGATAGTTCCCTATGTCATCAAAACCATGGAAGTATTAGGCTATAATCCCTTATTGGCTAATTCTACCATGCCCCAAGCATTTTGATCACCCTGTGTCATCATATTAGGGTTTACAAGTTATTAGGGTAATGATATCTAGAAAAACCCTACTCTCCCACTATCCCAAAGGCTTCACACTCTACCCATTCCTCTCTAGGGTTCATGGGTTTTTGGGATGATGCCATATGGTAACATCTTGCTCGCCTGCTAGCCTAGAGCCTTTACATTTGACATAGTCCTCTCTAAGTTTATAGGTTGTCAAGATGATGCTATATGGAAACATACCACTTTCTTGATAACCTAACACTAATTATACAACTAACCATGTTGATATTACTCAAATGTTAGCAATATGGTGACACATGGCTTCCTCTAAACCATTTGTAAAAGTCATAAAAATTAACTAAGGAAAAAACAAAGCAAAAGGCCCTAAACTTAAAGGCTTAGTCCTTTAGGTCAATGAATTTCTCAAATATTTATAATTTAGATGCATTGGGGTATTAAACCCAATGAATTAGTCTCTTCAATCTTCCTTACTCCTTAACACTATCACATGGCAGTTTTACAAAACTCTAGGGTGTTAGAGGCTTATCCTTTTGACTAATCCTTTAGGTTACCAAGATGATGACGTGTGGCATCATCTATACAAATTATAAAAATAACAAATTTTGGATAAGGAAAATTTTTAAATAAAATAAAACCAAAAGAAGCTAAAGGCAAGATAAAAAATTAGTCATTAAGGAAAACGACTAAGGAAAAAATCCATTAAGAGCTAAAAAATTTGTTAAGGCAAAATCTAAAGAAAAAATTAGATATGGATCAATAATGGATCAATAATGGAAATATGACAAGGTAAAAATTACATGGCTAAATTATTTCTACCAAGGTCAGAAAGAATCAAAAGCCTTCTTCATCGAAGAACATGAGTCTAAACCAATAAGCTCATTGGTTTAGTCAAATTGTCAAATGAATTCAAGGTAAGTTTTCTCAAACCAATGTCTCTAAAATAATGGCTTACTAAAATCACACCTAAGATCTAAGATTAAAAAAACTTCATCAATTTTATTAAATGACCTATTTATTGGGAAGGCATAAAATAATCAACAACTCAATTATAAAATCCTAGAGGATTCTTTCATAGAAATCATTCAAATCCATATCAACACTAAAAAGGTTCAACTAATGATTTCTATTATTATTCAAAATAACAATCCATAGCTTAAAAATCATGTTCTCCTCATCATTATATAATCTAGATATAGGAAATAATTAGAGCATAATCAATTTAAAAAGGAGAGACATATGCATAAAAAGACTATTCTCAGCAAAGCTTAAATCAAATAACTCATAGTCATTTATTAGTGTTGACCAAATTTCACCTTAGTATAATTTGATTCAACCATTTTCATGGATATCCAAATAATGGTTTCAAGAACATGTCATTTTAGAGGTCCAAAATTTCAAATCAAGGAGACTAAATTGTTTTGTCTCCATTGTAGTATATGTCAGGTTCTTCACATGTCAAGTTTTGGCCCCTCATAAACCCAAGTTAGTCCTCAAGACCAAATCAGGTTCTCTGAATGACTTGACTTATACAAATTTCATGAGTAGAAGTAATCTAGGTATATGAACCGAAATTACTCCTTCCAATGCTTTGTAGGTTTTCAAAGATGCATGACTTTAGGTCTTCTAAGGAGCAAGTCTTAAATCTCTTTATAATCAAAAGCAATCAAAAAAACCAAAATAGTCTTGATAATGCCTCTTGGAAGTGGCCCTTCATAAAATTTTTGAAGGGAATTTCTTTCCTTGTTACCCCCCCAAGTGTCCTATTATAAAAGTTTTGAAGGGCACTTTATTTTACCAAGTGTCCCTTCAGAATTTTTCGAAGGGCACTTTTATTTCTAAGTGACCCTTCAAAAAAGTTTTGAAGAGCACTTTTCTTCCCAAGTGTCCCTTTAGAATTTTTTGAAGGGCACTTTGTTTTCCAACTGACCCTTTATAAAAGTTTTGAAGGGAACTTTTTTTCCCAAGTATTCCTTTAGACTTTTATGAAGGGCACTTTGTTGTCCAAGTGACCCTTTGGAAAAGTTCTAAAGGGCCCTTTTCTTCCCAAGTGACCCTTCAAAATTTTTTGAAGGGCACTTTGTCTTTGGAAATGCCCTTCAAAAAAGTTCCAAAGGACTATTTCCTTTGGAAATTCCCTTCAAATTTTTTTGAAGGGACCCTATGCCTTCCCCAAGTGTCCTTCACAACTTTTTTGAAGGACACTTTCCCAAGTGTCCTTCGAAAAAAGTTGCTGAAGGAACTAGTTGTAGCCTTTCAAGCAAAATCCTTGAAAGAATTCCTTTGAACAAATTTTTTGAAGGAATTATTTCAGGAAAATTACACAAAACATAAACCTAACCCAATGGATCCCCATGATGTGTCATAGGATGTCAAGTTTAATAAAAACAACTAGTTGTTAGGGTAAAAAGATGACGTGCTGCAAGACATCAAATTTAGGGTAGCCAACTAGCCATTAAAGTTCAAACATGGCATGCCATAGGATGTTAAATTTAGGGTGGCCAACTAGATATTGAGATTCAAAAATGACATGTTACAGGATGTCAAATTCATGCCAAAAGTCTTCAAATAAGGAGTAAAGTCATTTAGAGAACCTAACAAGATCTTAGGTAGAGATAGTGCAAATCAGGTTTTCAAAAGAGATTTTCATATTAATTTTATAAGCAAAAGTAATAAAAAAACCTGAAAGGGTAGAGATAGTACAATTGTGGTTTTCAAACAAGATTTGCTTATGAATTTTACAAGTAGAAGCAATCAAAGAAGTTGAAGAAGTAAGAAGTAAAGTCACTTGGAAAACTTGAATGGGTCTACAGTGAAAAATGTGGGAGCTTTCAGAAAGAATCTAAGGTTCACGGTAGTGATCTGATCCATTTATTTTGGAGGGTCATCTCACCATTGATTTTTCAATGACCCTGGTCATTTCAAGAGGGTGAATCAAAGAGAAGGACAAACTCCAACTAAATGAGAGAAAAACTAGAATCAATTTCACTAAGATGGAAATTACAAACCATTTTGGAGGCTTCTATTTTGGCACCTAAGAAATCTCTCTTCTCTCTATCTATTACTATATATATGGCCCTTGGGATCTTGTTTTACCATCCACAGAGAGTACGGTGAAGCCCTGTTAGAATGTTTTTCCATTTTCTTGCCTTTGAACAAAAAAACATAAGTTTGTTTTCTTTCTAAGTTCTAGAATTTGCCTAGGCATACAAGAGACACAGAATGATATAAAGTGATGTTTTATCCTTTTTTTCTCTATCCTTCATGTTTTTTAGAAAATATTTGATCCAACAGGTCATGTAGAGTGTATTCTAGCTGTATGAGATTTTGCACATGTGTAACCTTTTTTCTAGACTATATAAGTTATCTTTTTTAGTTATTTACCTTGTGTGATCTCATTCATGTTGTCTCTGCATTGAAATAATTATGTTGGAATATTCTATAGATTGAGTTATAGACTATATTATATTGTATTATGCATAATTATAGGGCATACATGTGGATACTAATTCTTGGTGTATCACCATCTTAGACTAGGCTTTTCATTTATGCAAAATTTTGACTCTTTTCACTCATACAAACTAGTTAGGTAGTTTTATTTCATAAAAATATAATAAAAGGAGCTATCCCTTTCAACCTAGAGGTTCATTTCCACTTATAGGCACACCCATAGGCCTAGAAATGTCCTAACATTGCCCAAATCTGGAGGAGGCCTACACAACCCTCTTCTAGGGTGCAAGATTTGGAGACAATAGTTTTAGTATGCCTGGTGGGACCCAAATTATTGCTAAGTCAAGGTGAATGCTAGTCTTGATAGGCCTAAAGTAGTATATATACCCCTAACCTATCATTTGGTGACTCTAAAAGGGTGTGAATCCCTAGTTCTAGACCAAGTTTTATGCAATATCCTACATGGTTCTCACAAGGTCCTTAAGATTTTCTGATCAAACCCCTTCAGTTAAAGTTTTTATTGAAGAACAATACCTTGAACCACTCCTAGCCCTATTAAATCCTTGGCAAGGAGGTTTTGGGGAAGAAGCAGAAGAGATTGAAGAAGTTCAAGGAGAAGAGGAAGTTGAAGAAGAAGAAGAAGAAATAGAACATCATAGAGGAAGAAGAGAAATGGGGGAAAGGGGAGAGATAGACAAATGTCAACCCTTCCCTAATTTTAATACCCAAAACCCAATAGAGCTTCATACATATGACCCCATCCCTCTAAATACTACCAAGAATCTTCCTAGTTTCAATGGAGAGGGTCCTATTACCCCATCTAAACATATTAGAGACATCTCTAATTTATGCAATTTTCATAATGTTACTAGGGCCAACATAGCGATTAGGCTACTTGCTATGTCTTTAAAAGGAAAAGCATTTGACTGGTATAGAATGTTGGAAGGTAGTTGTGTTACAAGTTGGGATGGTTTTGGAGACCTATTGGTGACAAGATTCAAAAATAAGAGTGATCATGCTTCCCTAATACATGAGTTGAATGTAATAAGAAGAGGTCCAAATGAATCCATAGGAGATTTCAATGAGATATTTCAAAGAACATGGTATAGGATACCACCAATCATGAGACCTCCTCCTAGATTTATGTTCCCAACATACCTTAAAGGGATTGGTACTAATGTTGTTATATTACAATCAATGGGAGGATTCACTCTTCTAGGTGCATAGGAGCTAGCAATTGAGGATAAGAATAGCTTGATTTAGGATGAAAGACTCCCTCTAGGAGTTTTCATGCCTTTGCTATCCCATAATTTAGTTGAATCCCCAAGCATGTCTTAGGTTCCCAATGCCAATGTGAAGCCAAGAGCTTTTCCCAATAAGGTGGATAACATTATGGCCAAGGATGAAGAAATTAGATCATTGATAGCTCAGCTCAAGCAAGCTCAATATTAGGCAAGTACTCATCCTAATGCATAATACTATCCTCAACAAGGATATAGATATCCATTCCAATACAATTATCAATGTAGAGGATAAAATCAACAAGGTTATAGTAGGTAGCCCAATGCATATAATCCAAATTCTATTCCTCCTATAAAGGCTATTGTTCTAGTTCATACAAATATAGTGCAACGAGAAGATCATGTGGACCAATAAGGGAAGCCCCAAGGTTAGTTTACACATGATAATGGAATAACCAGCTATGCTTTGACTACACAAGAATAATCTACTCCTTACATGACAGTAGAAGAATCATGCCCCAGCCGAAGGGATAATCATGGAGAAGGTAGCAGCGCAAGTGTGGGGATGATGAACTTTCAAGAAAAGGATGATTTTGTGTTGACTCAAGGAATGTCAATTGTAGCTAATATAAGGTCCAAGAAGATATCCTTGGGAGAAGGATAGAAACCATGAATAGTTCTAAGAGATGCCTCTCCAAGGCCACAAAATGCCAATCAAAGTGTTGCACCTTCTACAAGCCATGTTCCTCAACAAAAGTAGAATGTAAATGCAGCTGCCAAGATTGTAACATAAAAGGAAACAAATCCTTTATTATCATCAAAAATATATGAAAAATTGAATATTCCATCTCTAAATATTATGGACTCATTAAATATCACTAAGACAAGCATATCCCTTTGGGAAGTTCTACATATACCTGGTCAAAAGGAGCTTTTGCAAGAGCAATTAACAAGCATGTAAGTAGCTCCTCAATCTTCAAGGCATCATACTGTGGATCTCACAAATTCTCCAAATCATCTTTTGGATCCTTCCACTAAAGTTGAAAAGCCTCCACCCTTCTACCTCACAATCATTGTAGGAGATAAGTTGGTCCACAATTGTATTATGGTTAGTGGAGCAATCACTACTATTATGCCTAAAGTAGTGGATGATAAGTTGGGTTTAAACTATGAGACACATATTAAAGGCATGTTATAGCTATATGGAACTCCAACCAAGATGGTAGGATTGGTCAAAGGTCTGAAAATGTTTTTACATGGCTTCCCAAGATTCCTTATCATGCAAGATATTGTGTTGGTGGACCTTCTAACACACTTCACTATATGTTTGTCTAGGGACTTTACGACCAAGATAAGAGGATGCATTTCTAATAATTGGTCCTTTCTATCTTTCAAGACAAGATATGGAACTAAGGTAACCATAAGGACTCAGCCCTTATCAAGGTTCCATGTTGAGCCATACTTGGAGACAATGACAAATCAAAACTGTCTAATCAATAAAGAGGAAGAAACAACCTTGAATAGTGAAACATCTTCTCCTCTTGAAGGTATTTTTGACCTCTATCTTGACAAGTATTTTAATAAAACACATGGACTTGATCCTTACACTTTCATTGAGAAACTAATTTTGGATTTTACTTCATGCATGAGGAAAATGTCCCAATTCCTTCACTCACAAATGAAGATCATGAGTTTGATGGCATGTGGGAAATGTTCTTTGATGGTTCAATGAGTAAAGTAGGTGTAGGAGTTGGTTTCATGTTTGTTTATCTATCAAATAATCATTACTAATCTTCTTATAGGTTTCACTTCTACTGCACTTACAATGTGACATAATATGAAGGATTAGTTCATGGTCTCTAATGGGTAAGGAAGAGAGGAACCAAGCTTTTGAAAGTCTATGGAGATAGTGATCTGGTCATTCATCAAGTGAGAAGTCAAGATACAACCAAGAACCCCTTTATCAAGTCTTACAAGCATAGGGTATGGGATATACTTGAGGATTTTGATTCCTTCAACATCCATCCCATACCAAGAGACTTGAACAAGCACACTGATAAACTAGCTACAATAAAAGTACATTTAACTTAGTTGCTAACATTGAACAAGAGAAAGACCAATCTCATATCAAGATCATTATGAGACCTTCCATTATGGATAATTAAGTGTCATGGAAAGTGTTTGAAAGTGATGAACACATTGCACACTTATTGAAAAATGAGGCTGGATTCTCTTCAAGAAATCAAAAGAAGTTGCATGATAATTATGAAGAGTGGATTATATAGCTGAAGACAAATAAAGTATCAAAGGGGATGATTACCTTGGAGAGTGTCTTAAATGAGGATGATCAAAATAAAAACCAAAGAATTATCATGTCAACAAAAGAATAAAACTATGGGAGAGTTTTGATTTTCAAGGACAAACTTTTGAAGATTGGCATGGCTTGTTCTGAGCTAGAAAGGCAAGCTTTTATTGCATTGTGCAAATACTTTCATGACATATTTTCCTAGGAATATAAATAATTGAAGGAATTTGACCCAATTCTAGCTCATCACACCATTAATTTGGATCATGGAGCTAAACTAATAAGACAAAATCAAAGGCCTATCAACCCTAAAGTAGAAGAACTCATGAAGAAAGAGCTGACCAAATTGATTGAGTCTAGGATTATATTTGCTATCAAGCACTCAACTTGGGTAGCCAACCTTGTGTCTATTCAAAATAAGAATGGAGAAATCAGATTTTGTGTGGATTTTTGTGATCTAAACAAAGTGTCTCTCAAGGATCATTACCCACTCCCTTCCATGGAACAAATTCTTCAATTTGTTTTTGGTTCTTAGTATTTTTCACTTTTTGATGGTTATTCAAGTTATAATAAAATATTGGTAAATGAAGGGGATAAATTCAAGATAACCTTCACCACCAAGTGGGGGGGCTTTGCCTACAAGAATATTTTATCTAGTTTATCTAATGTTGGAGCTAAATTTCAAAGGGAAATGGACATGGATTTCAAAGGCTTGATCAATACGTTTTTGCTTATTTACCTTAATGATATAACCATTTTTTCAAAAGATGATGTTGATCATATGGGATATCTAAGGCAAGTGTTTCAAAAGTGTAGAGAGTATGACATATCCCTCAATCTAAAGAAGTGCATCTTTATTATCCATGAAGGTAAGCTTTTGGGTCATGTTGTTTCAAAAGAAGGATTATCTATTGACCTCAAAAGGATTGAAGCTATTCTAGGATTGTCTTTGCCTCAACACAAGAAATGGATGCAAAGTTTTTTGGGTAAAATAAATTTTTTTAAGGAGGTTTACCCCAAACTTTACAACTATGGTAAAGCCTATCATAGCCATTCTAAAAAAGAACCAAGTTTTTACTTGGATAAAGGAAGGTAAATGCATCTTTGAGGCAATCAAGAAAGCAATTGTAACCTCTCCCACTCTCTTAAATCCTAATTTTGATAAATATTTAATTAATTATACTTTTTCTAACCTTGACACTATCTCAGATATGCTTATGAAAAATAATGATGAAGATATTGAATAGTCAATTTCTTTCTTTAGCCAAGGCTTAGAAGACTATGAAGTGAGATATTATTTTGTTGAGAAGAAATATTTAACCACAATTAGAGGTTTTAAAAAGTTTAGGCATATGGTTTTGAATAATATGATCTATGTCATGGTCTCCCATCCTAGCACCAAGGAGTTTCTCCTAGGTAGGGATCTCAATGAGAAGAGAGCTAGATGGATCACAAAGGTGATGGAATATGACATTTACATCAAGGTAACCAACCTAGTAAGAGGAAGATGTTTATGTGATAACTTATCATTTGAATTTAAAGATCCAAAAGAGCAATCCTTGGTAAATCAAGATCAAGACTAGCTAGTTGATCAAATGCAAAATCAAAGTTGGATACAAGACATCATTCATTTTCTTCAAAATGGTGAGTGTCCCAATGGCTTGAACAAATCTTAAAGAAGTTATTTTAGGCTAAAAGATATTCCTTATTATCTTATGGATGCCATTCTCTTTAATAATGATGTGAGAAATGTGTTGTTAAGATGCATCAATAATGACCAATTTGATGTGCTACCAGAAAATTTCCATAATGGTGTAGATGGTGTTCACTTCTCTCCTAGAATAACAACTACAAAAATAATGAGAGCTAGTTACTATTATCCTAGTCTTTTTAAGGACTATTATCATTAAGCTAAGGTTTGTCCTCAATTTTATTTCTTTATTGGAAAAAAAAATCTTATTTTCCTTCCATTGAATCTTATCCAAGTGGACCAGCCTTCCATGAAATGGGGCCTTGACTTCATTGGCATGATCAACCCTCCATCAAGTGTTAGACACAAGTGGATATTAACTACTACAAACTACTTCACAATATGGGTAGAGGTTGTTGCTTTGAAGGAAGCAAATGAAAATTCCATCTTGGAGTTCTATGACAACATTATAACAAGGTTTGGAGCTCCTCATATCATCATCTTAAATAATGCCTTTGCTTTCATAAATGCTAAATTTTTTGATTGGGTAATAAATATTGGAGTTCATTTGAGTACCTCATCCAACTACTACCCTCAAGGTAATGGATTAGCTGAGTCTACCAATAAGAACCTTATCAATATCATCAAGAGGATGTTGGAAACCAATTAAAGAACATGGCATATCAAGTTGAAGACAACCTTATGGCTAGATATAATAGCTCCCAAGAAGTCAATTAGTAATTCACCCTTTGTATTTATCTATGGCAGAGAAGCTAGGCTATCCATATCACAAGAGCTCCCTACCTTGAAACTTATATAACAGCTAGAATTACTTGAAATCACTCCCATAGAGGTTAGATTAACAAAATTAATATAGCTTTAAGAGGAAAGAGATGATGCACACAAAGATTTGGAACACCATCAAGTTATCACAAATAAATCCTTTGACAAAAGGGTAAGGGCAAGAGTGTTCAAAGAAGGTAAATTGATCTTGAAATGGGATGAAGATAGATAAAAACTAGGCAAACATACAAATTTTTATACCTTGTGTACATCATCAGTAAGTGCAAGCAAAAAAACTCCTTTTAGTTGTCCAAAATGGATGGAGAAGAGCTACCTATTCCAGTTAATGGAATCCATTTGAAGCCTTGCTTTTGACCCTTACTAGCCATGTCTTGTATATACTTTGTTTTGGTGTGTTTTCTTTATTGTGTTTGTTTTCCTTAAGTGCTTTGTAGCATAGGTGTGTTTTCCTTCCCTTTTTTTGGTGTGTGTCTCTTCCTTGTGTGTGTAATCAACCCAGATAGTGTGTTTTTGAACCAAATATTTTTTAGTTCTCTTTGAAGTAACTATATGCATGAATCCATGCCTAATGGAAGGATTTAGGTGATTGGTTTTTGACATAGCATGCATGCCTCCCTTTAGAATCACCAAGAATGTTGACCAAATTTCACCTCAGTACAATTTGATTAAACCATTTTCATGGAGAGTTAAATAGTAGTTGCAAGAAAAGGTCATTTCAAAGGTCCAAAATTGTAAATCAAGGAATCTAAAGTGTTTTTGGCTCCATTGTAGTGTATGTAAAGTTCTCCAAAAGTCAATTCTTAGCCCCTCATAAACTTGAGTTACTCCTCAAGACTAAGTTGGGTTCTCTACATGACTCAACTTATAAAATTTTCATGAGTAGAAGTAATCTAAGTTTACAAACCCAAATTAATCCTTCCAATGCTTTACAAGTTTTCAATGATGTATGAATTTAGGTTTTCCAAGGAATAAGTCTTAAATTGATTTATAAGCAAAAGCAATTGAAAAACCTAAAATGGTCTTGATAATTCCTCTCTGAAGTGGCCCTTTGAAACATTTTAGAATGGCCTTTCTTTCCTTGTTCCCTCAAAGTGTCCCTTTAGAAAAGTTTTGAAGGGCACTTTTCTTTCTAAGTGACCCTTTGGAAAAGTTTCAAATGGCACTTTTCTTCCCAAGTGTCCCTTCAAAATTTTCCAAAGGGCACTTTGTTGTCCAAGTGACCCTTCAAAAAAGTTCCAAAGGGAACTTTTCTTCCCAAGTGTCCCTTAAAACTTTTCCAAAGGGCACTTTATTATCTAAGTGACCCTACAAAAAAGTTTTGAAGGTCACTTTTCTTCCCAAGTGACCCTTCAGACTTTTTTGAAGGGCACTTTGTCTTTGGAAATGCCCTTCAGAAAAGTTTTGAAGGGCCATTTCCTTTTGAAATGCCCTTCATAATTCTTTTAAGGGACCCTATGCCTTTCCCAAGTGTCCTTTGGGAAAATTTCCTAAAGGAACTAGTCATTGCCTTTCAAGAAAAATACCCAAAAAAAATCCTTCAGACAAATTATCTAAAGGAATTACTTTAGGAAAATTACCCAAAACATAAACCCAACCTGATGGATTCCCATGATGTGCCACAATATGTCAATTTTAATACAACTAACTATCCATTGGGGTGCAAATATGATGTGCCATAGGATGTTAAATTTAGGGTGTCCAACTAGTTATTGAGATTTAAACATGACGTGCCATAAGATGTCAAATTTAGGATGGCTAACTAGCCATTGAAATTCAAAGATGACGTGTCACAAGACATCAAATTCATGTCTAAAGTATTCAAATAAGGAGTAAAGCCATTCAAAAAACTTGATAGGATCTTAGGAAGAGATAGTGTAAATTTAGTTTTTAAAAGAGCTTTGCTTATGACTTTTATAAGTAAAAGCAATCAAAAAACCTTAAAGGGTAGAGATAGTTTAAATCAAGTTTTAAAACAAGCTTCTCTTATGAATTTTACAAGTAGAAGCAATCAAAGAAGCTGAAAAAGCAAGTAAGAAGTAAAGTCACTTAAAAAACCTGAATGGTTATGTAGTACAAAATGTGGGAGCTTTTAGGAAGAATCTAAGGTTCACAACATTGATATGAATCATTTATTATGGAGGGTCATCTCACCATTGATTTTTTAATGATCCTAGTCATTTCAAGAGGGTGAATCAAAGAGAAGGACAAAATCTAACTGAATGAGAGAATAGGTGGAATCAATTTCACTAAGATGGTGACTATAAACTATTTTAGAGGCCTCTATTTTGGTTCCTAAGAGCTCTCTCTTCTCTCCCTATTTTGATATAAATAGGACCCTTGGGCTCTTGTTTTATCATCCATAGATAATATGGTGAAGCTCTATTGGAATGTTTTGCCATTTTCTTGCCTTTAAGAAAAGAAGCATGAGTCTATTTTATTTCTAAGTTCTAGATATTTGCCTAGGCATAAAAAGACACAGAGCAACAACAAGTGATGTTTTATCCTTCTGTTCTCTATCCTTCATGTTTGTGAGCATATATTTGATCCAATAGGTCATGTAGAGTGCATTATAGCTGTATGATATTTTTCACGTGTGTAACCTTTTTTTTTTAAGACTATACAGGTTGTATTTTCTAGTTATTTACCTTGTGTGATCTCATTCATTTTATCTCTACATTTAAATACTTATGTTGGAATTTTCTAGAGTTTGAGTTATAGACTATATTCTATTATATTGTGCATAAGTATAGGGCATACATGTGGATACTAATTCTTGGTGTATCACCATCTTAGACTAAGATTTTCATTTATGCAAGATTCTAACTCTTTTCACTCATACAAATTGGTTCACTAGTTTTATTACACAAAAATCTAATATAGGGAGCTATCCCTTTCAACCTATAGGTTCATTTTCACTTATAGACACACCCATAGGCTTGAAAATGTCTCAACATTGCCCAAATGTAGAGGAGGCCTGAACAACCATCTTCTAAGATGCAAGGTTTGGAGACAACAATTAGTAAATCCATAAATCAAAATGGAGATTTAATTTTAAAAATGATTCCTTCTTAAGGGTCTGAATGCAAAATTTCATAACCAATTATGACTCTTTTTCTAAAAAGGTTCGACATAAAGACAACATAAGTCTTTATTCATTACTGGCAGAACTATACTAGAAAGTACTAGTGTTTAATTCTTTTCAACAAGTTGAATTTTTATTCCTAATAACAACCTCATAGATATATCTAAGTTCCACTTATTTTTAAATAATTTTAATTCCACTAACCCTTCTCATTTAGATAAATAAAGATGCATAATGTTTAAAAGACTAGTCACTCATTACTAGATATAAGCAAGGAAATCAATCTATTTATTCATTTGAAAGTGCCTCAGCGAATAAATACTTTGATATATATAATAATCTTATAATATTTTATAAATCAATCATTCATAATCAATTTACATCTCATATTGACATGAAGGTTTTAATAATTAAAAGCATGTCTTATTTCATAGTTTGGAATATCATCCAAACTCTATTTTTAATAAGAATATTAAAAATGGACTGGGTGTTATATCATTAGTAGTATAATAAATTCATTAATATTTTATCATAAAATATAGATACTTCTTTTTATTTGGTCAAGCATAGAAGAGCCAAGCAATCTTCAAAGGCATTCCATGTCCACTCCTGAGCATCTAATGGACATTAGAAGGAAAGATCTCCACCTAAAAATTTGTTATCATTAAGTTATTGATCTATACACCCCCAATATTGAGACTCCTAGCTCTGAGTATGTTCATATGACTTGGTAAATGCAAGGGTGTATATCTAAGCAAGGGCGTTTGACACATGGGAGAAACCATGTACTACCTACAGTCCCAATCTCCATTCTACCTAAAAGGACTCCTATTCACAAATAAAAAGTAAACAAGAATTCAAATGATCATACAAGTGAAGCTAAGCATTTATAAATATAAAACTAGTAGGAAAGCTTTCATGGCATAATAATGCCCATCAAAATATTGGAGTAACAAGAGTATGTTTCACTTTATTACTTCCTACCAATGTTCATGGGAGAGATGAACAACCTACCCCTATGCCTAGCATAGGGACACTTCAACTACTACCATTATGATGTCTAATTAAGGGTTAAAAAACTTACCACCATGCCTAACATGGGAAGACTTTGAAATGTTACTGTTAAGACATTCATGAGAGGATCAAATGAACTCACACCATTCCTATCACAATAGGAATTTAATATGCTACCAACACGAGGATGTTACTCATATACCACCATCACTTAGTGTTACAAAAAAAAAATATTCACACAAGAGGGCATAAATCATTTCATTCAAATAAGGAGGAACAACCTCTCCAAGGCCCTCAAATTGGCAAGCAATATATGGCACACAATGCTCAACTATGGGCTAAAAATAAAATAGGGGGAATAAACCAAGTGGTTTTATTCCCCTAAAATAAATAAGATTAAGAAAATAATATATCATTTCATTCCACATGAATAGTATAAAACAATATTTAAAAGGAATCCCACCTATCAACCTTCAGACTGCTTGGGCACTATCTTCTAGCTATTTAGACTCAACACTCCTAACCAACTAATTATATTTATTACTTCTCCTTCTCCTATGTTAATTATGATTATCTTTGAATTGTCCAAAATTCACCCACTAAAGGAGCTTAAATTTTATATAAATATGTCCCAAAATAATCCAATCTCCTACATTTTCTTAGCCATGCCTCATTAAGGGACATTCTTTCCTATGTTCAATTAACATGCATAGTCACTCTTTTAGATTTCTATGATTGATTTCAAGGCTTCCTTACCTCCTTTCCCACTTGATCTTAGTAATAAGTCAAATCATGTAATATTTTCTAATTTTCCACTTGAAAGTCTAGATGTTGACTACAAGATCTTCAAGTCTGATGATAACAAGTTTTACCCACCAGGCTTAAAGGTTGGCCACCCAACACAAACTCTAAGTCAAAAAAGGTGGAAACTAGGTAACCAAATTCTTAACATGTGTCTAAGAAGGTTAAAAAAATTATTAGTGATATAACCATGCTTGGAATATTCTCTTTCTTTCATTGGCCCTTTTTCTTATGCTTACACACTCAATGTACACATCAAATTACTCTAACCTAATAACTAAAGCTACTAAATTTAATCAAACAAGGCAATTTCAATCAATTAATCATAGTCAATACTTCATGGAATATCGACAAACATGTAGATAATTTCATATTATTCAATGTATAATTAGTTACCATTTCATAAGCTTAGAAGTAATGATTCAACATGATTTAAGTCAATATTTCTCATAGACAATCAAATTTCATAAGTAGGCATTGCATAAGAAATGTAAACACCATTATTTCATAAGTAAGTAATCAAAACATGATTGATAATAGTTATTTCTCATGGTTCCTAACACATGAGAGTCGTCATGAAATCCTTGAACATCTTATTTGGATAGGACTTAACCACTTAATTTCATAATCAAAATAAATAAATCATAATTTCAGCCATCTTGCCAAACATGAGCACTATGCAAAATGGGGCCTTACACCCCCTTTCCCATATCTATAATTCCACCTAAAATTCATTGAAAGATGTGAATATACTGAACCCTCAAATCTATATAATTTTCCCAAGTTTTTGTTGATTCATCATATTTATTCCATTGGACCTTAACCTAATCCATGTCTTTACCTCAAAGTGTCAATGCCTTACATGCTAAAATACTAACAGGCTCTAAAATCGTATCCCCATTAGTTTTGACCTACAAGGCCATCCAATCTAAAACCTGAGAAATGTTAGCAACATACTAACATAAAATAGAGACATGAAATACATCATGAACATGAGATAGGCTAGGTGGAAAGGCCAGTTTATAAACTATGACCAACAATCTCCAAGACCTCAAATGGTCCAATAAAATGAGGTGCATACTTAATACCTTTTACATGATAGATGGGGATCTTATTGGGTCTCACCCTCAATAAAAATTTATCGCCTACATTAAAATGTTGATTATTGTTTTTTACATCAACATACTTCTTTTATCAATCTCTGGCAATCTCTAGGTATTGTCATTCTTAATCACTTGTCACTCCATGTCTTCTAGCATGGCAGGGCCAATCACAACTTTGTCCTCAAGTTAGTCCCATATTAGTGGGGTTATACAAGTTTAGTCATACAAATATTGTAAAGGTGAAATTTTAATTGAACTATGGTATTTATTATTGTAAGTAAATTCAATAAGATACAAATTGTCTTCCCATCAGGATTGCTAATCCATAACATACATGTGTAACATGTCTTCTATGACCTTATTGACTCTCTCAATCTACCCATCAATCTCATGGTGGTAGGAAGTGCTAAAATTATGTTGTTTTCACAATTACTTCTTGAAGGAGGTCCAAAAGTGATAACTAAAATCTAGTTCTTGATTTGAAATAATATTACAAAGAATTCTATTAATCTAACAATGTCATCCAAAAAGACCTTTGACATTGAATTGGCATTGTAAGCGGTATTTGTAGGAGAAAATTGATCCACTTTGGTCAACTTATCCAATATGACCATGATCACATCATGATGATAAATTGAGGTTGAAAAGACAACAATAAAATCCATGTAATAGTATCCTACTTCCATTTTAAAATCTCATGAGGGCATAAAAATCCTATTTGATTCTAGTGCTCAATTTTTACCCTCTAGTACTCTAGACAATGAGCTATAAAATCATAAATGGCATGCCTCAAACTAGCCCAAAGATATGATTCCATTAACTCAACATGCATTTTATTAACTCCAGTGTGCACTTGGTAATGGGATATGTGAGACTCACATAAAATTAGTTCATGTAAACCACCTACTAAGGGAACATAAATACATCCCTTATAGAGTATCAAACCATTAGGATTAAGATAATAACCTTGAAACTTACCTTTTAGATTCACACCATAATCTAATAGTTACCTTACTTATTTATAGAGGTTGTCTTATAGAAGATACTTCAAAATTTGACTTCTCAAGTCAGTTTGCAAACTCATTACTACCAAATCATGGTGTTTTCTTCTCAAGGAATCAACAACTACATTTTACTTTCCTTTAATATACAAAATTTCATAGTCATATTCACACAACAATTCCATCCAACATTATTAATGTGTATTAATGTCAAGATAATTGAATATATGATATATAATTAGGTGTTCAATCCTTAAAACAAAATGATGACCAATCAAGAAGTGTCACCACCTTAAATAATCATGAATGATGTTTGTTTTATCAATCTAGATTACACCCTTTGAGGTAGTGGTGTTTCAAGATTTCATCATCTGGTCCATATAATGGGATCACCTTTAGGTGTGGGTAGCTTAGTTAATAAAGTGAAACTCTAGTTTATGGGGCTAAATCCCCTAGTGCATTAATAATGGCTCAAATCCTAAACCTACATGTTTTGATAGTGAATAGGGATAGAAGGGAAACATGAAATGATACCTATGCTACTAAAGGTTATGCACCAATATGATGTGTCCTCTCTATTTGACCTTTTAACAACACTAATGAATAAGATAAGTAATTGAAACACTCTCTTCAAAGTATTTTAAGCATAAAAATTTCACATAGAGGATATGTTAGATGATCAGATCTTGAGGGTTATGAATTGAAGCTTTGATTTAAGACATTTACTAATTAAATTCCACTCCAAGATCAACCACTAACCCTTCACACACTATGTGACTTGTATGGAACAATGTACTAGTATCTAGGTTAGAAAGGACCTATAAAGGCATTAAAACCTACTTTTTATGTAAATTAAACAATCATGAACACACTAAACCATTATAGAGAAGCTAAAATAGTCATTTTATTAGTTCAAGAGGTTACAAGGTACAAAGTTGGGTAGAATTTATTCATACCTAGAGGAGGGATGATTAAAATGGCATTCTAGCCTCAATTTATAGATTATGATCAAGAGAAAGAAGATAATTTCACATGGATAGGGCATGGAGATATCATGAATGACCATAATTCACTCAATGAGTAGTTACAACTAGCCCCCATAACTCCCTTCTTATGTTGCCTTGGCTGCATAATGTCATTCAAATGAGAGTATGGTGTCAAGATGGAGTGGTGGAGGCTAATTAAGTCTTGGTTGGCCTCATCCAAGGTATGATCACACTACTTGGTCAACCACATCTTCCCTTAGAATTTACAATGGTACAATATGGTCTATCTTGGCCTTAATGGATCATTAAGTAGCCAACCTTCCCCTTTTATAGGTTGACTAGGCCTAAAACTACCCAATCCTCCATAATATCAATTAAGTGTGATTTATTTATTAAATTTATCAGTTATAATAGTGTTTATGGCTCTCTATTTACTCACTTAGTAGCCTCTCATGACAAAAACATCTTCTCTTGTTGCTAAAATAGGCCTATTAGGCAACTAGGCCTAGTCACTTAGTGCTACCTATTTGGATGACCATGAGGTTTCTATATAAACTTAAAAATATTCAAATGAGTATGATTTAGTTCCAATAAATCATATTACACTATTACTTTTGCTTTCCAAATAGTGCACACCTATAACATTTTCTCATTTAGGTGACTATTTCACTTTTCACAGGTACTTCTAGACTAGCTCTTTAGCCCAGACCTATAGAAGATTTTATAGTAGATGTTGAGAGTATTTTTTGATCTAATAAATTTATAATACACCTTACACCACCTTCTTAAATGATATAAAATTATTCATAAATCTCAATACCTTGAAATTATCACTAAAACTTGTAAAAATAGTGTTTTTAGTGGATCTGTACAACTGTCCATATAAACTAATATCATGAGTGGGGACTCCTTAGATTTTATAATGTGAGTAAACTATATCCCAAGACAATTCAATGAATTTGAGTTAATTTTTCTCAAGTTTTCCTCCATCAAGTCATTAAGACTGGTTTAGGCAAATTTTGAGTGGCATGATCTCTTAATGATTGTTCATAGCCCTCAGAGCTTAAACTAAAAAACTAATGCTAATATTTTTAAGTATAACACCTCCTTCAACCATTACTAGTATCTTAATACCCAATTTATCTACTCCCTAATGTTCTAATGTGAATAAATTCACTCTCAAGCTCAAAACCCTACATTATGGGAGGTCAAGAGAGAGGAAAAGGGTACAAAAGATCAAAATGTGTTTGGTTATATATTATAACACCTATTATAGGTTTTTACCATACTTATAAACATGTTTCAATTAATTTTATTAATTTTCATCTCTCTAAAGTGTCAATGGAGATCCTATTCGCAAGCTTAGGGTTCTTGAATTATTGTGTTAGTTTGACCCTAGGGGTCTAGTTCTTGGATTTTATCTAAATTTTTTGAGTTCCTATCCATGGGGGAACATTATGATATTTATATCACCCTTACCTAAGTTTTTACAGCCTTAAAACACCCTCAAACCTATAATTGACCTTTGATTTCCATGTTTAGGCCTATACATGCCTATTTAGGCCTAATAGGTCTGATTAAGTCTAGTAAGCTCTTTCTTGTATATTTCAAAGGACCAAAGAATTAAATATATAATTATATCCTTAAGATAACAATATAGATACCTTGTTTTAATTATTTCACTTCACTTCTGTGTAGGTTTCAACACACTTTAACTCTTCTTTGGCACTATGCATGTGGGTAGTAATTAGGTCTACCTGAGTTGTAAGTGTAGACATCTCATTTTTTTAGTTAGTAAATTGAGACCCATATAAGTAATTAAATCATGATTTATAGGGTCCTCTTACCTATCCATACCTTCTAAACCTCTTCAAACCATATTCCATTAAGGTCTCTTCAATTGTGCAGTCATAACCCTATTTTCTCATGATTAACCTTTCGAGAGTAGTTTGCAATATTGACTATGTGAGTGGATGATTTATTAAACTAGATACTATAGTGGTTTGATGTTATTTACCACCATTTTGAATTATATATCTCCTATGCTAGTTTTCACTCATAAAAACCTTGACCTTCTCACATATTTACCTACATGTCTATGGCTATCTAACTATGCCTACTAGGCCTAGTTATACCTTTTATCCCTTCTATATAGGTCTATAAATGACCTCATAATTCTTTATTTAACTTTAAATATAAATTTACATTGTGATTTTATGTATGTAGGATCTCTTTAATAGTTAAGTCATTCATTATAGTGAAAAACACCTTTAAACAAGATCTACACCTTGACACAGGTCTATTAGGAATTCTTAATTTTAATATTGGAGTTGAGTACCTTGTAAAATGAATTTTCATGGATTTTAAACCTTTTGGATGAATTATTTTTCATCATATTGAATCCCCCTCTAAATTTTATTAATCTTTGTGATCCCATCCAAAAAATATTTATTGATTAATGTACTTAAAGTACTCCCTATGTCACTAGGGAACCAGGGGAAAGTAATGAACTCAATTTTAAGTCCTAGAATACTTGAGACTTGAGTTGTTTATATAACCACTACTATAAATATCACAAATAATAGATATATGGTCACAATTTAGAAGTATGCAAGAAGACCCTACTATAGGGATAATAGATGTTACATAGTGACACTTTATTTCTTGCTAATCTTTGTGAAATTATTTTAATCTTTTCTAGTTATCACCCAAACACAAATAAACCATGTATATTTATATAATGAACTAAACTAGATTTGGTGATGGGTATATCTAATGGTAATAAGGGTGAGTCATAAAATAATATTTGCTTCAGATGATCAAAGGTGCCAATTCTTCTAACTTCGAAGACAAAACATATAAAACTAACATTTACCAACTCTAGTGTATTAATCAAAGCTAAATAAATGAATTTGAAGCTTCAAAGGGAAGAAATTACATATATATAATAGACTATATTTCATAAAAATTACTCATTCATAGTAAATTACATAAGCACATTTAGCTGTAAATAAGATGAAAATAGAGTAAATATGCTAGAAGATTTGTTAGTCTAGTGTCAAACTCAAACTAACAGATGCATGTATTAATATAATTGTCAAATTAGTAATTAGAAAGGAAACCATTAATTCTATATAATCATGAGAATAAAAAATCATAGAACACATGTAGTAAATCACTCAGATAAACTCTAAAATTCTTGGCTCTTTTGTAGTAATTCTTATAATAATTATTTCTGAATTACAATGAGGGTGTAAAACCCCTATATATAGGCTTAAAAATTGCCTAAAAAAGTTCAAGTAGGCCCACTAAAATATGCCCAAATTCAACCAAGTGGCTAAAATTCCACATATCACAATGGGATATTCTAAATTTAAATTTAAAACATAAAGCAAAGTATTCCTTAAGGACCTCGAAGAGGTTGTTGAGATGCTTGTTGTTGTTGCCTTTATTTCTTCTTTACCTCTACCTTCATCCAAACCTCTATGAAAGATAGATAATATTGGTCTATTTTGATAAAGTCTAGGATCATGGGCTAACATAAGCTAGTTGTCTCCTAAATGATCTTATCATGCTATATGAGTACTAGCCTTAGAGCCTCTTCAATGGCCTCTACTCTTATAACCTTTGATGGTGAAAGCCATAATGTTCTTACCTTAATAGCTATCTTGGCCTTGACAATGGCCTATTTGAACTTGGAAACAAATATCTTCATTTGGGCCCTAAATTGGTTATCCATGAATGTTCCATCAGATTTGCTCACCCTAGTGACCATGTCATCTTTCAATAAGAGGGAAATCTTGAATTCAATATTGTCCAAGGATATAGTTGTATCCTTGACTTGATCCAACCACCTCTTAAATATCCTTCTTCTATTCATTAAGATGGCTTGTGCAAGAATTATATCCTCAAGTGGAAAGACCTTAAGGTTTGGGAACTTATTACTCCTTAAAACTCTAGCCATGTTTGCCAAATTGGCATCATACAGTGTTTGCTTTTGGTCACATTTGATGACCACATTGAAGTAGGGTCCTATCTTCCTATCTTCTCTTCATGAATTTTTAAAAATTGAAGACATTGATAACAATTTTTATTATTTGAATTGTAGTGCATTTTGGCACTATAGGTAGTGCATATTATTTAAACTTTTCAATGCTTACTACATTAAAGGTGTTTAGGTAGAGGTAGAGGATAGGGATGTAGCAGGAATATCCAAGATCATTAATTCCATTTGCCCAAGTATGCTAAATAGAGACTTTATAAGGACCATGTTAATAATAAATGAATTCAATTTTAAAGTCACACACACCTTTGTAAATATATTAGTATTGAGTTGCTTTTGTAGGGGAATTTTTTTGAGATGGGCCTTAATAGCCTAGCAGATGCAGGTAAGCTAATGGAAAGTGATGCACTAGTAGTGGCTACTTGGGAAGGAGTGATACCTATAGCCCAGATAAAACTAGTGCTTTAGGATCCTGATGAAGATGAAATATTGGTATTGGAATGGGAAATGAAGTGGGAAATGATGAATTTGAAGGATGTACTAATTTAGCTCATGTCGGTGTTAGATGAAGGCTGAGTAGAGGTGGTTGCATCTATGCTTATTTATTTGGGATCCAATGGGGAAATAATGGTGGGAAGAAAAAAAGTAGAAGTAGAAGTGGAAGTAATTGTACTAGCAATTAGGAAAGAAGTTAGTGGGAGAGTACTTATATCAGGATCTTGAGGTGTGATTTTGGGCTCTAAAGTCATTTGAGAAGCTGATGGATGAGGTATTTCCCCTCTCATATTATTTATAAGATACTTTTTCCTCTTTTAAACTTTTTCAATATTCCTCGCATCCAGTGCCTGCAGTTCCTCCATTAAGAGATCAATGCCTTATTTTAATTATTCAAGGTCAATAACACTAGGGAAACTCTAGATCCTGAAACTGTTAACAAAATCTTTGAACGGGTAGAAGATTTTTCCTCTCATGCTGCTATGTTTCATTTCCATGGCTTTTGGCCTTCTCTTGCTGATCTACATGGCTGGAATTCCAAGACCTGGTTGCCACTTATTGAAGACAATGTTGAAATCTTCCCATGTGTTAAAGGTTTCTTTATAGCTTTCTTCCAAAGACCTAAGGACAGAAGGATAATCTTGAGCAATAGAAACTTCTTTTGGCAGGGTAAATATCCTCTCATGGCCAAATGGTGGCATATGGATTTTAATCCTCTTATGGAAACCTTTAACAAGTTCCCTATCTGGGTTCAGATCCCGAATCTACCAATACATCTTTGGCATGAATCAGTTTTTAAAACCATCAGAAATGCTATAGGAGATTTTTTATTTGTGGATGAAAATACTTTGGATTGTTACCATTCGACCTATGCACGCTTGATGGTTGAGTTGGATATTTATAAGGGCCTACCAGAGGCTATTTGTCTAGACTCCCCAAGGGGTACTTGGACACAAATGCTGGATTTTGAGGGTTTACCTTTTCAGTGTAGAAAGTGCCACCTGACGGGTCATATTGCTGCTCGTTGTATGGTTGGGAAATCAAAGTCCAGATGACCACATTCTTGGTGGTTTGAGGTTTCCGTCAAACATTACATGGCTAAACAACCCATGGAAGATTCAGGTGATTCTGAGAATGAAGATAGTATCCAATCCAAGCCGATGGTTGAGGAGGATTCAATGGTGAAAGATTCCATTGAAGGTCCTGTGGCAACTGGGGTTAGTGATCATTCTGAGCCATTTGTTGAGGAGGCTCTGGTCTATCCCCCTATTTTGGAGGAACTACCTAAAAGCCAGACGGTGGCTAGTTTTCATAAGGATTTTTTTGAGTCATCTGTGTCCCCTGGGCTTCATGGATTACTATCTTCTGAGGCATGGATGACTGAGGCAACAAAGGTAGAGGATGGATGGACAGCAGTTAAGAGGAAGAAGTCTAAGCCTTCGGTCCCCCCTCTAGATATGAATCTTCGTTCGTGTAAAAAAAAAATTAAATCCTCTTTTGTATGGGAGGTTTGTAGGGAGCTATTCTTGTCTGATGATGGTTCGTTCTGTGTAGTGTCAGCTGTTACATCTAGTCTTTTCTGCTATTTTCAAGTTCTTGTGTAACCTGGTTTCACTTTTGCTAGTTTCAGGTTTCTTTTTAGAAATTTGGCTGTGCTCTAAGGTTTATCTCTTTTTTTTATGTAAAGGGTTTTGGGGTCCCTTCAAAACCTGTTTTTACCTTAATCTAAAACATTAGGGTTAGGTTGATCTAGGCTTTGGAGATTATCTCCCATTGTAGATGCAAATATCAGTGTAGGCCCTTGGGAGTGGTTAGGTTGGCTATTAGATCCTTCTTGATCAAATCTTGGAGGTAGGCTCTGACCATATAAAGTGGTAAGTAGTTGAGGTTTACATGGAATGTTCCTAATAAGAGGAACATTGTCTTCTTCTTCCTCTTCTTGCCCTTCCTCATAATCAACATCAAACATTCTCCCATGAGTTAGTGGTGGATGAAGCTTTACAATATTTTATTTAATCTTCTCTTTATCTAGCCCCATCTCTAAATCAATATTCTTCCTAGAAGCATTCCTGAAGACCACCTCATCAATCATAAAATCCTTGTATATCCATTCATTCACTTCTTCCTAATTCTTATACTCCATTTCTATGTCCTTATTGAATTTGAACAAGTGTTTGGCAATGCAATTGTTAGGATCCCAAGGTCTAAAGTCATCCCTGGGTAATAGGTAAGAATCCCTATGCCTATAAGATATAATAACATCATGCCATTTGATAATTTTGGTCTTCCCCAACTTGTAATTAACCTTATGGGGGGTAGTATTATTCTTATTTTTGAAGATGTCATCAACTCCATGTAGTAGTTGATAAGCCATCTCTTCCTAAACCAAATTCATTAGCACATACCTTGGTAATTTTAGAGGAGCTACCATCACTCCCTCTATTATAATGACTATGAAATATGAGTACAAATAGTAGCTACCCATGTCTCTCAAGGTCTATCTAACTTTTGGGGGAACCCTTAGCATCTCACATTCAGTGATTGACTTGTAAAAAAATAGGTATAGATCCTTTATAATCACTCTTATGTTGCACTTGAAGTGATGAATATACATTATAGATAATAGATAAGGAACAAACTCTTGTCACTTAGGGGACCATAAATTCTAACCTAGTTGTGTAGTTATGCATATGGCATCTAATAATTAACTCATCATGAAGAATGGGGAACCATGCTTGCAAGTGTCATTCATTGCATATACTAGATTATTCTTGATGACTTCCCTAAGTTGGGGAATCTACTAATCCTCCAAGATTATCTATAGCAGTGGAAGAGTCCTTATGTCCACATAGCCAATATGTGGATTTCCAATTTTTTTTTTGAGGATATTGAGGCTAATCCTGATTCTTTTCCTAAATTTTTGAATAAGTAAGTTCCCTTGGTCATCTATTAGGATAACTCCTATTGGGTTAATCACCCATGTAGACAAGAATTATTTTTGGGAGTATACCTCATACTATTTTTTGATGATGTCATGATTATCATCTATTTGTGATGAAGGTAGCTTATAATACTTCTCAAACTTGGGTCTTACTATTAAAGTGATAGGGAGCCTTTGAGACATTGATTTGAGCAGTTCATCCTCACATCTTAACCTCCTAAAGATCTTGTAAACTAGGTCAACACATGGCATGACCTATAGTTTGGCTACATCTTTATGGAGACTAAAAACGTTGATAGTGAGGATGTCTAAATCTAATTGGATTATATGAGGCATGGTCTCATTCTCATCAACTACCCTAGATACTTATACATTGAAGTATATGCTGCTATAGTACATGTCCCTAAATGTAATGGATTTTGAAATGACTTCATTGTCTTTGAAAACAACTGAAGTAACATATTGTAACAATAAGTCATCATTTCCAAAGTAAATACTCTTACCTAGAGTGGAGGGACTTACTTATGTCATCTCTTGAATATTACAAGTAGTAATCAATGTACTTCTAGTATCCTCTTATAAGTTTCAAGCTTCAACAATGGTGGTCTAGAGTGCAGCTTGCAAATAGCTTGAGCTTTATCATACTAGGAAAAAATAGACAATAGAGAGATCAAAAACATATAACTTGAAATGCAAATAGAAATAGTATTGATTATGTGGTTTTTTAAAATATTACCCTAATTAATGCAAAGTTTAATGGTGATTCTATTTTTTGCCATATTAATGGCAAGCTGATTAACTTTACATACATTCAAAACACTTTGAAATATTGATTTTTGTAATTAATTTCACTAGAATTAAAATTTAGATTTAATTCATCTTTGAGTTTCCATCAATTTTATCTTTAAATATAGAGATTGACACCATTTAACATGTGGTTTACACCTTGGATCTAGCTAGGTACTCATGAGGCCTAAATATGACTAAGTTATCTAGTTGGCTCAAAGTTTAGGGCATCTTTTGATTACCTCATGGAGTCTCAAAATGTATCTTATAATTACTCTTTACATCTCACCACATGGTGCCTTTTAATTCATAATTATCTCTTGGGTGGTGCTTTTTGGTTTTGATTGGTTACAAGAGTGACATTTGTCACTCTCATGAGCAATTAGAGCTTTTCTTTTCCAAGTGGCTTTTTTGTATGCAATTGTGGCTTTACTTTTTTATATGTCTCCTTTGGAAGGATCTTGGATAGATGTTGATAACTTGAAATTAATCACATTGCTTAGGTGGAGACACACATATCTTTTAGAGGTGACCTTGTGGATCTCAGATAGTAACCATGCAAGAATGACATGTGGCATATTTTCATGGGCCCAAAGTGGTCATGTGTCACTTTTTGTAGCTTTTGTTCATTCTTTTCCTAAGTGCCATCTTTGAAATGCACTTTGGATAATTATATACCATCGAACCTTGATCAGATAGATCAAGTGATCCCAGATGTCTTCATTATGAGATCTCATGAGATATATATTGATGTAACACAGAGTGGGTATACATAAATATTGGATGAACTTGAAGGGAACATGCATCACTTCAAAAGGTTCTTTGGTTATGTTTGGTTGTATTTGAGACATGTAGTGGCATATCATGGGATTCTATATTTTAGTGGGATGCATGGGGAATGTGTGGTGGCTTGGATTGAATGGGATTTCTCATGGAGGCTATGATTATGACATGTATCCTAGGATTTGAATTCCAATGGCTAGTTTCTTATCAAGTTCTCAAGATGATGTGACGTATCTCATAGACTTATAGATTCATTCCAAGTGTCTTTCACAGGACACAATGAATCTCTAAGGCATTATGAGGCCCAGTGAGGTAGACACCTATCCTTTTAAGTTGTATTTTTAAATTTAACATTCCATTAAGCATCATAAATTATTACCTTAACTTTGATGTCCTATGAGGTCAAGCAAGAAACTAAGTTAGATTTTTGAAGACATCATAGCCCATCAAAGAAAATTTAAAAAAGTTTGAACATAAAAATTTGTAACCAAATGATTTAAACACAACTTAATGTTAGTATATTAAAATATAATGAAGCTTTCATCCATGTATTTTGAAGATCCAGGTCATACTTCCATAGCAAAAGTTTATCTGCACATTCCTTAACTATCAATGGCCAAAAATTCATTGTATAATGAACTTGAAGAAAACTTGAAATAATTTAAATATTTATAAGTGTCAATAGTTATTGAAAGATTAATAATTAACCAAAAATTTATAATCACAAGCATTGGTAAATCCAATCAATCCCCCCATATGCAGTCAGATGATTTAGCATTTTTGGCATCTTGGGTACTTTTGAGAATTGAAGAAAGGAGGGTCCCCATTTTGGGAATAAGGGGTAGTTGATCATCAATAGTAAGGAAAAACAATATAAAATATAAGAATTAAATCTTAATATTTCCAAGGCTACCTTAAATTCTACTAAATTACCTTAATCAATGTTATAACCATTATAAACATTGACTACAGGATTTTGAACCCTACCTATAGGTAGTAGTTCTATGTTTTCTAACTATGTGAGAAGGTGAGTCTCATTTTTTTAGCATGTAGGATTCTTATCATCATGAAAAACTATGTCATGGATTCTCACATCCTCCTTGAAAATCAAAGGCCCTATTTAAATTAAAGGGGCATTCCTTTCCTATTTTACCAATGTCAAGCCTATATGAGCTCAAAGTTTTATTTGGATAAGTGTTGTCAAAATGAAACCTTTGTTCTCAGCTTCTTGATGAAGCCAATAGATATGAAAATTATAATCTTCACTTAATTTTCCTTTTGGATCCCTTGGACATCTATAGCTCCTCATAATAAGTCTTTTTTCTATCTAAACCTACACAATTCAATTTAGCCTACACAGTCCCTTGCAATGTAAAGTAGATCACACTTGAGATCCACAAGTTCTCACTATGGTTATATGATCTTTATGTCATGAATATTTAACTATATTTATTATTTAAAAATATCATATTATTCCTAAAATCATTTTTTGGTACCAATGGTGGCTTAGAGAACTTACAAACTTGTAGTGTTCACCAACCTTCTTGTGTTGACCTAGAGAAGAGAGACTATGACCCCTATACTAGTTAATTTTTTCAACCTATTTGAGATAATAATAATATCTTATATAATGTTTTATACTCCCTTAAAATGGCTTGAGTAATGACAACACCTTCATGAGGCTTGAACATGGTTACTTTACCATGGTCTCTTCAAATTGTTTGACTGCATGTAGAAATTGTATGTGATCACCACTCTATGGGTTTTTAGGTCCATTACATCAATGAAGATCTATTTTTTTATATCCTCAAGGAGTTTTGGAAGAGTTTTGAGACCCACCAAGACTTTGTAACTATTAGAGACCTTGAAGTCTCAAGAACCCTGTTGTTGTCAGCCTACATATTACTCTAAAGATGTTTTTTTGTCTCATGATGGATCACACATGTGAAATTGGATTGAAGATGGTGTAGAAGATTTTTATAAACCCTTAATAATTTACCCAATTTTCCATTCCTCTTTCATCATGCTCAAAAATGAAAAAAAAATAAAGCAAACTAGAACCTTGCCTAGATGGATGAGACAATGTGAGTCCTTCAACATCTTAGTGATTGTTCATAAAGGAGGGGAAGATAATATGATAAATAATTCCATAAAATTTAGTAAATATCTACCCAAAATCTTAATTCCTCACTTTCTCTCTCTTGTCCATACCAAAAAAAAACCTTATTGGATTTTTTAAGCTACCAAGGAGGATGATGGAAAGGATCAATTTTGACCTTTTTTTTTCTTAAAAATCCCTATAAAGTGTTAATATGGGAGTTAGAGGCATACATTAATCCATGTATGTGCCTGAATAGGATCTTACTTTGACAAACTATTGATTCCTAAATGTGTATCACTAGGTCAACATATAGTGTTTAAGAAACACTTCTCATTTTTGGATTCAAGGAATCCATTGCATGAGTTGTATATTGTGATAAAATTTCTAACTTTTGTGTAATATAGGAAAAAAACATGAACTATTTCACAAATTTATAATGTTTTGTTATTGTGAGAAACCATGGCCTAAAGTAGATATATGAAATTGAATAAAATGTATGCTAATTAAAGTGAATTATGCTCAAGACCTATGTCTTAAGCTAAACTAAGATGATTATATACAATAAATATAATATAAGGTTAAGTGACTAAAAAAGGATAAAAAGGAAGGGTAGGGAATAAAATAAAAGTGTTGTTGATCTTTTTTCCAAACATTATGATAAAGTTTCAATTTCATCTAAACATGTATTCAACCAATGTTTAACATGAAGTAACTTAAGCTCAAATCCTATCACACATCAGGAAAAAATATAAGGAAAGTATGAAAATATTCAAATAATAAAAATATTTACTTTAAAAAATTTACCCCTAAAATTAAATAGCATTAGTCCAGATGCAAGAAGAATAAAGAAAGTGAAGTAAACCTAAGAACTTTCAACTAATCTAGCATTAACACAAATTAGAAGCTCTACATTAAATGTGAACAATCATAATTCATAAGAAACATTAAAATTTGAAAATGAGACCAAGTTATTGAGAGAAAAACCATGATAGCAATTCACACAATCAAAATGGACAAAGTTTGTAGAACTCCTTGCTTATATTGATTTGCTCACTCCAAAAAATCTCTCTTTTTACAATGGGAAATACCTCTTTTATATATAAAATTCATGACATATGTTGGTCATTCCTTCTCAACATGCAAATGGAAAAGTTTCATAGATAAGTTTCCCTTTACAAATGCTTCAGGATTAATGATACTATTTAACTTTGACTAACTTAAAATCTATATATGTTCCATATTTCTCCCACTTTCATAGAATAGAATATTCCCTTCGAATGATCTATAGGGTATTTTTAAATATATAATATGTTAACTTAATTGAATTTGAGACTCTATACAATTTCAACCTTTTTATTTTGTCCTTGATCTTCATGGCTTTATTTTGATTTTTTGATCTTCATTGGTCTGAAACAAGTATAATTAAAGTGCTTTTGGGTTCACGGGACCTTGAAATCCAATGTGTCATGTCTATGTGGAAATTTCCATGTTGAGCTATTAATTTGATCTCAAAATGTGAAATTTATTGCCTTTGGACATGTGTCCTTACCTCATGATTTCTCAAACTAGATCAAGTCTACACCATTGATCTACTTTGGAGTTTTTAGCCCTAACCTTTACCATGGACCATCAATCTATTCTCAAAGCTCCCAATATTTTGCCATTTGGTAGTTTTTATTCATTATAGGTCTTAAAAAATGCCACCTCATTCTCACATAATTGATTTAGATCCAACAAGTTCAATATTATTGGTTGATATTTATACCTAGCATCCAAGATCATGCCACTTAGCAGCTCTACAGGCTTTTGACACTCTACATAATTAGTTTCTATTAGGCTAGCACCCTTTCACCATGTGATAGCTTCTCATTTGGCCTAAGTTCTTTGAAAAGTCAAATTTCATTTCACACAATCAGATCTTGGCTATATGAATTGATGTTCTCTATTAGATCCTCAAAATATGCTCAAAATTTAATCATGAACTGAAGGCTTGACACTTGTTGCTTCCTATCTTGTCATGGGGATTCTTTGAATTGTCCACCCTTTGATTTTAACCATTAGATATTCTTTACCACTAAAATTCACTCCATCAAATCCTATACATTCAAGAAAATACTTTCCATCAGATCTTGCCTTTGAACTCTAGGATCCTACCACTTGGCAAATCTACGCTTGTCCTGGGTAAACATTAAATTTTTTATCAATGCTATTCATTGGATCTATGATCCACCCCCAATATGGTGACACTTGTCACTCTCATAGATATTTTAGAACCTTTTGACATTTCAAACCTTTACTCTCTGTTGGATATATAGTATGAAAGTTAATGTGCACCATTGATCCAATACTTGACTTATTGAATTTTAAACTTTTACCATAGTTCATTGATATATTTTGAAGCCCCAAGATATTTCCATCTATCACCTTTGGGTTGGTTTGTTCCTATGTTCAATGAAAGCTAAGTTAATCCTTGGGAAACATATAAAGCCTTAGCCTAAATTTATGTTGTATTAACAAATACAATTTAAAACTTAGGATAAAAATTTAGATTAAGAATTTCTAAAATATAATAATCAAATCCTCATGAACCATGAGACATAAAAGGACTTAGAATAAATATTATAGACTAAGGTCAGAGTTGTAATAATAAATACTACTCAAACCTTGGGTAAAGTTTTAATGAAGTCTATAATAAATTGCTCCCCATGAAAATTGGAATAAAATGACCCACGTAAAGTTGAATTCTATTTCAAAAGACAAAGGATAAAACATTTTTAGACTAAGGTTTTACATGATTTAGACATATATTCAATTAATCAATAAGAAACCATTGGTTAAAATAAAAGGTTCAAGTCAACACTAAGGCATAAAACCTTGAACCTTGTTCCTATAATATAGAAACATATGAATCAATGTTAGCCACATTAAATGAAGTCAAAATAAGGTTATATGATAACAGACTTATGTAAACTAGATCAACACATGATTATTCAAATAATATACTTTGATCAAGTTGAATGTTTAATTATAGAACAAATTTGTATAAATTTGAACAATGGTCCCCATTTTCAAAAATGGGGGTATGTTAACCTCAACAAATGGCAACTTATAGGGGAACATAGCAATATGTTATAATTTAAAGACTCTAATTCAGACTAATATTCATTTCATTTGATTAAGTACCATTTTAAAGATTAAATCACTATTAAAATAAGTCTTACAAATGTGGAATAGGGCTCAAACATAAAAACTTAGTAACATTGTGTGTGTGCTTTGATTCCACTTACTATTTTCCATGGGATTTAGGGAACAACTTCTAGATTCATGACCTTGACCATTAATACTAATTTATAGAATATTTAGATGTTTATTAAGAACCATGTTTTGTATAGGGAAGGCTTGGGAATTGCTCTACTTCCATCCAATCTTCCATATCCTTGATATAGATACGTTTGGCTCCACTCAAGGCCTTTCTCTACTACCATCCAAGCATTTATAGCCTTGGTAGAGATTACCAGAATCACCATTGCTTAGAAAGCTCTGGAATTTTGTAATAAGTCTATTATTTATGTATTTTTCAAATCATTTTTAACTCTCTAGTAAAGGTTGGGAACTAGGTTAGCTAGGTTTTGGGATTTGGTCATGTGTTTTAATCTTCAGACAATCATCCTTGGTTTCAAACTTAGTCTCAAGCAATAATGTTTATTAAGTGCAAACATGAATATGTTTAAATAATTCAAACTTTCATGTAACATGTGAAATCCTTATTAAAATTAAATTTAGATTGGAACAAGGTTTAAAATTTTAAGGAATAATTAACCTAGATATCAATCTTTACCAATTTCTCCAAATAATAACATCAAGTTCAAATTTATAGAATTCATGATTAACCAATGTTTAAAATTCATACTTGCATTCTTGATTTGAGAAGATTCATGATATTTTAGGTGAACTATGAGCTGAGTGCTATCTAAAAGGACTTATAAAAATCAAGGAACAAAGAAAATAAATCAAACACACCAAACATAGAAAAATAAATAGCAAGAAAACAAATATTTACAAGCACTATTACAAATAATGGATAGGAAATGAAACTAATCTAAAACCTACCTAAACTAAATTCATAAAGAACTTTCCTTTAGGATTAAATGGAAACATACTTAAACTAATACATAACCTTGAAATATGATTGATTTCATTCAATGTCCTCTTCTTGTGGATAGGAGCACTTGTATGTTCATGTATTTTATGTGATGCATCTTAATTCTTCATCTCCATTCTTCAGTGCCTAGATTGAAGATATGGATATAAAACCCAATCATCTTCTTCCCAAATCCTTATATATTGAGTTAAGATTAATAATAATCCTTCATTCATAGATTTATAGTGACTTATATCATCCTCATTCAATGATGGTAGAGAAACTAGCATTTTTATATTTGTCTTCATTAATTTTGGCTTGAGGTGGAAATCGATTACCAATCTTTGCACCAAAACTTTCCAAGTCATCCCAAAAGGCTAATTCATTATGATCAACTAAAATGAAATGAAATTCATTTTCAACCTTACCATTTGAATCAATTTAATCACATACTTCTAACCTTTTGATGGGTTATATGGAAATCGTTGATCTTATGCACTTGCTTCATCTTCATCTTCTGTGAAGAATGGCATCTCTTATATCTAATTGAGTCCCACCTTATCTTGTTTTGGGTTATTTATAATGAAATTGTTGTCTTGGAATACCTCAATTTATTTCAAAAAATCATGGTATAAATGTTTCCACTAGTCAACTTCTTTATGGATACCCTTAATTTAAGCAATCACCTCATATGAATTATCCTCACAACTATCTTATGAAGAGAGGTCAACTTGTATCTAATATTGTTCATGGGTCTACTCACCTTGAATGGCTATTACTTCTTATAAAGCATCATTCAGTTAATTTTCTTCTTTAAATGGAAAATCAAAATCCCATACCATGAAGGATTTAGATGCCCTTGAAAATCCAGATGTTCCTACAACATTATCTTGATCAAACATAGGTTCATATGTATCCTTTTCATTTTGTTTTGTTTTAAAGACATTAAAATGATCAGTTAGACCTATATCACAAAGATTCATTTCATGTACATTACCAAATGACATATTATTATTATTATTATTATTATTATTATTATTATTATTATTATTATTATTATTATTATTATTTCTCTCATGAGACCCATTTGTAGGCCTATCAAACCTTTGAGAATCATATTTTATGTTAGAGTTTTTCAAAAGATTTCTCACTTACCTTTGTAATTAAAGGAAATTATTACTCAACTTTTGAACCATCTTAAGTATGGATTCATTCTCATTCTTTGGTTCTTCTAAATTATAAACGTGGATGTTATTATTAGTGGTCACTAAAGCTCTTTGTCCCTATAGATAGAATACATTTGTATCATTATTCAAGAACCCCAAATTTTGGCTAGGATGGGCATGGCTCAAGGGTAATTAGTTTAACATTGGTGTTTGATTTAAGGAAAACACAATTTGATTAGCATTGGGAATGATTTTTAGTGCTAGTAAATTGGGGTTGATATTTGGGATAGCATATGCAAGCTAACCTTGAGGCTATATTTGATCATTTATTATTACATCATCAACATAGGCCAATGATAAGGTGTTTATGGCTCCAACAAACCTTTTAAGAAACACAAAAGTCATGGGATCCAAAGCATCCTTGTAAATCTCTAAGGCTAAAGCCTCATCAAGTCTATAAGGAGCTATGGTTCTAATAAACATTTTATTTAATCTATCATTGAAGGCTCTTATGGGATCATTTGTGTCTCTTTTGACTATGGTAAATTGTTGATACATAATGCATGGACTAATGATCTTACCAAATCGATTAATAAATATTATATTAAAATCATCTTAGCTAGCTATGCAATTCTCTAGAAGGTTAAGGAACCATTCATATGTAGAATATTTGAAAGTAAATGGAAATAATCTACATACTACATCTTCATGAACTAAATTCATAAATATCAAGGTAGCTTTAAAGCTTTTAACATGTTCTTTAGTTGTGATAACATTATTAAGATTGAAAGAAGGCAAATACCTTTTAGGGTTTCTTAGTAAGTCATGTACTTGACCCGGGACATTGATAGAAGATCCACCTAACCATGCCATACCTTGATAAGGATCTTATTTATGGTAGTTATAGCTTGTAAAATATTTGAGCCCTATTTAAAATATAATGTGTAAATCTTATCTTTGTAAATAACAATGATCAGACCTATGTATTAAGCAAATTTTATGCAAATACATATAAAAAACAACAAAGGACATCAATATTAAACTAAATGATCTCAAATACATGTCCAAATACGTGAATATGAATTATTTTTACATGTTTAAGCTCAAATAAACTCAAAATTACAAAGGATCTATCAAAATTTAAACAAAATTGCTATTAATAATCCCAAATGCCTTGAATTCATAGATCTTAAGCTATCTTTACCACAAATACTCGTGGATATTCAAAGAACATATATATTTATTTAAATAAGCTCAAAGATTTGTTTGAAACCATAAATATCAATGATTTTCACACAAATATGATAAAATAAACATAAACATGCAAACAATACATCAATCTTTGAACATAATTCACCAAAATTAGTAGAGATACTTCAAATTCAAAAAGATTTAGATAAGGCCCTCATTCTAGAACCAATTGTTGATTCCTAAATGTGTATCACAAGGTCAACATAGTGTTTAATAAACACTTCTCATTTCTGGATTCAAGGAATCCATTTCATGAGTTCCATGTTTTGATAATCCTACTACCTTTGGTGGAATAGAGGCAAAGCACATGAACTATTTCACATAATATTTGGTTATTGGGAAAACCATGGCCTAAATTAGATCTATGAAATTGAAGAAAATATATGCTAATTAAATTGAATTATTCTCAAAACCTAAGTCTAAATCTAAACTAATATGAGTATTCACAATAAAGCTAATCTAAGGTGAATTAATAAAAAAAGGAGCAAAAGGAAGGGTAGGGCATAAAAGAGAAGTGTTATTGATCTTTGTTTTAAACATTATGACAAAGTTACAATTTCATCTAAATATGCATTCAACCAATGTGTAACATGAAGTAGATTAAGCTCAAATCCTATCACACATAAGGCAAACATCTAAAGAAATTATGAAAAGATGCAAATAAAAACAAGATTTACTTTACGAATTTTACCCCTATAAGCAAATAACATTAGTCTAGATGCAAGAAGATTAAGTAAAATGAAGTAAACCTAAGAAATTTCAACTAATCTAGCATTATCACAAATTAGTAGCTCTAAACTAAAAGTGCACATTCAAAATTCATAAGAACCATTCAAATTTGAAAATGAGACTAGAGAATTAAGAGAGAAACCATGATAGAAATTCACATAAGCAAAATGGATAAACTTTGTAGAATTCCTTGCTTATATTGATTTAATCAAAATTTAAAAATAGTTTTAGCTCCAAAAACTCTCTCTTTTTATAATAGGCAATACCTCTTTTATATAGACAATTCATGATATATACTGGTCTTTCCTTCTCAACATGCAATTGGATAAGTGTCAACATGTAACTAGACAAGTGTCAACATGAAATAGGACAAGTGTCATAGACAAGTTTCCCTTTAAAAATGTTTCAGGACCAAAGACACTGTTTAACTATGACTAACCTAAAATATATATATTTTCCATATTGCTCCTACTTTCATAAAATAGAATGTTCCATTTGAATGATTTATAGGGTCTTTTTCAATATATACTATATTAACTTAATTGACTTTGAGATTCTCTATAATTTTAAATTTTTTATTTTGTCCTTGATCTTCATGGATTTATTTCAATTTTCTAATCTTCAATAGTCTATAACAGGTATAATTCAAGTGCTTTAGGTTCCATGAGACCTTATAATCCAATGTGTCATGTCTATATGGTAATGTTTATGCTGATCTATTCATTTAATCTCAAAATGTGACCTTTGTTGCCTTTGGACATGTGTCTTTACCTTGTGCTTTCTCAAACTAGATCAAGTCTACACCATTGATCTACTTTGGAGTCTTTATCCCTAACCTTTACCATAGATCATCAATCTATTCCTAAAGCTCTTGATATTTTTCCACTTGGTAGTTTTTCATTCATTTTGGGTATTTGAAAAGTCCACCCTACTCTTGCACCATTGATCTAGATCTAAAAAGTCAAATTTTATTGATCAATATTTGTACTTGGCATCTAATATCATGCCACTTATAGATCTATAAGATTTTTGCACTCTTTACAGTCAAACTTTATCAAACTAGCACCCTTTCACCATGTGGCAGCTTCTCATTTGGCCTTAGTTATTTGAAAAGTCAACTTTCCTTTCACACCATCAGATCTTGGATACATAGATTGATATAATCTATTATATCCTTAAAATATTCTTGATCTTTAATCATGAGCCATGGGCTTGACACTTATCACTTCCTAGATTATTATGGGGATTCATTGAATTATCCACCCTTTGCTTTGCATCATTAGATCTTCTTTACTGATAAAACTTACTCCATCAGATCCTATCCATTTGAGTAAATGCTTTCTATTGGATCTTTCCTTTGAGTTCTAGGATTCTTCCACTTGGAGAATCTATGCTTGGCCTAGGTAAATGTTGAAGTTTTGAATAATGATCTTTATTAGATCTATGAGCCACCCCTGAGATGGTGACACTTATCACTCTCTCTAAGATTTTAGAACCCTTTGACATTTCAAACCTTTGTTCTCTATTGGATATATGGTACATGAGTTAATGTGTAGCATTTATCTTATGCTTGACTTACTTTTAAACTTTTTCCATGGGTCAATAATCTATTTTGAAGCCCTGAGATCTTAGCATTTGTCACCTTTGGATTGGTTCATTCCTCTAGGAAATGAAAGTTAAGTTAATCCTTGGGAAATATATAAAGCCTTAGCCTAAAGTTTTTTTGTATTAAAACATATAATTTAAAACTTAGGATAAAACTTTAGATTAAGTTTTTTTAAAATATAATAAATGGTCCCTCATGAACCATAAGACATAAAAATACTTAGCATAAATATTATAGACTAAGGTTAGAGTTGTATTAATAAATACGATTCAGACCTAGGCTAAAGTTTTAATGAAGTCTATAATAAATTTCTTCCCACACAAATTTGAAAAAAATGACCCATATAAATTTGAATCCTATTTTAAAAGACCTAGGCTAAAACATTTTTAGACTAAGGTTTTACATGGTTTAGACATAGATTAAATTAATCAATAAGAAACCAATGGTTAAAATAAAAGGGTCAAGTTAGCACTAAGGCATAAAACCTTGAACCCTATTCCAAAAATATAAAAATAACTAAATCAATGTTATCCACATTAGATAAACTCCAAATAAGGTTATATGCTAACAAACTAATGTAAACTAGATAAACACATGATTGTTCAAATAATATACTTTGATCAAGTTGAATGTTCAATTACAACACAAATTTTTAGAGATTTTAAAAAGGGTCCCCATTTTTAGAAATGGGGGTATGTTGACCTCAACATAAACCTATATGGACCACCTAAAAACCTACACTTTCTACAATGAAAATTGTCAATTCTACTTGAATATTGATGGAGATGATATGTCAAGTGCCTCTGAAGTTTATAAATGTCTATAAAGATGTGTAGTGATGTGTCCATCTCTTATTTTCATTGTAATCTTATCCTTTTTTATCCAAAACCTTCCTTAGACATTAAAAAATGGGTAATAAATCATTGCAAAGAGGGGTGTAATGTTAGAAATGAATATTTCCACCCTTCTTAGTACTTGTACAGACTAAAGGAGGTGTGTTATGACTAGGACACCACATGACATGTCTCACCATGACCCCTTAAACCACTTAACACCCTTAGACCCACTTGACCATGATATGAATTATTAGACAACATAAGATCAAAAGATGACATTTACCTTAATATTGTCAAAATAACATTTAAAAATGTTATCCCAAGCTTATAAAGACCATTTTGAGGGTTTTTCAAGGCATATGATGGCCAAAATTCAAAGTTAGAGGACATGACAAGTGAATTCTTAAAGTATAGGTGTTAAATTTGGCATGGGAGGCCAAATTATCAATAGGTTGTAAATTACATATCATGTGTGGGGTATCTCATCTCATAAACCTTGAGTTTTCAAGATTCATAAGCAATAAATCTACCTTATTACATGAGTACAACTTATAATCCTTCCTTCAATGCATCAATGCAAACAAAGAATTTTTCCATAAGATTAGACATACCCAAAATTGGTACAATGATGAGTCAATTATTCATAAGTTGAAATGCTTCCTCACAACTTCTTGTCCAAACAAAATTCTTCCCCTTTTTTTGAAGTTAAGTGATGGGATTTGTAATGTGAGAGAAATTATCAACAAATCATCTATAATATCCTTTTAATCACATGAAGCTGTGAACTTATGTAATGTTAGAGGGTGCTAGTCATTCCATAATAACATAAATCTTGGTAGGGCCCACTAAGATTATTTATATTAAAATAATATGCCAGAGGTATTGCACCTTAGATCACATAAAAGTGCACTTCTCCAAGTTGTAAAATAATTGGTTTTCTCTTAAAACATGTAGAACTTGCCTCAAGTGGTCTTCATGCTCTTCTTTATTTTGTGAGTGGCATAGAATGTCATAAAAAAACTAGAACAAATTTGTCTATCAAAGTACAAAAGACTCCTTTCATAAGGCTCATGAATACTATTAGGGAATTGGTCAATCCAAATGGTACCACTATAAATTCATAGTGCCTATATCATGTTTGAAACATAGTCTTATGAATATCTAGATCTGTGATACGTAAGTGATGATATCTAGATTTCAAGTCAATCTTAGAGAACACCTTGGATGCCCTCATTTAATTAAATAAGTCATCAGTTCTAGGCAATTGGTAATGATTATTGATAGTAACCTTATTCAATTTTTATTAATATATGCATAATCAAATGGATCCATCATTTTTCTTCATGAAGATAACTAGTGCTCCCCATAAGGACATGCTTGGATAAATCAGACCCTTTTCCAAAAGCTTCTCAATTTATAACTTGAGTTCACACAACTCAAGGATGTTCATTAATTATAGTGATTTTGATATGGTCTCTACCCCAGGTACTAAATCAATTTATAAATTGATCTCCCATTGAGGGGGCATATAGGGCAATCCATATGGAAACACATCAATAAATTTCCACAAAATAGGATGGTCATCTAGAAAAACATTCTTTTACTCATCTGACCTATCACCCACTATAATAGAAAATAATTTTCAACCCTCCCTTATACTCTTATTGAGCTACATCATAATGATCATGTCAAGGGATATAGGTATCTTCACCCCTGATAATACCATATGCATCCTAAGGTCTTCTTCATATTTGATAACCTTTTCATGGTAATTTAACTTGGATTTATGAATAGAAAGCCAATCCATACCCAAAATAATGTTATATATGCCTAAGGGAATAGTTTACAAGTCCACTATAGTGGAGAAGACACCAAGGTATTATACATAACTATTGATTAGGGAGCTAATAAAAATATTGGCCCTAGAGGCCAACTCAATTGCCTAGATTTCCAACTACCAAACTACCATCTCACAATGGTCCATGATAGAAGGAGAAATAAAGGAGTCTCACACTCCTAAATTAAACAAATTTAAAATTAAAATTCCTTAAATCATACATGTGGTCTTAATAACTATTGCCTAGTGTTCAACTTGGTGGTCATCCACCACTACATAAATTCTATATCCTTGACCCATATTGCCCATTATCTATTCTACCATTGGGGTCTTCTACCTATTTGTATTTTATGACCCAAGAGTATAATCTCATGCATAATGATCCATATATCCACATGTGAAACAAGAACCCTTCCAATGGTCTCACCCTGAATGAGCTCTAGCGATTCTAGGTTTAAAAGAAGCAGTTAACCCTAATGGTCTTGCCTGATTAGATTTTTAGGTTTGTGTAGTCCTAGACTATTAATACTCCTAAGGTCTAGCATCACCTTTCCTTTGGAATTATTTTTCCAATTGGTTCCTACTCTGACTATGACCATAATGGTTATCTTTAAATTGTTACTACTGAAGGGGCTTAAAGTTTAATTGAGTTACTTTCTAGCCTTCCCTAGTGTAGTTTTTGCACCTTACAACCTTCGGTCACATTGAGATTGTGATTTTCCATGAAAATTTTCTCATGAATCTTTAGTATTTTCATGAGACTACTCAACTAAGTAAGCCTTTTCAACTAATATTATCAAGGTTGTGGGATCTAAAATGTGCATTGTGCTAGCTAACTTAAAATTCAGGATTCAAATGAACTTGTTCACTTGGATAGATTCATCTATATAACCTTGCACATATCTAATCAAATATAAAAAATGACACTCATATTATGCCATAATGCCACTTCCATATTAAACATCATGAAATTCATCTACCTTATTTTGAACATATCTAGGGGATAGGTAACATGCTTTAAATCACTCAAATAATTCCCAAGTGAGGGAAACTAACATCAAGTGGAGCTTTTGATCCTCTCGTTCCCACCATATCTTGGATGCATCTATAAATATATGAGTTCCCAAATAGGCCTTCCCATTTAATTCATAATCATATAAGGTGAAACATCCTCTCATGCTTTCCAACCAGGCTTCTATTGTAAATCCTTCCTAAGTCCCATCAAAAGTAGGAGAATGTAGCTTGATAAAATCCTTCACTATGTCATCAAGCATAGGTCTATGAGGATGGTCTAAGTCTCATCTCTCTCGTCACCCATCATGGTGATGTAATTCACTTATGTTATCCTCATAATGGTGATGGTGATGACTCCTAGACCTTTCCTTTTCTCTTTTAACTAATTCTTCATCATCCTAATAATGTCATGGAGAGTACCTTTTTACTTCATGTTAAACCATAGGTAATCTCTCTTTCAAGGCATCTCAAATATATTTTTATAATGAAATTACTTTAGCAATAAATGATAATAACAATAATATATCATAATATGACTAAAATATATTAGAATATATGAATAAAATACAAACCACTTTGAGGGTGTAACCTCCACAAGATTCAATAAGAGTAAAATTCATAATATGATGATAAAAAACTACCCACTACCTCCTATATATAGTCTAATTAGGCCATGGTTACTCCATAAGATAACCTACAAACCTAATGAAACCATATAAAAATGTGATATAACATCAAAGAGGGATAATTAATCCACAAGTCAGCTATTATGATCCTGATACATATGATAGGTTAGGGGCATAACATGCCCTTCCCATTCAAACCAATGTTGTCCTTAACATGAAAAAACTATGGATTTTATTTCAAAAAATATTCACCCTCCCAAGTTGCATCCTCACTACTTAGGTTCTTCCACTTGATCAGATATTCCTTAATCTCTCTAGTTCTCAACCTCTTAGTACATGTTTTTAGGATCTTCTCTAGTTCTAAAATTACTCATTCTTCTTAATCTAGTTTTGGTAGCTCTGTTTGGGCTTAAAAAATTTAACCAATGACCTTATTCAAGTAGGAAACAAGAAATATTGAGTGTATGTGATATGAATGAGGCAACTCTAGCTTATAAGGTACACTTCCAATTTTTTTCAAAACTTGATAAGGACCATAATACTTAGGAGAATTTTTTTTATCCTTGTTTATTTCTTCAAGGACATCTTATTGTAATGATGCAAACATAAAATGACCCAATCACCCACAACAAAATTTTTCTCAGTATAATGTTGATATGCTTGCTACTTCATCCTATTTTATGCTAATGCCAAATTCTCTCTTAAACCAACCAAAACCTCTTACTGTTGTTGAATGTGCTCCTCCATAACTTAAACCTTGGTTTATACCCTTAAGTAAGTAGTGATGGAAGATGGATGCTAACAATATAGTGCCATAAATGGGGACATTTTAGAAGAGGCATGGAAATGTGTGTTATACCACCATTCTACAAGTGGTATCCATTTAACCCAATATTCTTTCTTATCTGATACAAAATAATGGAGATACACCTCTAAACATTTATTAACCACTTTTTTTTATCCATCATATTTGGGATGGTAAGATGAGCTATGAGCTATTTGAGTACCCAAATAGGAAAATAGTTTAGTCCAAAAATTACTAGTGAAAATAAGATCACTATCAATTACAATTATTTTTGGGGTTTCATGTAATTTTAAAACTACCTCCAAAAAAATAGGCTCAACTATACTTATTTAAAATGGGTGTGATAGAGCACAAAAATGGGCATATTTTATAAGCCTATACATAATTACCAAGATAAGATTCTTACCTTTAGAATAAGGCCACCCTGTAATTAAATCCATGGAAACCTACTCCCACCTTTCACTAAGAATTACTAAAGGTTGTAACATACTTGAGGTTTTAACTATCTCACCTTTATTTTGTTGGAATATAAATCATTATACCACAAAATTTTGTAAATCTCCCTTGAGTCCTTCCTAAAGTACTTCTTACTTGTTTATGTGATAATTTTTCAATAACACAAAGTGTTCCTTAATTGGAGATACATGCAACTCTGAAATAATCTTATGCTTCAACTTTGAATATATACACAAGTATAATATATCCTTATACCATTGGGCATTACCTTTCCATTCATATTTTTTAGTCTATATAACCTTGATAGATATTCTAAATCAGAACCTTTGTATCCTTGTCCTACCCCCACTTTAACCTAGTTTCATCTACCTAATCTTCCTACAACATAGACATTGCACAAAGTAATGCTTATGTGGATGTATCCCATATGGATAGTGCATTTACTAATACATTATCTTTACCCTTATTTTATATGATTTAAAAATCATAACCCAACATTTTTGTTACCCACTTTTGTTATTCCTTGAATGATAATCTTTTCTCCAAAAAGTATTTGATACTATCATGATCTATTTTCACCTTAAAATGCTTTTTCATCAGATAGGGCCTCCATTATTTTACTAAATGAAGAATAGCCATCATTTCTTTCTCATAGATAGGATTTTGGTGATTCTTAACTTTAAAATGATGACTCTCAAATGAAAGGGGGCTTTCTTCTTACATTATTATTATTCCCAACCCTAATCTATAAGCATCACATTCAACAATGAATATAATTGAGAAGTCTGGAGTAGCCAAAACTAGGGTGGTGCACATGGATTCTTTCAATTGATCAAATGCTTTAGTGTCTATATCATTTTAGTGGAAGGTAACCTTCTTTATCAATGTAGTGAGTGGACCTACTATACTACCATAAGCATTCACAAATATTTGTTATTAACCTATTAGTCTTAATAACCCTTATAGGTTTTTGAGAGTTTTTGGCATTGGCTAATCTACCATATCTTTGATCTTACGAGGATCAAATTTGACACCTTCATGGGATATAATGTGACCTAAATACTCTACCTCCTATACTCTAAAATCAAATTTGGATGGCTTCGCATAAATATGATGTTTTTTCAAAACTATCAACACTTGTTTCATATATTGCAAGTGTTATTCCCATGTCTTACTATAAATCAATATGTCATCAAAGAAAACCAGCACAAACTTCCATAAAAAGTCCTAAAAATAGTATTTATCAAGATCTAAAAATTAGATGGTACATTTGTAGACCAAATGGCATTTAAAAAAAATCATAATGGCCCTCATGAGTTCTAAAAATAATTTTATGAACATATTCATCCCTAATTATAATTTGATGGTACCCCAAAATGAAGATATAATTTCATGAAATAAATAGCACCATGCAACTCATCAAGAAAATCATAAAATAATAGAATAGGGAACTTATCTTCTATGGTTTATTTTTTGAGTTCCCTATAATCTGGTCACATCTTCCATGTGTCATCCTTATTATGCACCATGACCACTAGTGATGTATATACACTCTAGTTATGTCTAATGATCCCTACCTCTAGTATCTTGTGAAGGTATGTTCCTATTATTGTGTTGATACATTGATTTTATCATTGATGTCAAAGGTAATTTAGTATCATTGATGTCCCAGAGGTGCTCTTGTGAAGAAGCATGGTATAATAGGTCGTTGAGTTCTCCATAATGTCTTGGAAAAAAGTTATGATATGATAAGATTATGAGTAGTTTTTTATGCTTATAAATGTACCACAGTTTCTCTTCAGTGTTGATGAACACTTCTCATTTTAGGATTTCAAAAATCCAAGGCATGAGTTGTAGTTTGTGAAAATACAGTGATGTTTGTGGTAGAATAGAAGTAGAGTATGAGAACTATCCACAATATTTATTTAGGTTTAGTGGTTAGGAGCCACTAGGGTCTAAATTTTTATGATAGTTTAAGTAGGCAAATTAATCTAAATGAATATTAACAAATATCCTTAAATTAGATGAATTTTCATAAAAAAGATGAAAAAGGAAGGGTATGGTAGAAAAGGGGAAAGGTGTGATTGCAAATTCTCATATCAAATATTATGACAAAATTCTAATTAATTTCAGCACACATGAACCAATTTATGATAAAGTAGCATGAACTCAGATTACATCATAAATCAAGAAAAATTTAGAGGAAATGTATAAACCATAAGTAAGAACCAAGTTTACTTTAGATGTGTGCTACTGTAGTATAAATAACCTAAGCACATCCAAATATAGATCAAAATAAAATGAAGTACTTGAGATCTTTACAGTTAATCTATCATTATCATAAATCAACATCCCTATGATAAATAATGTGACTCAAAATATAGAGAATCATTCAAATTCAAGATGATAATATGTAATTGAGAGACAACATGGACATTTAACAAATTAGATAGACAATATTCTCAAAATTCCTTAGTTATATTAAATTTTCCTAGTATACCATTGCTCAAAAAATTATCTCCTTTAAAAAATGGTAATCCCTACCTATTTATAGGAAACATAGGTGGTTCACTGATTAACATTCTCAAAATATTCACATGTAGGATAAGGATAGTTATCCTTAATACAAGGACACAATGTGAGAGGATTTCATGCCAATTCTAACAAGAACAAGTACATGCTAACATACTAGCATATATTTTACAAAAGTAATATTATTTTATGGTACACTGGTAGGCCCTTGGGTTACTGTCTAAGGATGTTCTTTGCCTTAGTGTATTATTCATTAATGAGCTCAAAATCTATGACAGGTTTCATCAAATAATCCTCTTCTTGATTTTCCAATGTGTCAAATTCCTTGTCATTCTTGGTATTGATTTCTTGAGTTCCTTCGGCTTTTTCAATCTCTCTTCTAGATGTGATGATGATACCAAGGACCTTTTAATTATCCTTGGTATCCTAGCCTTGGTTGTCTTTGATGCTTTGTATGTGTTGACTAACCCTCTATCTGAACTCTTCATCTTCTAGTAGGCTTGTGGCATTGGTCCTGGATGGTCTTCCCAATAGGTCCTTCAAGAGCTCCTCCATCCTTACCATCAATCTTTTTTCTTCCTCATAAAGGTTATTGACATTATCACACCAACTGTTTAGGTCCAATATCATATCTTCCATGACTCCCAAGAGGGCATGTAAGTGTTTTGAATTGATGATCATGATGCCTTGGAATTTCTTGGTGTTATGGATATTGATCAATTTAACTACCCAATCTTTAGATATTTTACACTGAGTAATTAATCTCCATGCCTTCTCAAGTTTAAGGGAAAAAACAACTAATCTGGATTTCAAAGCCTTCAACCCTTCATAAATATCAAAGGACTTATTTAATAATGATACTATATCTTTAGGGACTAAAAGTAAGACTCAGGCTTCCAAATCCTACTTTTCCTTCTCTAAGTTAGTGATCCTTTGTTTCATTCCTTGGATTCTAGCCAAGGTCATTGCTGATTGTGCCACCACTAAACTGGCCACATCCTCTTGGTGGATGGGATGCTTCCCTCTTGCATATCCTTGAATAAGAGTTAAGCCCATAAAAAGGTTCCACTTTTTGAAAGGTGAACTCATCAATGCTAATGGTGGCCTTCCTTGTTACTATTCTCTCAAAACTTGATGTTTCTAGATTGAATTGAACATTTATGTTAGACTCCTTGAATTATGGTTGCTTGAGAACTTCTACATTTGAACTCCTAGAGGTCCCTGGGGTGTCAATCCCCTGGATCTCTTTGTTATGAAGGATTTGGATCCTTCTCTTTGCTTGTCTATTTACAATGTATTGGATCTATGGCTTGGCATTATATTACATATCTACACCAACTCATGTTAAGGCCAATGATGGAGAGAGAGATGGGATTTTTTGTAACTAGGGTGAGTGAAGGTTAACCTAGACTTATTTTTAGGTGCCAAGGGCACCAAGGCCAATTCTACTTATCTCTTTCCTCCATCTAGTGGGTTTAAATCCTTTCTTTTTGTATCAGATGGATCCTCTTCCCTATCAAAACCATAGGGAGCTACAATGTCAACAAGGGCACTCTTCACTATTTCTTCTACCACTAGGGTAATCATGTTAATGATTCCCATTAGGGAAGGAGGTATATGTGGGGATGTATGTGGTTTAGGACCCTTTCCAATTCTATGTTATATCTTTATCTCTTCAACCATAACTTTGTCCTTTCTTTTTATATCCTCAGGTTGAGCAAATTGGGGTTGCTTTGTCAATTCTACTTATTGAGGCTTAAAATATTATCTTCTAACAGGTAGTTCCTGATGAGTAATCCTAGATGGTCCTAGAAATAAGTGATAATGAAGGGATATAATTTATATCTCTCTCCTGAAGGTTTATTATCTCTGACTAGCTTATGTTCCAACTGGATATTATAGCCTTTGATCCTTGATAGGACCTCTTCAAAGTTCTTTGTCCTTGTATAGATACCATCTCCCACACTTAGTTAATGTTTGTATTCAATATTTGGGACATTTTTATCTCATATATGGTTGTTCAATCTATTAATTAGGTACCACATCTTAAGGTCATCTAGCTATAAATCAAAAGAATTTATGTGGATCACCATAATTTTTAGTTGCTTCTAATAATTGATCACAATCTTGTCAATGTCTAGTGGAAAGGGGTGGACCTGAGCCTTCTTATTTTTTTTACATGTCCCATCTACACCATGGATGATTTGATAGGAAATATCTTGTTATATAATCTTATTGGGGACATGAATGGGTAGTCAGTAGGGTTGAATCATGATTCCTTCTATTCTTATCATAGTGCAATCTGAATAAAACCAAACATCTCCCATGGATTTTACTTTCCTTTTGATTAGAGGGTGGATTCCTAGCATAATTACATTAGTAATTGCCTCATGGATAGTTTGGAAAACACCATCATAGATAAATTACATGTGGTTCCTATATTTGAATATATGTAATTTAGAATAGTGATGAGAAATAGTGGTTCTACCATTAGGGAACCAATTTTGGATGCTAGGGAAGGCTACAAAGGCCAAGAGTGAATCTAAGAGATATGAAATCATATGAAATTATTTGTAAGTAATTTTAATGGATATGAATTTTTTGGCCAAGAAAAATCTTATTATGTCTTAAATGAGAGGGGTTAAGTTCCATTCCAACATATAGTGAACATAAGATACCTAGACCTTCCTTACATAAGAAGTAGATGGGGCACCAAAGGCTTGATTTAGTAAGGTCATAGTTATCCTAATGCCTTATCTATATTAGACAATAGGAATTTCACCATCAGGGGACCTAAAAATATGGGATCCTTGGATCAGCTAGGGTGAAAGGACTAAATTTAGGTCTTAGGCATTTTCCCACTCTCTCAAGAATGGGAGATCAACATGAGGTAAGGGGAGTTTATAATAGGTTTTGAAGGACATTGGGATGATGCATAAAACCTTATTAGTGATTCTCTCTTTAATGATCCATTCTTTATCTATCCTAAAATCAAATGAAAATGGGAGCAAGGAGGTTGATATGATACATTACCTCTAGTTTGGTTATGGCATGGTGGAGGCCTGCCAGCTAAATTCAGACTAGGTCATTATATCTCTGATGCACGGAGGCATTCCTCTTTTCCTATTAAAAAATTTTCTATAATTCCTCCATAAGGAAGAATAAATTAGACCAATTCTTGATTCCATGCATGTTTAAGGCTATTAGGTCTAGCTCTATGTCTTTGAAGATCCTCCCTTCACTATCTGATGTTAGATAATTTTTTAATTCCATATTCATTTGTTTCCTAACTACTACCATTGATGGTATTAAACAAATTTTTCATGGTCTCTAAGGCTTTTTCATAAGCACTTACCTCTTGAGATTCAATCACACTTATCATGGTTATGCTATGTCCAATTAAACTAACTTGGACCTCATTTTAAAGATAGTTTGGGTATTCCCCTAAGATTTAATGTAAAAATCTCTAGTTCTTAACTCTATACATGCTTAATATTTAATGTTACTCTCTCCCATGTTTCTTTTATGATTTCAAGCTAAGGAAATATTTTGATTTGGATCTTCTAGGTTTATGTGGAGTCCAAGTGACCTAGATTTATATCTTTCATAGCAATTCTCATACTTGCCACCTTAGGCACTAGCCATTGGATTTTAAATGCCTCTTTATTTCATTCTATAAACCTAAATCCAAGCCCTTATATTTCATTGGTCCCTTGATCCTTAAGTTCATGGTTATGCCACGTGTTGAGGTCATGGAGTCTTTGGAAAGCCTTCGGGCTCAATAAACCATTGGATGGAGATCGATGAGCAAGCAATCACTGTTGGATCATTCATGGGCCTAAACCATGAAATGTATGTTTCTTAGGGTGTACATTAGCCATGTTTCAAGATCATAAATCCTTTGAAAAGTCTTCAGGCTTGATGCACCATCGAATGGAAATCAATGAGCAAATAATCATTATTGGATATTCAATGGGCCTAGACCATTAATTGAATTCTTTTATTATGTAGGTCATATTAAATCTTCTCTCTCATCTATCAAGAATCCACTTGTCTCCTTTGTGTCACTTTATGATCCTTCCTTAGCTTTGTCAGTTATCTTGAGTGCACGTTGACCATGTGTCAAGCTCATGAAGCCCTTGAAAGGTCTTCGGGCTTGATGCATTGTCAGATGGAAATCAATAAGTAAGTAATCATCATTAGATTTTTGATGGGCCTAGACCATTAATTTCATGCTTCTTAGGGTGAGCTCATGAAGCCTTTGAAAAGTCTTTGATCTTGACACACCATTGGATGGAGATCCATGAGCAAGCGATCACCATTAGATTTGCAAAGATCATGGAAGATAATCATTAGACCCACAAATATAAATACTTGGGGTAAAACATTAAGGCTAAGTCCAAGACTAAGTGCTGAGGCCTTAATATTAATATTTTATCCCAAGTTAGGTGACCATTTGAAATAACTTTATAAAATGAGCCATTTAAACCCATAGTAAAATATGCAAGAATGGAAAAAAAGGGATAGAAAGAGGCTCATGCCATGTTTAAAACATGATTTAAGATTTTCATTAGTCCTTTTATTAATTTTTTCCCATTGATTTAACTTCCACAAAATTTAAATTTGAACTCCAAGGGTTTTTTATTTAGGAACCCTATCTTCTTCCATGAAACCTATGCTTAGTCACCCAAAGACAATTTTTAGCAAGGTTAGTTTACAAAGCATATTTAAAACTCATAAAGACTCATCCCTTTTCAGGAAGATGATCTTCATATTCTAGCAAGAGTAACCCTATTCAAAACCAAACTATAATGTATAGATTATAAAATGCTTACAAGGGTCCCCATTTACAAAGTGGAAAAAAGGGGGATGTTGGTCCTAGCAATAATGGTGACTCATAAGAGAAACATAGCAATATGTTAGAATCTATAAACTTTGATTTAAACCAACACATAAATCATTTATCACCTTGTATCCATATATCATTACTGATGCCAATTCAATGTTTAAAAAAGGTTTAAATGCATAAAATTCAAATTCTTAGGCTAGAGCCTAAACATGTTATGTGTGTGCTTTGATTCCACTTATTTTTTGTCATGAGACTTCAAGAAATAATGTCTAGTTTCATATCCTTTTATCCATTACATTTGACTTTAATCATATTTAAATATTCTCTTAGGAATAATTGCTCTTAATTTAGGGGAGTCTTGGGCATTTCTCTATTTCTAGCTAGGCATTCATAGCCTCGATAGAGATACCTTTGGATCCACTCATGGCCTTTCTCCATTGCTAGTTAGGCATCCATAGCCCCAGTGGAGGTTTCCTGAATCACCTTTGGCTTTTACCTCTTTTGATTTAGCATTAAGTATATATTTTTTTATTTTTCTTTTAATAGAGGTTGGGAGCCAGAATAGCTAGGATTAAGGATTTGGTCAAATGTCCTAGCCTTAGGATACTTTCCTTTAATTGAAACTTTAATCCTAGACAAATATGTGTTTTAAGTGTAAGCATGCTTATGCTTTAACTTTTAACTCTCCTTCCACATACATGATCCTCATTAAAATAGGAATTTAGCCTTAGGTAATTTTTTTTGAATTCTTTGGGGGGAATTGATTTATGTGTGAGTTTTTGAAAGTTCCTAAATTATACATAATATAATATTACAACCTTAGGTCCTCTTGTGTAGGATTCATATCCTCACTCGATATTATTGAACTTTTGAGTAATTCTAAACAAATACAATCCAAAATATTTAATAAAACCAAGGAACACCACCAAGAAAAAAAGATGAAATGCAAAAAAAACAAACAAAAATAAATAGACAAGCACAAGCAAAAAAATATATACAAGCCCATCAAGAAAAACAAAGCAAGAAGGAAACTAGCTACTCTACCTATTCTAACCTTAACAATCTTACAAATTTATTCCATGAAGACCCTTGGTAGAGAAATATAAAAATAATGCTTAAGTGATTTACCATTGGTGGGCAAAGTAAACTCTACCCAATGAAGATCTTTTAATTTTAAAGTGTTATTGCCAAAGGTCTCCGCTATTTGGTATGGGTTGATCCACAGTGGTGTGAACTTACCATGTTTGACTTGAGGCTCTAATGCTTTTTCCTAAACAAGTACTAGGTCTCCTTGTCTGAACAATTTTACCTTTGACCTCTTGTCAAAACATCTTTTCATAGTTGTTTGATACTTACTAAAGTCTACAAATGCCTTTTCTCTGGTATCTTCCATCTGAATGATGTCTAATAGCCTAGAATTAACAAGGTCTTGGTTTTCCTCCATATATTCTTTCATAAATGTGAACATAGGGAGATTTAAGGTGATGGGAAAAATAGGCTCTTGACCATACAAAAATAATAATGGTGAGACTTTAAGTTCTTGCTTGATCCTTATTCTGTCAACCCGTAATGCATATTTAAGGAGTTTATACCATATCCTTGGTTTATCTATTGTTGACTTCTTAATGGCCTTCATTAGATTCTTATTTGTGGATTCAAAAACTCCATTTTTTTAGGGATAATGATTAGAGTCAAACTTCAAAGAGATGCCATTATCATAAGCCCATTCGATCATTTTAATAGATATGAAGGTAGATCCATTATCATAAACTAAGGAAACTTGGGTTCTAAATCTAATGCAAATATTTTCCTCTAATAAATTAATCACCTATTTTGTTTTGCATTTCTTAGTGTCTACTACCTTAGTCTACCTAGTGTAATAGTTCATAGTAGTTAGGACATATTTGTGACCTTCAAATAAATTAGGATTGATCACTCCTACAAAATCCAATCCCCACTGCACAAAAGGTTTGTTTATTATTACTAGTTGCAAAGGCATGGCTACCTTTGGTTCTTTTATGCTAAATATTTGGTAGGAATACACTCATTCACATGTTCATATGCATCTTTGAAAAGGGAAGACCAATAATACCTAGCCTTGAGAATCTTTTGGGCTGTGGTTATCCTTGAAGGATGTCCACTACCCAAATTTTCATGGAAAGTAAACATGATTTGATGAGGTAACAAGATGCTTTGAGCCTTAAATCTCTCATCTATTCTCTAGTGAGTCTTGGAGGACAATTGCCTCTGATAAGAAGATGTATTAAATAGTCATACTATTCATTGGGTTGGAAGTTCTGTTAATCCACTTGCATGACATGGAGCTTGGGATAAATATTAGTAATCATCTGAACCAAGCCTTGACATTTCACTAATTTGGAAATTTTCATCTCTATATCATATTATTGTAGGATTTCCATCCACTTGCCTCTTATTTTTCCAAACTCATTCTAATTCAACATAAGCTTTATGGCTAGGTTGAGTAAAATAACATGCACCTTGTTTCTAAGGAGGTAATGTCTAAACTTTTTTACTACCTTTACCAAGGCATAGGCTTGCTTATCAATGATGGAATAATTTACCTCTAAATTTTTGAATTTGGTGCTCTTGAAGGTGATAGGGTGGTCATTCCCATCAACCTTTTGAGTTAAAGTAGCAGCCATGGTGTAGTCAAAAGCAAATGAATATAAGAAAAAATCATTTGAAAAGTTAGAACTTATCAAGATTGGGGCTTGACTGATTGCTCTTTTAATGTCAACAAATGCTTTCTTCGATTCTTCATTTTAAGAAATTTTAGCATCTTTATTAAGCATATCATTCAAAGGTTTGATAATCTTAGCAAAACTTGAAATGAACTTCCTCACAAAGTTAATATTGCCAAAGAATGACTTTAGTTCTTTTTGACTATTGGGTAGCCCAATTTTAGAAATGGCCTCTACTCTACCAGGATCTATGGAGATCCCATTTTTGGTAATGACATGCCCTAAAAATTTTCCTTCAGTGACATAGAACATGATTTTCTTGGGGTTAAGAGATATACCATATTTTCTACATCTATCAAATACTTTCCTTAAATCAACGAAATGATATTCTCTATTCTTAGAGAATAATGAGAGATCATACATATATGTGATGATGCATTTTCCCACTAGACCTTGGAAATCATGGTCTATGGCCCTCTAAAAAAATTTCCCTACATTAATTAATCCAAAAGGCATTTTCTTCTAAGCATATATTCCCCATCTAGTAGTAAAATTTGTTTTCATCCTATCTTCTGGAGCAACAAGAACCTAGTTATATCCAGTAAATCCATCCAAAAATGACATCATGGCAGATTTTGAAACAACATGGATAACTTGGTCAACAGAAGGCAAGGGGTAATTGTCTTTTTAAGATGTTCTATTCAGATTTGTAAAGTCTATGGATAATCTTATTTCCCCATTCTTTATTTTGACTAGGACTAGGTTTTCCACCCAAGTAGAATTCCTAATGGGAAACATGATCTTTGCATCCAACAATTTTTTGACCTCCTTAAATATCATGGGTTCTAAAATAGGGTTAACTAGTCTTTTCTTCTGCTTAAAGGGTTTGTAACCCTCTTTGAGAGGTATAATATGAGTAATAACCCTTGAGTCAAATACTTTTAGATCTTTAAAAGACCAGATAATTATATATTAATATTTTGTAAGCATCTCTCTCACTTTTCTATTTTCCATTTTAGTACAAGCCTTCCCTATATTATTTGGGGCTGATCATGTGGACCAACGTTCATTGTATGATAGTCTTTACCACTTACTTTGGGTTGCTTGGGTGCTTTAGAAATATTGTCATGATAAAATAGCCTTTCCAATGAGATCATCCCGTTAGGTATATTATTGTCATTCAACTAGATGATTTACCCTCAAGCTCCCATTTAGAAGATCTTTCACCAGCTTAATCAATAATGTGAGCTTCAAAGGCCCCAAAATTAGTCAAAAATTCTATAATTTTCTAATCATAATTAAAAGCTTGGAAGTGATTTATGTTTCTAGGGACTAAAGGACATGGTACTAGATCAATACTAAGGTTCTGAGCATCATGATTTGGTATGAGGTTAGCTACAATAGAGGCAAGCTCATCAGCAACTTTATTTTCTTCCCTAGGGATAGATAAGATATTTAAGGCATTGAAATATTCCACCAAGTCCCAAACTCTAAATTTGTACTTCTTAAGGTAAGATAACTTACACTAATAATTGATCCTTAATTAACTAAAAGTTTATAGTTTCCATAAACAAGTAGTTCCTTGAATTTATGCTTGATGGAAAATTGTAATCCTAGGATGAGAGCCTCATACTCAGCCAAATTATTAGTGTAGGGGAATTATAACCTATAAGATGCATGGTATTGTTTTTCCATAGGGTTTATCAATACAATACGAGCCCTTGATCCTGATTTACATCTGGCACCATCAACATATAACTTTTATAATCCAGGTATTGGAGGAGAACTCTTAGAACTAGGTTCTTTTGTAGTTTCTAAAGTGAAGACTCCAAGATCAAAATGTAGGAAGTTTATCTTTTCATTGACAACATTGTATTCTATTATCATGTGTTTCATTCTAGGTTCTCTTCCTAATCTTATCTAATTTGGCATACCTTTTCATGGTAGCCATAAGTGTGAGAAATCAATATACATGTAACCATTTAAGGCCTTTGTCCATTCTATACTCAAGATCAATCCATAAACATTAGGAATATGCACTACTTGTATGTCAATGAATTATTGAACCCTGGGTTCACTAGCTAGTTGCATATACACATTTAATAGTTCCCCAATGACCTTGACTCTATATTTATCCAATTAAGTAACCACCCTATCAGACTTGTTTGGTGTTAACCCAAGTTATTCACATATCCTTATGGGGATGATATTGGTTGAGGCTCCAAAATCTAAAATATAATTATGGACATTCTTCCCAAATATCCTAACTATAAGCAAGAAGGGTGGGGACTCTGCTTTGGTTAATTACATAGTTACATTTTCACTATTTCTCTTAGGGGACTTCCTAGGCTTCTTGGACAAGGATTCCAAGAGTAATTCTCTTTGTTCTATGATCTGTGTTAGCTCATGCAGATTGATATTGGATTTAATATTTTCCATATCTTCCACAATATTGTAACTAGTTTTATTTGAAGGATCAACAACATGTTTGAAATAGCTTCCTTTAGGAGTTTTAGGATTATTTTTTGATACAGTATCTAGAGGGGTCCCATAGTTGTTAGGTGGAGTAGAAGTAGTCAATGGATATTTTTTCTACCTATTTATTAAAGGATATATTTTCAATAACTATTGGAATGCCTGAATTTATTCAAGGATACTCTCAGACTCATTATCTTCTTGAAAAGGGAATTAAAAAATTTCTACCATGTGCACTTGGTCAGATGGTTTAGATTCAAAAAGACCTGTAGCATCATTTTTGTTTAGAACTACTTCAAATGTTTCAAGTTCCTCTTGGAAAGCTTCAAAGGCTTTGCAAAATTCAATGCAGTCAATCTCACCATGCTTAGAGGTAGCATGCACCCTATAGTAGTCTAGTAAGGAAATATCAGTGAGATTGATATCCATAGTCCTTTTACTATAGGAAGGCTCATTAGCTTTATTATTGTATAAATAATCATTTTTAAATCTATTTCTAGGCCTATTAAATTTTTGGAAAGTGACGTTCCTTCCAAGGTTATCATTAGCATTACCAACTTGCTTTTGGAATTACAAGAAGTCTGTGTTGAGCTTCTGGACCATTTTTAATATAGATTCATTCTCATTCTTTGGAGTATTAAAATTTTGACCTTGGCTATTATTAATTCCATTGACAGGCACTAAATCCTTTTGGTCATTAATATGATATCCATTGGTATCTTGATGGCTCAAGAAACCTAGGTTCTGATTAGGAGAAGTATGGCTAGTAGGTAAAATATTCAAGGTAGGGAACTAGTTTAATGTTGGAGTATTTTAGTTATTATTTGTGAAAATGTTTAATGTAGTCATTTGAGGATTAAAATTTGGGATAGAATAAGCCATCTATCCTTGGGGTTGCCTTTGGTCCTTAATAACCACTACTTTAGAATAAACCTAAGCCAATGTGATGATAATTGGGATAGCCCTTTTAATAAATATAGAGGTCATGGGGTCAATAGCATCTTTATAAACCTCCAAAGATAAAGATTCATTAGGTTTATATGGATCCATGGTGTAACTAAACATCTTTTAGAAACTAGCATTGAAGGACCTAATAGGTTTACTTATATCTATCTTAATAGTTGTGAATTGTTGATAGATGACACAGGGGCTTACGATCTTTCCAAATTGATCAATAAAGATATTGTCAAAGTTATTCTATGAGGTGATACAATTGTCAGGAAAATTAAGGAACCATTCATATGCCACATCTTTTAATGTAAATGGAAAAAACCTACATGATACATCTTGATGAATAACATTTAACACTCTTAAAGTAGCTTTTAAAGATTTAACATGTTCTTCAACAATTGTGATACCAATTGGACTAAGTATTGGTAAATATTTCTTAGGATTACGTGTTAAGTCATGAACCACACCTAGTATATTAATGGTGCAACTTCCAAGCCATGCCATATTTGGATGAATATTGAACCACACCTATGCCTTCCTCTATCTTTCCTAGTTCTTATATGGATTTTTATTTTGAGCAAAGTTTTTCTAGTCTCTAAATGTGATCTAGTCCTAATCTTTGGCAATTCCATCTTGAAAATTAATGATCCTATTTGAAATATGATGAGTCAAGTAAGATCTTCCCATAAAATCAACAATCAACTTCTTCACTAAGATTATTTTGTAAGGATTTGCTCATAAAAAGACAAAAGATGTTAATCTTTGACCAAATAAGCTCAAAGATGTGTTGAATCACACAAAGATGATCATTCTTTATAACCTGTATTCTAAATAAGCTCAAAATTTGTAAAGAATCATCTCTATTTAGCAAAAATAAGCCATCCTAGGTTCAAATACCATGAATCCTTAAATATTGAAGTTATTTTACTAAAATTGAAACATCATTTTACAAAGAACTAAGATCTTTGCCTGAATAAACATAAAGATACATAAATATCAAGGATATTTGCACTTAAAGCAAAGAACTAAACACTAAGAGCCTTCAAAACTTTTACACACTAAATATCATAATAATGAGTCCTCCTTCTAGTGCTAGTAGAGCTTCCTCTTGTTGATTCTTCTAAATGTACCACAGGTGTTCTTCGGTGTTGATGAACACTTCTCATTTTAGGATTTGAAAAAACTAAGGCATGAGTTGTAGTTTGTGACAATACGATGATGTCTATGGTGGAATAGAAGCAGAGTATGAGAACTATCCACAATCTTCATATATGTTTAGTGGTTGGGAGCCACTATGGTTTGAATTTTTATGATAGTTTAAGTGGGCAAATTAATCTAAATGGATATTAACAAAGATATTTAAACTAGATGAATTCTGATAAAAAGGATGAAAAAGGAAGGGCAAGGAAGAAAAGGGGAAAGGTGTGATTGAAAATTCTCATCTTAAATATTATGACAAGATTCTAATTACTTTTAGCACTAATGAACCAATTTATGATATAAAGTAGAATAAACTTATATTACATCACATATCAAGAAAAATTTAGAGGAAATGTATAAACAATAAGTAAGAACCAATCTTACTTTAAACGTTTGCTACTATAGTCTAAATAGCCTAAACACATCCAAATGCAAAGCAAAATAAAATGAAGTACTTGAGATCTTTATAGTTAATCTAGCATTAGCATAAATAAACAACCCTATGACAGAGAATGTGACTCAAAATATAGAAGATCATAAAATTTTAAGATGATAATGTGCAATTGAGAGGCATCATGGACATTTAACAAAATATATAGACAATCTTCTCAAAATTCCTTAGTTGTATTAAATGCTCCTGGTATACCATTACTCAAAAAGTTCTCTCCTTTAAAAATGTTAATCCCTACCTATTTATAAGAAACATAGGTGGTTCACCAGTTAACATTCTCAAAATATCCACATTCAGGATAAGGACCATTTTCTTTAATACAAAGACACAATGTGAGAGGCTTTCATGCCAATTCTGATAAGAAAAAGTATATGCTAACAGACTAGCATATATTTTACAAAAAGAATATTCTTTTATGATCCAATGGTGGGGCCCTTAGGTTACTATCTAAGGATATTTTTTACATTAGTGTATTGTTCATTGATGAGCTCAAATCTATGGTAGGCTTCATCAAACAATCATCTTCTTGATTTTCCAATTTGTCAAATTCCTTGTCATTCTTGGTCTTGAGTTCTTTAATGCCTTGGGCTTTTGCAATCTCTCTTCTAGATGTGATGATGATACCAAAGACCTTCTGATTATCCTTGGTATCCTAGCCTTGGTTGTCTTTGATGCTTTGGATGTGTTGACTAACCCTCTATCTAAACTCTTCATCTTCCATTAGGCATGTGGCATTGGTCCTAGATGGTCTTCTCAATAGGTCCTTCACAAGCTCCTCCATCCTTGACATCAATATTTTGTCCTCCTTGTAAAGGCTATTGACATTGTCACACTAACTACTTAGGTACAATATCATGTATTCCATGACTCCCAAGAGGGCATGCAAGTGTTTTAACTTGATGATTTTGATGCCTTAGACTTGATTTTTGTTATGGATATTGATCAATTAAACTGCCTAATCTATAGAGATTTTCCACTGAGTAATTAATGTTTTTGCCTTCTCAAGTTTTTGGGCAAAAATAACTATTCTAGATTTCAAGGCCTTTAACCCTTTGAAAATGTCCAAGAAGGAATTATTTAGTAATTCTACTATATCTTTAGAGACTAAAAGTAAGACTTGGGCTTCCAAATCTTGCTTTTCCTTCTCTAAGTTAGTGATCCTTTATTTCATTCCTTAGATTCCAACCAAGGTCATTGCTGATTGTGCCACCACTAAACTAGCTACATCTTCCTAATGGATGGGATGCTCCCCTGCTACCTATCCTTGAATACGAGTTAATCCCATAAAAGGTTCCACTTTTTGAAAGGTAAACTCCTTAATGGCAATGGTGGCCTTCCTTGTTATTATTCTCTCAAAACTTGATGTGTCTAGATTGAACTGAACCTTTGTGTCAGACTCCTTGAAATGTGGTTACTTGAGAGCTTCTACATTTGAACTCCCAGAGGTCCCTGGGGTGTCAATCCCCTGGCTCTCTTTATTATGAAGGATTTGGATCCTTCTCTCTACTTGTCTATTTATAATGTCCTAAATCCATGGCTTGACATTATCCTTCATATCTACACCAACTCATGTTAAGTCCAATGATGGAGAGAGAGATGGGATTTTTTTTAATTTCCCATAAATAAACCAATCAAAAATGGTTAGTCCATAAATAGGGTTCTCATCACTAAAGAGGTTAACTTCACTGGTAGGGTGAATGAAGGTTAACCTAGGATTATTTTTATGCACCAAGGCCAATTATAATTTTATCTTTCCTCCATCTAATGGGGTCAAATCCTTGCTTTATATATTAGAGGGATCCTCTTCCCTATCAAAACTATAGGGAGCTATAATGTCAATAAGGGCACTCTCCACTATTTCTCTTATCTCTAGGGTAATCATGTTTATGATTCCCACTAGGGAAAGAGGTATATGTGGGGATGTGTGGGATTGAGGACCCTTGATAGGTCTATGTTCTATTTTAACTCTTCAACCATAAATTTACCCTTTCCTTTTATATCTTTAGGTTTCCCAACCTAGGATTGCTTTGTCAATTTTACATAATGAGGCTCAAAATATTGTCCTCCAATAGGCAGTTCCTGATGAGCAGTCCCATATGGTCCTGGAAACAAGTGATAATGTAAGGGATGAAATTTACATCTCTATTTTGGGGGTTTATTATCTTTTATCAGATTATGCTCCAACTAGATATTGTAGCCTTTAATCCTTGATAAGACCTCTTCAAAGTTCTTTGCCCTTGTATAGATACCATCTCCCATGCCTAGTTGATGTTTGTATTCAATATTTGGGTCCTCTTTTTATATTGGATATGGTTGGTCACTCTATTACTAAGGTCCCACATCTTAAGTTCATCTAAATATAAATCAAAAGAATTTATGTGGATCACTGTAATTTCTAGTTGCTTCCAATCTTTGATCACAATCCTACCAATGTCCAGTAGAAACAGGTGGACTTAAGCCTTATTATTTTTCTTGCATCTCCCATCTACACCATGGATGATTTGATAGGAAATATATTATTCTAGAATATTAATAGGGACATGATTGGGAAATTGGTAGGTTGAATCATGATTCCTTATATTCTTATCACAGTGCAATTTGAATAGAACCAAACATCCCCCACGGCTTCTAATTTCCTTTTGATTAGAGGGTGGAGTCTTAGCATAGGGATAATGATGATTACCTCATGGATATTTAGTAAAACATCATCATAGATAAATTTCATGTGGTTATTATATTTGAATATATGCAATTAAGAATAGTGATGAGAAATAGTGGTTCTACCATCAAGGGACCAAGTTTAGATTCCATGGAAGGATACAAAGGCCAAGAGTGAATCTAAGAGATAAGACATCATATGAAAATTTTTAGAGGTCCTTATCTTGATGTCTATGAATTGTTTGGCCAATAAAACACTTATTAGATCTCTAATGGGAGGGGTTAAGTTCCATTTTAACATGCAATAAACATAAGATACCCAAACCTTGCTTACATAAGAAGTGGATGGGGCACTAAAGGATTGATTAAATAAGTTCATAGCTATCTTAATGCCTTACCTAAATTATAAAATAAGAATATCACCATTATGGGACCTTAAAATATGGGATCCTTGGATTAGCCAGGGTGAAAGGACTGAATCTAGGTCTTGGGCATTTGCCCACTCTCTCAAGGATGGGAGATCAATATGAGGCAAGGGAATATTATAATAGGTTTCAAAGGCCATAGGGGTGATACATGAAACCTTATTAGTGTTTCCCTCTTGAATTATCCATTCTTTATCTATCTTGTAATCAATGAAAATGAGAGCAAGGAGGTTGATATAATGCATTACCTCTAGTTTATCTACGACATGGTGGAGGCTTGTTAACCGAATTGAGACTAGGTCATTGTATCTCTGATGCATAGAGGCCTTTCTCTTTTCCTCTTATGAAATTGGCTACAATTCCTCCAAAAGGAATAATAAATCAGACCAGTTCCTAATTCCATCAATGTTTAAGGCTGTCAAGTCCAACTCTATGTCTTTGAAGATCCTCCCTTCACTGTCTGAAGTTAGATAAAGTTATACTTCCATCTTCATTTATTTCCTACCCACTACCATTGATGGTATTAAAAAAAATCATGGTCTCTAAGGCTTTTTCACAACCACCTACCTCTTGAGATTTAGTCACTCTTAGCTTGGTTATGGTATGTCTAATTAAACTAACTTGGACCTCCTTTTAAAGATAGTTTGGGTATTACACTAAGCTTTAATGGTGAAATATATAGGCCTTAACTCTATACATGATTTATATTTTATGATACTAATTACCATGTCTCTTTTGTGATTTCAAGCTAAGGAAATCATTTGATTTGGATCTTCCAAGCTTACGTGGAGTCTAAGTGACCTAGCTTTGTATCTTTTATAGTAATTTTCATACTTGCCACCTTAATCACTATCCATTGGATTTAAATTCATCTTTATTTAATTATAAAAACCTAAATATAATCCCTTAGATTTCATTGGTCCCTTGATCCTTAAGTTCATGGTTATGCCACATGTTGAGCACATGGGGTCTTTGAAAAGCCTTCAGGCTCAATAAATTTTTGGATGGAGATTAGTGAATAAACAATCACCATTAGATATTTGATGGGCATAGAACATTAAATTCATGATTATTAGGGTGTACATTAGCCATGTGTTGATCTCAAAAAGCCTTTGAAAATTCTTTGGGCTTGACACACCATCAGATGGAAATCGATGAGCAAGCAATCATTTTTAGATCTTTAATGGGCACAGACCATTAATTGTGTGCTTTTATTATGTAGGTCCTATTAAATATTCTCTCTCATCTATAAATTAACCACTTGTCTCCTTCATGGCACTTTATGATCCTTCCTTAGCTTTGTTATCTTGAGTGCACATCGACCATGTGTCAAGCTCATGAAGCCTTTGAAAAGTATTCAAGCTTAATACACCATCAGATGGAAATTGCCAAGAAAGTGATTGTCATTGGATCTTTGATGGGATAGGACATTTAATTACATGATTATTAGGGTGATTATCCATGTGTTGAGCTCACAAAGCCTTTGAAAAGTCTTCAGGCTTGATGCACCATTGGATGGAAATTGGTGAGCAAGCAATCACCATCAGATATGTAAAGAGCATAAAAGATAATAATTACACCCATAGATATAAATACTTAGGGTAAAACATTAAGGCTAAGACCAAGAATAAGTACCGAGGCCATAATATTAATATTTTATCCCAAGTTAGGTGACCTTTTGAAAGAACTTTATAAAATGAGCCATTTAAACCCATAGCAAAATATGAAGGAACAAGAAAAAAGGGATAGAAAGAGGCTTGGGCCATGTTTAAAACATGATGTAAGATTTTCATCAGTCTTTTTATTAATTTTTTCCCACTGATTTAACTCTCACCAAATTTTAATTTGAACTCTGAGTGTTTCTTATTCAGGAACCCTATCTTCTTCCATGAAACCTATGCTTAGTCATCCAAAAATATTTTTTAGCAAGGTTAGTTTACAAAGAATATTTAAAACTCACAAAGAATCATCATTTTTTAGGGAGATGATCTTTAGATTCTAAAAAAAGTAACCCTATGCAAAACTAGACTAGAATGCAGAGATTATAAAATGCTTACAAGGGTCCCTATTTGCAAAGTTAAAAAAGGGGGATGTTGGTCCCAACAATAGTAGTGTTACTTTAAATTACTCTAAGAGATCATTAAAAAGAGAGTATTGGTTGTGTTTAAGTTCTTGTTTTGATAAGTTCATTATTTACTAAGTTCATAATAAGCAAGTATTTGTGTATAAGTGTGTTGTGAAGCCTAGTCTTATCTTGATGAAGGCATGGCTACTTTAATATTAGTAAGAGACCTATACGGTTTGAAAAGTCTTGATAAAATGATAATGAAGGGATATTGAGTGGAATATATCTCAGATGTTTGGATATGAGTTATGAACTATAGAAGGTGTCTTGAAGATCTCAAAGTGGTATGGTTCCTAGTAGGCCTATTTGATGGACTAGTTATTGATCATAGATATGGCATGTAGAGGCATAATAATGATGATATAAATATGTATGGACTTGAATTTGTGAAATATAATTTTAAATCATGATATAAAAATGTATAGTCAGTCACATGACTCTCAGAATGAGCCAAAGGGGTAAGTTCTTCATTGGTGGTCTTCTCATGAACCTTGTCTTTAGACCCTAAGTGACATGATGAGGCATCATGATCAGGTTTAGAGGCTTGTGAGCTCATGTGAGAATGGTTTAAGGTCTTAAATGTTGTTCCAAGTGTGTTTTTGAATTTTTAATGTCTTGAGTTGAATGACAAAGCATGAAAAGTGAATTTGAGGTCTATTGAGTGCTAGAATGAAATGTTGCAGACCTGAGAAGTATTTTATGATACTTGTTGGCACATGTGACTATTGTATGGGAAGATGAGATCTTAGAAAGAGATGGAAAAGGGTCATATAAATTATTTCCATGGATTATGATTTGTTTTAGGGATAGAGCTATATGAACAAATGTTAAGAATGGAAACTAATCTAAAACCCTCTTAAAACCCTCATAGTGACCTGATATGGAAGATCTTGATGGAAATGAGTCAAAGTGGTTTAAATGTTTTTATCATGGAGTAGACTCTTTTTGGTACATCCAAGTGGAATTTGTTTGTTAGGTGACTGAGTGGACCCCACAATAAAGTGCTTATTTCTTATAAATTTGGTATAGCAAATAGATTTGACCAAGTCAATGAATTCAAACCATTTAAAGACAAATTTTGAGGCATTATATCATGATTTAATGTATATAATGCACATTATATATACATACATACATACATACATACATATATATATACATACATATATATATATATATATATATATATATATAAGCTATAAACTATAAATTATTTATATAAGGTTGAGAGTCTATATAAGAAGTTGAAATATGGAGGCCAAAATGGATTGTCTAGCTGTGTAAGGACTGTGAGAGAAAAAGTCAATAGATTGGTTTGCAAGACCAATAGTTGACACTATAAATTATGATATATCTATTAGAGTATGTTTTATATTTAAAATAGGAATTATTAATTTGCATGAGATGTCTTTGAAGTTTCCTTATAAGATTTAAAGATAACATTCATTAGGATTGTGTTTTGGAGCATTCAGGTAGTTTTCTGTGTTAGTAAGATTGATGTTCCTAAGTCATTATGCCTGGTTTAGAAGTATACCAAGAATGTGGTGATGTCACATAGATTCCATGGGATATTATACATTCATATAGAGTTTTGAAAATATCCTATACTGATGTTTGAGATCAAATTACTAATGACTGGGTTCAAAGCAAATTGATAGTTCTGAAATATCTTTTTGATGAGGTGTTCCTGAGTTTTTAGAGCCTGAGTGATGGATTATAATGAATTTTATGATTATCTTGAGGTCATGATGTTTTTATCCATATGTGGATGTGCTTATAATGTGTTTTTATAGGTTGTTTGAGCTTCATCTTTAAAGATAGTGTTTTTGGGGTGATTAGGCCTAATAGGTCTTTAAGGCCTAATGGTGATTTCAAGGTTTGAGAAAAGGATTGTGAATTCTTTAAAATGAATAAGGTTAGTTTAGGTTTCCATCTAAGTATTTTGAAGTTTTTAGTTCTTTGTTTATTACCATCTTAGCCATAGAGTTTCAAGTTGTTCTATGGAAAGGATAGACCTAATGTATTAGGTCTCTATTAGGCCTAGAAGAAGATTGAGGTCTAAATATGTTTGGCCAACCTTAAGACATGTTTTGGGTCTAAACCTATTGGAATAGTGTATTGGCCAACTAAGAGAGTATGTGATCAAGTGACTTGTATTTATATAAAGAATAATAGGCCTAATTTTGTGTGAAGTAGAGTAGACTCCTATGAGCGAAGAAGAGGGAAAATTGTGAAGGAGTAAGAGGTATTCTAGATAATTAAAAGAGGGAAGATAGACTATGATGATCATATAATAGAGTTTTTTCATGTGTATGTCAAGGTCAGTTGACCTAATAAGCCTATTAAGAGGCATATTGAGTGAAAAGGCCTAATAGGCTACTTGAGAGAGATAGAAGAGTGTGAAGAGAAAAAGAAGCTGATCATCATCAGTTGAATGAGAAATAGGTGTCCAAAGGTGATCAAAGGTTTTAGGTGGATAAGTTTTTTTTGAGTCACCTAGGGGGTTGGTTCCTCATTTCAGTTGGTTCTTGCTAAATGCCTAGTTGAGTTAGTGCTTGACTCGTAAGGGGCTAGTGCTCCTTGTGGGGTTGGTGCCTCACTAAATCTTGATTAATTTATTATAGGACTATATTCCAAGATATGTGTCAATGGGTTTTATTCCCCATGAGGTTTTACCACATATATCTTGTGTTCATATGTTTTATGCTTATGTAGATTCTTATTTATGCATTGGTTGATATATGTGTTTGAAAGAATGCTTCATGAATGATAAGTGAAATTGAATGATTATTTTAAGGGCATTGTTTCACCCCCAGTGGCTATGATTACAATAATTGGTTCAGATCGGGTCCTTCAAAGAATTTTGATATCTTGAAGGTGATCCTAGAAGTACAAGATGGCTAAACAACTAAGGAAAGAGAATTAGGAGTTGATATATATGGTCATGGTTCTTGAGAAGTAGGTATGTACCTTGAATACTAAGCTAACTAATGGATCTAAATAAGATGAGATGACTATTTAGGATCTTAAGGATTAGTTAGGGGTTACAAATGCAAGTCTAATATCAAGAGAAGAAGAATTTAAGTAGTTCAAAAAATATGTGGATTAGCTCATAGTCAAGTTTGGTAATAGATCAAAGGATTGTAGAAAGGTCTCAAGGGATGAGCATTCATGGAACTATGGAAAGAGAAATAATTGGTCAAAGGGAGATCATAGTCATCATCAATCAATAGTTAAAGAGAAGAAGAAGGATGACAAGGAAGATAAGTCAAATATTCCAATCAATCCCAAATGGATTTTGAAGAGAGACTATCAGTCTCATGTTTTCAAGGTAGCTGATAAGAGTGGATTGGAGATCTAGGAATCTCTTGAATTAATATTATTCTAGTATCTTATGGAAGAGGGTAACTCCATTAGGATTCATGGAGACACTTATCAGCTAGTGGAAGCATGGTGGTTACTTGGTTTGAGGGTGATATTTTTATATTTTTCATGAGTTCGAAGAGTAGGATTTGTCTTCCAAGAATACCTATAGTAGTCATGAAGAAATTTGAGTTATGGATTGGCCTATAAGACTAATATGTTCATGAAGATAGTTGGTTGTGAGTATGATCTGTGTTGAGGTTTAGAATTAGTTTCAATATCTTGATGAAGATGGTTGAATGTGCAAGAATGTGAATTTCTTGTATGCTTTGTATATTTTTTTTAGGTGATGATGTAGGTGTTTGATCATTTGACATGACTGGCATGTAACGAGAGTTTCAAGACTCCATGGGATAGTAAGACCTATAAGAGATTTCATGAAGTAAATGAACTTATAAAAAATTTTAGAGTTTAATGAACATTAGATGGATTGTTTTGAAATGAATCATGAGGAATTGAAGTGATATATGTGCTCAATAAATTTTTTATAGTGCTATGATTATCTTAACAATCAAGTGGAACATAGATTGGTTTGTAGAACCAATGTGAACATTAGATCAAAGTTGTCTATGAGAACAAAAATAATATAAGGATAATAAAAGAGTAGATTAACATGATATATATACCTTAAGGAAGATCATAGAGGTTTGATTTTTAAAAAAATAGTGAAACCATGAAAAGCCAGTGAGTGTAAGGTGACTGTAGAGTTAGTTGTTTTGAGTCATTAACATGTGAATTTGAGTGATCTTGGTAAATGTCAAGATGATGTTAGGATCATTTAATTCATATGGATAGTGTATGGGGTCCTTGAAAAAGTATGTGAAGTACAAGACTAATCAAATTACTCTTATTCAGAGGTCTAATATACCATAGCAGTCTTGAAAGAGTTTGATGGATGTTGCATGCATAGGTGTTTAATGTTTTTTTATCATGAAGAATGAAATATTCTATGTGGATAAGGATTAATATATGGTAATGTAGTACATATGAACATATGTCTTATTTACATAAAGATATCATAGAGGTCTTAGGTAAATGACTATGGTTTGAGTATGAAAAACATAGTGAAATCATAAAGAACTAGTAAGAAGATTACAGAGTTGGTTCATTGAGTGAGTATGAAGATTTGAACATTCCATGTGCACCAAAATGACTTTAAGGATCTTCATTAGATGTCAAGGTGAGGTGTCCAAATTATTATTTTAAGTGTGATCAATTGGTTTCATTCATGTCAAGGACAAGGTGAGTGGTAGTGTGTTATGAGTTCATATAAAAATGGTATGCATGGTGTTAGGGGGAGTATGTGTTTAAGATGCTTCTTAATTTCCTTGTTCCTATGTTTTGAGTTCTTGGTTGTTGAATATGATTTTCATTACTAAGAAGATGATTTATCAAAGGAGGAGCTCCTTCTTCAATTTTTTCTAGATATCAAGCAATGAGAGTGAGCTTCATGTGTTTGAGGTATGTATAAGCTTAAGGGGATCATGGTTGAGTACTTATGTGAGTTAATCTCATGTTTGATTGATCAAATAAAAATTGAGCTTATTTGGGAGAAATCATGTTTCAGGTCCAAGGATCTAATGGTAGTATTATCAGAGATAACCCTTTGTCATTAATGTCAAAGGGGGAGAAAGACCAAACTAGGATAAATACCAGTTTGGGGGAGATCCAGCTTGAGGATATGAGAATGTTCTACTTTTTTAGAATGTTTTCCATCAATGACAAATGGGGAGATTATTGAGGTATGTTCCAATTGTTGTGTTAAGACATTAATTTTTTCATTGATGTCAAAGGTATTTGAGTGTCATTGATGTCCCATAGGTGCTCTTGTGAAGAAACATGGTCTAGCAAGTCCTTGAGCTCTGCATAAGGTCTTGACATAGTGTTATGAATATGAAAAGCTTATGAGAAATGTTACTTTGTATTTTTATGAGAGATCATAATAAAGAGAGTGTGTTTGTGTTAAATTTATCATTGTGATAATCTCATTGTTAACCAAGTTCATAAAAATCAAGTCTTTATGGACAAGGTGTGTTGTGAAGCCTAGTGTTGTCTTGATGAAGGCATGACTAGTTCGGTCTTAGAAAGAGACCTATATATGATCTGAAGGATTTTTTTATGGTTCATAAAAATGTGGAAAGGAAAAGTGTTGTAATGGAAAATTTACACATGGAAAAAATATAAATATTTGATAAAATTAATTTTTATATTGGAATTATTTTATTATGTTGCTAATGGGTGTTGTGTTGTAGATGTGGGACCAAACTGACCTTTACCCACATTACCCCATTATTAAATTTTCCATATAATTTTTCTAATGCTACCAAGATATTACTTTCCTCATATCCATGATATATACATTGGGATGTTTTAAAACCTTCGGTTAATATCCTATTTTAATATGGTTTTAATTACCATGGGATATATTTATCCAATTAAATATCCTATTTATTATACCATTAGATATCTAAAAAACTAAGCCAAATAAATTGTTTTCCCCACCTTTACCTTTCCCCACATGGATATTTACATGGGAGATGTTTTAATATTATAATCCTCATATATTTTATGTTTTACCATCCACACTTTATTGTCCCCACGTAGATCATCCACTCAAAAGTGGTTGTCAGTTTTTACAACTACATACACTTTGGATGGGGCATGGAAAGTTATAATGGTCTTTGTTTAGATTGATTCACATGGGATTTTTTTTAAACTAAAGTCCAATTTAATTACCTTTTTATGTTTGGTGCTTAACATGCACGCTTTAACCACTTGCTTTTTGCATGGTATACATAGATCATCCACTCAAAAATGTTTTATGGTTTTGGTGGGGCACATTAGGTAGACCATTGGTTTTAAATGGTAAGCATTTTATTAAATAAAGCATGGTACCAGCCATAGACATCTCAATAGAATGATGAGTTAATTAAAGGCATCTAATCGTGTGTTTCCCTATGTATATGGGATTTTATTCCATTTTATTTTAGCATGTATGATTAATAGAGATAAATTCACTTTGGGTTAAAGAAGGTTGTTAGCCAATGTTGAATATAAACAACTTTATTTTATTTTATATTAATTTTTTTATTTATTTTAGAGGTAGAGAATAATGTACAGAATATTACAGAAGTTGTATATATTTTTGAACAGAGAAAGAATTGTGAAAAATATTTGAAGTAGGAACATGCCATACAGGTGGATGTATATTATGCTAGAGAACATAGGTTATTAAATTTAGAGGATTGACCATGTTTATTTTTATAGAGGTAAAATTTTGGAATATCTCAATTAAAGCCATTTTTGCCTATTATAGAGTCCTATAAGCCTGTAAAAACTATAGAGAGATTTATTTACCCATTTTGGAGAAATAAAGTACTTGTAGAGCTTTGAATGAATAGGGAGACATTTTTTGTTCAATTTTAGAGTCTTCAATATCATGTTTTTAGTTCTATTGTAGGTGATAGGGTTTATTTATCATTATTGTGAGTTTTATTATACTTGAAAATTGATTTTTAATGGATCATATTGATGTTTAGAAATCCTGGGGACATAGCCAATTGATGAACCTCAAAAACAATCTCTAGTCTCTATTTTATTTTGGTTTTTCTAGTTTTACTTCAGTATATTAGTTTTACCTCAAAAATTAATCATTGATATTTGGCAAATAATTACAAGAAATTAATTAAGAGATTATTTGAAGAGATAAAATATCTATGGAATGTTTTTAATTGAACAATATATTTATGTGAGTTCACAAAATAATCATAATCATAATTTTTTAAGACAACTTACATTTTGATTAAAATTCAATTCTTTTTTAAAATAAATTTTGGAAATTGACGTATTATTAAAATCTATTTTAAATAAAATAATATTTATTAGCAGGGGGATAATTACTATTTACATATCAATGGGATTTGAGAAGTCTTGGTCAAAGGATAATGATGGGAGAGATGGTGTAAGGTTTCTTGAAGATCTCAAAGTGGTATGGTGCCTAGTACGTCTATTTGATGGACTAGTTCTTGAGCATGGATATGGATTGTAGAGGCATGATAATGATGATATGGATGTGTATGAACTTGAATTTTTTTAAATATAATGTTAAGTCATGAGATAAATATTTAGAGTCAGTCACATGACTCAGAATGAGCTAAAGGGGTAAATTTTTCATTGGTGGTCTTCTCATAGACCTTGTCTTAAGACCCTGGGTGACATGATTAGGCATCATGATTAGGTTTAGAGGCTTGTGAGATCATGTGAGAATAGTTTTATGTCTTTTATTTTGTTTTAAGTGTTTTTGTTACGTTTTAAGGTCTTGATTTGAATAATAAATCATAAAAAGTAAATTTGAGGTCTATTGAGTGCTAAAACGAAGTGTTACAGACTTGAAAAGGTTTTTTTATGCATGTTAGCACGTGTGACTATTGTATGAGAACCTAAACTATTGGGAAGAGAGGGAAAAGGGTCATAGAAATTATTTACAAGCATTAGGATTTAGTTTTAGGGAAAAAGTTGTTTAAATAAATGTTAAGAATGGGAACTAGTCTAAAACCCTCCTAAAACCCTCATAGTGACTTCATATGGAAGATCTTGATGGAAATGACTCATATTGGATTGGATGATCTAGTTTGATGTTTGGATCATGGATTGGACTCTTTTAGTCACCTCAATGTTGCATTGGTTTGTCAAGTGAATGAATGGACCCCATATAAAAGTTCTTGTTTCTTATAAATATTGTACAATAGATAGAGTTGACCAAGTCAACGAATACAAATCATTGAAGGAAAAAGTTTGAGATGTTATATCATGATTTAATGTATCTAATTCAATAAATCATTGGAGGAAAAAGTTTGAGATGTAATATCATGATTTAATGTATCTAATTCAAATTTTGGTTTATATATATATATTCTAAACATGCTTTATATAAGGTTTATATTATTTATAAGAAGTTTAAATATGAAAGCCAAAATAGCTTGTCTAGATGTGTAAGTATTGTGAGAGAAAAGGTCAATAGATTGGTCTGCAAGACCAATAGTTGACACTATAACTTGTGATATATCTATTGAAGGATGTTTTATAGGCCACATAGGAAATATTAATGTGCATGATATGTCTTGAAAATGCCCTTATAGGAACTAAAGGCAACATTCATTAGGACTGTGTTTTGGAGCATTTAGGCAGTTTTCTGTGTTAGTAAGATTGATGTTCATGAGTCATTATGCCTAGTTTGGAAGTGTAAAAAGAATGTGGTGATGTCATAAATATTACATGGTATATTATACATATATCTGGAATGTTTGAAATATCTCATATTTATGTTTGATATTAAATTGCAAATGACTGGGTTCTGAGCAAATTAACAATTCTGAAAGAGCTTTTTGATGAGGTACTCCCAAGTCTTTGGAGCCTAAGTGATGGATTATAATAAGATTGATGATTAACCTAAGGTCATTAAGTTTACATAAATATGTTTATTATACCTATAATGTGTTTCTATATATTTTTTGAGCTTCATATTTGAAGATAATGTTTTTGGGGTAATTAGGCCTAATAGGTCTTTAAGGCCTAATGGTGCTTTCAAGGCATGAGCGAAGGATTTGTGACTTATTAAACATGGGTAAGGTTATTTAAGGTTTAAATATAAGTATTTTAAAGTTTTTATTTCTTTTTTGAGGGCCATCTAGGCCATATAGGTTTAAGTTGTTCTGTGGAGAGGATAAACCTAATGCATTAGGTCTTTATTAGGCCTAAAAGAGGATTGAGGTCTAAATGTGTTTGGCCAACCTAATGGTGATAATAATCTAATTAATTATTGTGTGTAACATGTAATAATACATGTTCTAGGTTTGAACCTAATGGAATATGTCTTGGACAACCAAGAGAATATGTGAGTAAGTGACTTGTATTTATAAAAGGCATAATAAGCCTAATTTTGTGTGAAGTAGAGTAGACTCCTATGAGCGAAGAAGAGGGTAGATTGTGAAGGAGAAGGAGATATTATAGATAATAAAAAGAGAGGAGGTATAATATGATGAAAATATAATATATTTGATGATTTGGATGTCAAGGTTAGTTGACCTAATAAGCCTAGTAAGAGGTATATTGAGCGAAGAGGCCTAATAGGCTACTTGAGAGAGATAAAAGAGTGTGAAGAGACAAAGAAGGTGATCATCATTATTTGAGTGATAAATAGGTGTAAAAATGTGATTATGGGTTCTAGGTGTCTGAGTTTGGGCTGACTCACTTAGGGGGTTGGTGTTTCCTTACAAGTTGGTGCTTGCCAAAGGCCTAGTTGAGTCAGTGCTTGACTAGTGAGGGGTTGGTGCTCCTTATAGGGTTAGTGCCTCATCAAATATTGATTCATTGATTATAATAATATATTAAAATCTATTTTTTAATTGGTTTTATTCCCCATGAGGGTTTTCCATATATCACGTATGTTCATATGTTATATGCTTATGTGGATGCTTGTTTATGCATTAATTGATATATGTGTTTGAATGAATGCTTCATGAATGATAAGTGAAATTGAATGATTGTTTTAAGGGAATTGATTTCCCCACCTCTTATTGGCTATGATTACAACACATGTCACCTTATATTTATTTATGAAACCCATCACCTTAAGTTTTTAAGGAGTGTTAATACCTAAAAGTGCATGAAAATATATTGTAGGTTTGGAATCTTCAAGTGCCCCCTCTATATCTTCCTCATCATCATTAGAGGAATAATCCTCTTCATAATGCTCATTTGATCCCTTAATGTAGAATAAATTATTCTTATTAAATCTATGTCATTTTCTCCACTTTCTATCACAACCAAAACATAATCCTTTTATATGCTTCTCTTCAATTTATTGAGGGGTCAATTTGGTAGGTAGAGGAAATGATGGTGTCAATATGCTATGATATCTAAAGTGAGTGAATGGATACTTATTTTTGGCTATGATTTTTTCCTCAACCCTACATTCCATGATAATAGAATCAAAAATTTTAAGTGGATTAAACATGTGTACCTCATATTAAACGTGGTTTTTGAGGCCTCTCAAAATAGGTCATTCAAGTTATCATCAAAAATTGTCTCCACACATAAAGATAGGTTATAAAAATTATGAATATAATCCTTGACTAAACTATTTTATAATAATTTTTCTAGTTGGCTAAAGTAATTCTCTATCACACTATTATTATAGTGTAATTGTAACTCCTCTATAAAAATTGACTAGGTGACACTAAGAGACATCTTTTTATGTTGAGCACACAACCATTGATACTAAATTAATTGTTTAGATTAGAGATATAAGGATGTCATGGTAACATTATGTACATATGGGATCTGATGTAGATCAAAAAAATGTCCATTTGGTTGATCCAATTGAGTGGATCCTTTCCATTAAATTTATACATATCTACTTTTGGTAACAGGTTTCATTGTGGTAAGGCACTTGGATTTAGATTAGGCTAGTTTGGAGATCCACCTTGGTGGGGTTGTGTAATAGTGATAGTTGTCTGATTTGGATGACTATTTTTTAAATCCATCATGATTTTTTTTGAACTAGATTATATGGATTTCATATTAGATTGTATGCCTTGCATCTCACTTTGACTACCTTACATATTGTAGTCAAGTTGGCTCACTTTAAGATCTATCTTACAGAACCATGATATAAATAATTAGTAACTCCCCCTTATGAATCCATACCTTCCTTGTGAGGATTTTTACCTGGGGTTTCATCACCCTTTCTTCATCCCCTAGTTTGTGGTCCTGTGATAAAAGGGCTTGACAATGTTGACCTTGATTGGTACTTTTGACCTAACTTTGACCAAGAAATTTTATACTTATGTCAAAATAAAATAAAAATCGAAAAATAACATATAATATATATATTTTTATAATATTTCCATAAATGTAAATAAATCTTAAGATTTCATTGAATTATGCACTATAGAGTGAATTTATGAAAAAATCTAAAATGGTGATAACTTTTACAAAACATATCCAATTGAGTTAAATTTTAATATAAGCTTAATTGAATTATTTCAAACCTCATTTAAAACAATTTTAGATTAAATTGCAATTGTTTGAGATATATATCCAAATTATAAGATTTAGTGTTTTTGACCTGATTATGGCCCAAATGGAAGCTCTGATACCACTTTTAACTAAATTAATTCAAAAATAAATGAGAATAACAGAAATAGATCATAATATTACTGAAACATAGTATAATATATGAATAAAATACAAGCCACTTTGAGGGGGAAACCTCCACAAGCTTCAATAAGAGCAGAATTCACAATATGATGATAAACAACTACCCACTACCTCCTATATAGTCTACCTAGGCAATGGTTACTTCATAGGCTGACTTAATAACCCAATTAAAGCATAGATAAATGTGATATAACATAAAATATGGATAAATAATTGACAAGTCATCTATTCCTATCCTTATACATATAATAGGTTAGGTGCATAGTAGTTGCATGGTGAAGAGGAGCTATGGTCCCATATCATTTAGTCTCTAATGATTAGGAATATCATGATCATAAAGGGGATCCTAATAATGATTTTATAAATTTCCTCCTCTCATTATACATATCAACAAGTAAGACATCAGAATACATACAAAAACTAGAAAGCCAAAAATAATTAAATTACCCAGAGCTCCTAGTGTTGTAACTCAAGATATAATACCATATTATCATGCAAATTATTTATAAAAATAATCATGACATATCATAAAACCAATTAAAACCATTATGATTATTAATAGATACCAATATCCATTCAGTTGCATAAAACACATCTTACCATTGACATGAGACTTTAACGGATGCAAACCTATAATTCAGAAGCCCATGGTCCTAATTCATGTAAACAATAATCAATATAATTTCATGAGATTTTACAAAGAGGTGATAAATTAATGACATTAATATGGCCATAAACTTCCTACTTGACAATTACTTAATTCATTAGATTCCATGTTTCTACCTTAGGTCTATTCAATCCCAAGATTCTAATGCATTAGGAAAGGCCACTTGGTAGTTCCCTACATCATTAAAACTATGGAGGTATTAGGGTATTAGCCCCCATCAGCTAATCCTTCCATGTCTTGGACCTTCTAAGCACCATGTCTAGACATTTCCATAATTATGAGTTTTTAGGATGATTCCACATGGTAAAATCCCACTCAACTACTAACCTAAAGGCTTTACACTCTACATAGTCCTCTCTAAATTGATAGGTTACCAAGATGATGCCAAATGGAAACATCTTGATCACCCACTAGCCCAAAGGATTAACATTCTACACAATCCTCTTCAGGTTTATGGGTTATTAGGATGATGACATGTGGTAAGAAATTTCTTGCCCACTAACTTGGAACCAATCATATAACTGACCATATTGATGTTACTCTTAGGTTAGTGGGATAGTGACATATGGATTCCTTTGAACCATTTTAAACGTCATAAAAATTTAATAAATAAAAAACAAAGGGATTCAAACTCAAAGGTATAGCCCTTCAATTCATTAAGCTACTCAGATATGAAAAATGTAGAGGCATCGAGGTATTAACCCCAATGATTTAGTCCCTCTAAGCTTCTATGCTCTCAAATGCTACCACATGGTAGTCTTACATAACTCTAGGGTGTTATAAGCTTAGACTTTTGGATAATAATTTGATATGTTGATATGATGCCCCATGGTATCATTCAAAAAACTTTCAAAAAGATCAAAATTTGACTAAGGAAAAATCTGAAATAAACTCAAAGTAAAAGCAACTAAGGAAAGACATCAAATTATTCATTAAGGAAAATGACAAAGGAAAAAGGCCATCAAGATCTCAAAAATTGGCTAAGACATGATCTAAAGAAAAACATAGAGATGGATGAATAACTAAAAATATATCAAGGTAAAAATATACATGCCTACGTTGCTACTACCAAGTCCAAAATGAAGCAAAAGCCTACCTGAATGAAGAACATGATTCTAAACCAATAAACTCATTGGTTTAGTTGATTTTTCAAATGAATGCAAATAATTTTTTCTTAAACCAATGTCTCTAAAATAATGGCTCACTAAAACCATGTTGAAGATCTAAGCTTAATAAAATTTCATCAGTTTTATTAAATGACCTAGTTTTTGGGAAGGCATAAAAAGGTAGAAACTCATTTGTAAAATCCTAGGGGATTCTTTCACATAAATCATTCCAATCTACACCAACACCAAAAATGTTCAACAAACTATTTCTATTATTATTCCAAATAATAATCCATGGCTTAGAAATCATGTTTTGCTTATCGTTATACAAGCTAGATGTAGAAAATAATTAAACCATAATCAATTTAAAAAGGAGAGACACATGCATAAAAAAAGAATATTCTCATCAAAGCTTTAATCAAATAACTTAGTTGTTTATTAATAAATCCATAAAGCAAAATAGATCTTTGTTTTACAAAATGGCTCCTTCCCAAGGGTTTGAATGCAAATGGTCATAACTAGTTATGGCTCCTTTTCTAAAAAGGTTCAACATATAGACAACATAAGTATTTATTTAATATTGGAATAACTATACCAAAAATTACTAATGTTTAATTCATTTCAACAAGCTAAATTATTATTCCCAATAATAACCTCATAGTTGTATATCTATGTTCCCCTTATTTTCAAATAAATTTAATTCCATGAACCCTTCTCATTCAAATAAACATATATGCATAATGATTAATAGACCAATCACTCATGACAAGATATAAGAAAGGATAATAATTTGTTTATTCATTAGAAATTACCTCAAGAGATAAATACTTTGATATACACAACACTCTTCCAAGATCGTATAAATAAAGAATTCATAATCAATTTACATCTCAAATCAACACTAATGTTTTAATAAATAAAATTAGATGTCTTATTACATAGTTTTAAATATCATCCAAACTCTATTTTTAACAGTAATATTAAAAGTAGGTTAGTTGCTACAACATTAATAGTATAATAGATTCATTCATCTTTTATCACAAATGATAGATACTTCTTTCTATTTGGTCAAGCATAGAAGAGCGAAGCAGTCTTCAATAGTGTTCCATGTCCACTCTCAAACATCTACTAGCCATTATAACTAAGGATCAACACTCAACATTTTGTCATCATCAATAGATTGCTCTAAACACCCCCAAGATCGAGACTCCTAGCTTTGAGCATGTTCATATCACTTGGTAAAATCAAGTGTGGATATCTAATCAAGGGTGTTTAACACAAGGGAGAGACCATGAAGCACCTAAAATAACATTCCCTATTATACCCAAATATAATACTATTACCAAATACAAATCAAACAAGCATTCAAAAATATAAAACTAGCAGGCAAGCTTTCATTGAACAATAAGGCCTGCTAAAATATTGGAGTAACAAGAGTATGTTTCACTCTATTACTTATTGATAATGGTCATGGGAGAGTTAAATAACCTAATAGTATGCCCAAAATATGAGGAATTTGACACATTACTGTCATGACATTCATGGGAGGATCAAATAACCTTCCATTGTTGATCCAAAACTCAGAATTTTTGGTTGATAAATATCACAATAATATAGAAATAACACAATAACAATGAATTCTCTGAGAAGAGATGTAGTATTAGTCAAAATCGCAATACAGAAATATGCTTATCTTTGGGAAGAGATGTATGTCTTCACATTTCGGGTTACCTCTTCTTTTATACACAATTTGAAAGCATGGGAAGGATGTGGAAGGTCACCAATATCGAGGGAGATGAAGTGGTACGACTTCCAATATTTAAAACAATACATAATTCAAGAAATTACTATTTTTAGAAACTTACTATTTTTAGACAGCACTATTAAAATTGAAATTTGAGGCACTTCCGTTGGGTTTTCGGGGGCCAAACTTCATTGAGAAAATCTCAATGCCATTTCATGATGTTTCCCTCGTTCTTAGCTTTCTAACAGTTCAAACGGCGAGTCAATTGGAGCTACGGTGCAAAAGTTATGGCTCCCGGAAGTTCTGTCATCAATTGGGGTGGAACTGTCACCCGAATTGTCGCCTAAATTGATGCCTGGATCAATTGTGCTCATCATGAGAAGACTTTGATATGCTACCAACATGAGGATGTTGCTCACAGATCACCATCACTTAGTGTTACAATATCATAAATATATTCACATAATAGGGCATAAATTATTTCATTTAACCAAGGAGGAATAACCTCTCCAAGGCCCTCAAATGAGCAAGCACAACATGGTGGTTGATGTTCAACTATGAGAAAATAATAAAATAGGTGGAATAAACCAAGTGGTCTTATTACCATGAAAATAAGAATATAAAGTAAATAATATATCATTTCATTCCAAATGAAAAACATAAAACAAGATTTTAAAGGAATCCCACCTAGCTGCCTTCAGACTACCTAGGCACTATCCTCCAACTCTTTAGATTCAGCTCTCATAACCAGTTGATTATATCTATTACTTTTCCTTCTCCTATGCTAAGTCAAATTATTTTAAAATTGGCCAAAAGTATCCAACTAAAGGATATAAAATTCTATATAAAGACATCCCAAAATAATCCAACCACCTACATTTTCATGGCTATGCCTCATTAAGGTATGTTCTTTCCTATGCTCAATTGAGGTGTATGGTAGCTGTTATATATTTTTATGGTTTATTTTAGGACTCACCTCCTTTACCACTTGATATTAGTACTAAGGGAAATCATGTAATATATACCAATTGTCCACTTGAAATTCTAGGCATTAGCTACCAGATATTTAGGTTAGGTGATAACAAGTTTCACCCACCAGGCTTTAAGGATGACCCCTAATAAAAACACTAAGTCAATAAAGGTGGTGAACTAGGCAATCAAATTCTTAACACATGTCTAATAAAGTTTAAAATTTTTTATTAGTGATATAATTTTTGACACTTGGATTTACACCCTTGAGGAGATACTCAACTCTCCTCATCTAAGTGGCATAATGGAGACATTTCTCTTGTTGTGGGTGATAATTTCAAGAAATGAATCTCTATATAAGGGGCTAACTCCCCTTGATACACCTTTAAAGCTCTCTCTTTAACTTAACAATTGGATAAGAAAAGGGATTAATAAAAATTATTGAGAAACTAAATGGTGATTTACCAATGTATAATGTCCTCCCAATTGACTGAAACTACTACTTAAAGACAAAACAAATCTTTCTCACACAAAACTCACAACTTAGGATTCATTGTCACATCAATGTTTCATATGATAAATTCGAGAAGGTATATGATTATTAGGAAGGGAATGAATGATTTTAAATAAGGATACAATCATGGACCACTTTTAGGATATCTTTGAACTTATAAAAGAATACTAGCAAAGACTTACACCAATCTCTTTTCTACAAATGGTAGACCATCAAGAGTACAAGCTAGAAAATATAATCTTTCACTCAACTAGACCAATAAGATTCAATTCATTACTCAATATTGTAGCATATGAGTGGCAACAACACTTGTATATTTCTTCAAGAGTTCTTTGAGTAAAAATATAGCTAGATTTTTCCCAATAACCAGTAGAGGCTACTAAAATAAGCCAAAAGAATGCATATATATAGATTTTGAGAGAGAGTTCAAGTAAATGAAGTTCAAGAGTCACTTGGACATGTATCCATATGTGAAAATAAATTATAATTACATGTGGAAGAGAGGTTGGGTGAGATACACCATGTTAATAGGTCTACTTATTAAAAAAAAATCATAAGAATGATGAAAAGTGGCATAAGACCTTCAGAATTGACATAAGAAATGGTTTCTATCAAAAATCATTTATGACCATTCGAAACTAAAAATAGAGTCAACACATAACACTACTGATGGAAATGGAACTTATGGTGATAATTAAAAAATGCTTTTCCTAACTACCAACCATCCTTTAGACACTTATGTTTGTTGATTTTGTCAAATCTCTTTGATTTGGTCAACTACCAGTAATTAATCAAACTGTCAACCTATCTATTTTGATTGCTTTTCTGCACCAGATGCTTAATATTCAACCATTTGTTACCTCCATGTTTTCTCTCATGTTCCCACCAATTATTTTGACATCAATGACTATTTTTTGTAGTTTGAAATTGACATTTGTGAGGCCTTAACCTTCCTTATTCATTTTAAACACTTTACTCAAACTTAAGCTTCTTTTAGAACTTTGCCAAGTGATATTTAACTATGGAAAGTGCCCTTTTGGGACCTCTACATGGGACACTTTTGATTATAAGATATCTTTCATGGAAAATATTTGGGGCACTTAGGTTTAATGGTGTCCTTCAAAAAGATTTGTCTCATCCACTTTTCTTCAAAGAAATCCTTCGAGATTTTTGCTTTTGACCATTTTCGTGGACAATTTTCCTCAACAAATTCCTTTGGAATTTTTTTTTTATAATTTTCTCCTGAGAGAATTCATTTATCTCTTTACATTGGGTCTTTTCCTTTGAGATTTTCCTAAAACAAACCCTTCGACTCTTTTTTATGCATTAATTTCTTTGGGCTATCGAATGACCTTTCAGCTTTTTGAAAAAGACCCCTTCGACCTAAGAGTACCCTTTCAAACTTTTGAATAGAGCAAACTGCTTCAAAATTACCCTTTGAAAAAAATGAAAAAGACCTTTTTGGAAAGATTGAAGTGCCCTTCAAAAAAATTGCAATGTCCTTAGAAAAAGTTGCAAGTCCCCCTTCAGCTTTTTGAAAAAGACTCTTCAAAGTTCTTGCAAATGAACCTTCTAAAATGAAAATACCCTTTGGATTTTTTTCAATGTACCTTTCAAAACTTCTACATTTGAATAATTCTTTTAGATAAATTACGTGGACAAATTCTTGAAAGACTTCTGACCCCTAGCCCGAAAAGGATATCCTTCGAGGAAATTGTATTGGATAAAATGTTTGAGGCAATTTCCAACACTTGAACAAAAAACCTAAAAACAAAAACTTCAAAATAAAAAACACTTGTATATTTTCCATGGGTTTTGTGTGGAAAATCTCCTCTATATGAATTTGTACATAATAGTAAAATCTGAAGTTAAACGATTGAGCTTGAATGACTAAGTCCAAAAATGCTTCGAGGAAAGTCTTTGAATATGAACAACTTTGCTTGTGCTTTAGTGAAATATCTCAGACCTAGTACATAGGAACCTTGAACTAGGATGAATAAATCCACATGATTAGTTTCCTCTATAACTACTATGTGTGAAATATCTGACAACTTGAAACTATTCTTTAAACTCTATTCAGACCTTTTATCATGACTCAAATAAGGTAAAATGACCTAGACAACAAATTGATCAAATATAATATCATTCATATTACATTTAAGATATTTGAGCTCACACTATGACATGATATTCACCCCTAAAAGATCTAAAGATCAAATTTTTATATAGGGGTGCCCAATTTTGATCTATAGGATCAAAATTTGGTCAACAGATTGGTGATGCATAGGGTTAGTATGCATGTTGTACTAACTAGATCGGTAGCCTAAATAGTCCATTGGGAATGGAGTCAATATATACTTGAAGATGACTAATAATTTCATGCCATAGTAAAACACAAAGAAAACACACCAACCAACAATAATAAGATCATGCAAAAATAACATAAATAAGACAAAGAGAAACTCACACTTATGCATAAGCACTTAGGAAACACAAGAAAATCAAGAAACTATGTACAAAGGAAAAGGAGAACTCTAGTAAAAATGCTTTACATATATCCCATTGACTAGGATATGCAACTCTTCTCCATCTAACTTTAAGAGTTGGAAAGCATTTTAGTTGTTTGCATTGTGTGATCACATATGGGCCACTCCACAGAGCATTAAACTTTGTGTGTTTTCTAGGTTTGGCCCTATCTTCATCCTATTTTAGGATAATGTCTCCTTATTTGAATCTCCTTGGAATGGATTTCTTGTCAAAATAATTCTTTGTTTTCTCTTGGTGAGTTGTCATGGTGTGAATAGCTTTATTTCTTATCTCCTCAAGCTCCATCAACTTACATAACTTGACTTCCATACTATCATTCTCCATCAATTACAGCTGATAGGTAAGATCTAAAGTTGGTAACTCAAGTGAGATAGGAAGTCTATCTTCCCTTCCATAGACAAGTGTATATGGTGAGTTTCTAATTTATCTCTTTAAGGTGATCTTGTCAGCCCAAAGGGTTGTCTTCAACTTGGTGTGCCAAGTCCTTTGATTTTCCTCCATTGTCCTCTTAATGATATTTATTAAGTTCTTGTTTGTGGACTTAACTATTCTATTCCCTTAGGGATAGTATTTGGAGGAGGTTATAACATAGATACCATGTTTTAAAGCCCATTCACTTGTCCTTACTCCTAGAAAAGCTAATGCATTATCTAAGATTATTGTTGAAGGGGCTCAAAATATTGTTACTATACCTTCATATAAGTTTAGGACTAATTTTTCATTTTCCTCTTTAAGATATATATCCTCCACCCATCTCATAAAATAATCAATAGCTATCAACACCCACTTATGACCAACACTAGAAGGTGGATTGATTAGGCCTATGAAATCTAAACCCCATTGCATGAAGGGTTACTCAACCTAGATTGGATGAAGAGGCAAGGTATCTATATTTTATTTACAATAAAAAAGAGCACAATCTTGGAATTTCCTTACCCAAGTGTGAGTGTACTTAAACAATCTAGGCCAAAAGTAACCAGCCCTCATAATCTTAGTAACTATGGTTCTTGGAGCAAAGTGACCACCAGCTGGTCCATCATGGAATTCAAATAATAATTTTTCAATCTAATCTGAACTAAGACACCTCAACAACATACTTAAAAATTCATTTCTAAATATCACTCCATCAAAAAGTACATAAAGAATGGATTGTATCCTAAAGTACCTTCTCTTGGCCCTATCAAGACCTTGTGGACACTCACCAATTTGAAGGAAATGGATAATGTCATGTGTCTAACTTCTCATAGATGATGGTGCAACTAATATAGAGTCATTATGAAGTACCAAAATAACTTCTTTTTTATCTTTCAAGTTTGAAGTGAGATTCTCACATATTCCTTTTATTTTCACTAACTTGATAGTTTTGATCTCCACATCATATTACATCACCCTTGTGATCCACCCTGCCCTCTTTTAATTCAAATCTCTATTCAATAGAAAATATTTCACACTAGGATGAGGCACAAAAATGTAAATCTTGTTATTAGACAACATATGTCTAAACTTATTTAAACATCTTATAACTTAAATCACTTATTTCTCAACATATGTATATCTTGTTTCATAACCTTCTAAACCTTGACTAAAGAAGGTAATAGGTTACTCAAAATTTTCATCATTATCTTGAGTAAGCATGGAAGAGATTACCTCATCATTCCCAAAGGTGTACAAATTGAATTCTTTGGAGAAGTTAGGACTTACAAGGGTAGGGGCTTGGGCAATCACTTGCTTGATCTCCTCAAAACTTTCCTTCCTCCTTCTCATCCAAGTGAACACTTCATCTTTTCTTAGCATGGAGGTCAAGGGCTTGACCAAGTTATAAAAATTAGGAACGAATCTCCTTATTAAATTTATCATTCTAAATAAACTCTGCAAACCTTTTTTATGTTTAGGCAAAGATAACACCAAGATGGTACTTACCCTTTTAGGATCAATATATAGACCTTTTTTACAAATAATATGTCTTAATAGTTTGCCTTCATGGATATAAAACACACATTTATTTGTGTTTATATAGATACCAAACTCTCTACACCTCTCAAAAATTTTCCTTAGGTGCTTCAATGATCTTTTGCTTCCTTGGATAAAACTGTCACATCGTCAAGATATACCAATACAATATCATTGATTAGTCTTTGAAAATTCATATCCATTACACATTGAAAAGTAAATATAGAATTATAAAACCCAAAAGGAATTTTAATATAAGCATATGTACCCCATTTAGTAGTAAATTCTATCTTATATTGGTCACTTTCCTTCACCAAAATCTAATTATACCTAGAATACCCATCAAGGAGAGAAAACATTTCACTACTAGCCATATCCTACAAGATTTGTTCCATGGAAATGAGTGGGTAATGATAATTAAAATAAAATCTATTAAAGTCCCTAAAATCAACACACAACCTTATCTCTCCATTCTTTTTCCTAACAAGAACTAGGTTTACCAACCAAGATGAATACTTAATGGGAAAAATGATTCTAAACTCAATCAGATTGGTGAGTTCTTTCCTCATGAAAGGCTCAATTTTGGGTTTGATTAGCCTTTGTATTTGTTTAATATTATTATCATTTCTAAATAAATCTATAGGATTCTAATCTAGATTTGGATCAAAACCTTTTAAATATCTATACTCTCATGTAAAGACATTAAAAAATTATTGGCATAAATCAATAAAAGCATGCTTCTCTTCACTATTACATACCTTCCCAAGTGAAATAAATTTATATTTGAAGATTTTAACCTTCTCATAGTTTTCCTTCTTGGTATATATGCTTACCTTATCTTTCTTTAGCTGGTCATCATCATTGAATATGCTCTCACGAGTGACTAGGCCTTTAGGGAGTTTGTTAGACTTCAATTGCGCAATCTATCCTCCATATTGTTATAGTTTAAAATTATTCTTGTAAGAAAAATCAGCTTCTTCTTGTATAAAAATTTCTATTTTATAATCACTATCAAACACCTACCAATTAGTGACATTATCTGGTATGGAGGGCCTTACAATCACTTTTAAATGAGGTTAGCTCTTGTCTTCTTTTATCCTTTTTAGAATATCAAACTGAGATCCAATTGATACTAACCTATAAACATGCTTGTTATCTTCTCTTGAAATATAAGTGATTTTGAAGGATTTTAAATCTTCCACAAGATCTCACACTCTATGCTTATAGGACTTAAACAAAGAGTTTTTTGTCAAATTCTACCCTCTGACTTGATTCACAACAAGCTCACTATCTCTATACACTTTTAGTTCTTTAACTCCTTTTTTCTAGCCCATTAAAGGCCATAGATAAGGGCCTCATACTATACCACATTACAAGTTCATGAGAACTAAAATATAAAGGTTGAATAATACGTCTCCTTAGAAGGTGAAACCAACATTGCTCCACCACCTGCCCCAATCTTGATTCTAGACCCATCAAAGAAGAGCTGCCACAAGCCATTCACATCTTCATTTGAATTCATCAAATTGGGAATGAAAGAGTCCTTATCATTCATATAATATACCCCAATACTATATTCCTCAATAAACTTGTAGGGATCATAGTGCCTTAGCTAGTGATCCATCCAATTGTAAGACACCCTTAGTCATTAACTCATACTTTAAGCCTAGTTTATCAGCTATACATTTGGGCATAAATGAAGTCCTAGCCCCACTATATGTAATTAAATTATGTACCAATAAATCACCAATTATTATATAGAGATAAAATGGATGATTTTTTTCATTTTTATTTACTTAACCATTGATTGATTGAATTCCATTCACTAAGACCACATTGTCATGTCTAGGTGGGCCAGCTTGCTTACCCAATTCATGTAGTTAATTTTTAATTATATATTTCTACCCTAGAATTTTCAAGGAGTCCCATTAATATATATTCATATAAATCTTCTTCATTTGGTCCACCACATTGATAGGAGGATTGTTCACTTTAGGCAAATCTTTAGGAGTACCAACACCTTGTGAAGTAGCTTATGTAGAAGCTAGCCTAAAGTTTGGAATCCTCTAATTTTATTATACTTTAGGAGATTTATCAGATAAAATTACCATATGATATGATTTATATGTCAAAATAGGTCTTTGATTAGTTCTTTGAACTTCATCCATAACCCTCTTTTTTGATCTAATGTTGGAAGCCACACTAGCATTGATGTTGTTAAAATTTGCCAATTAATTTATGGCACAAAACTCTCCCTTTAAGTGATTAATAATAGTAGAATAAGATTTTAATTTACCACCTTCCATCCCATGTTTCATTGACATCTTAGAACTTGGAATTTGTGGTACTTGATTTCCTTGCATTATCATGGTTTGGCTATGCATATCATTTACATAAACAACTTGTTCTTGACTTTGATCAAAATAAGGGTAGCATGGTTTTTCTTGAAGAATATTGTTTTTGGTAGGAATAATGGCCTTAGAGGATGAGGAATAATTTTTATTATAGCTTTGATAAGGCCTACCTTGGGTGATTTGACCTTGTCCATGCACATTATTTTAAAAGGGAGGTCTATTGGTTTGTCCAAACTAGTTATAAGGCTGATATGGTCTATAACCTTAAGATTTTTGCCTCTTAAGAGAAACCAATTCATTAGTAACACTTTAGAGAAAAATTTTGACTTCATGCATTTCATTGGTAGGGGCAATGGCAAATTTATTGACCAAGAAAAGGAGCTAAAGTGGGCAATGCACCTTGATTAGGAAAATGTAAATCAGGGAATAGAGGCATTGGAGGTCTAGGGGTTATTTTTCCTACTTGGACAAGGCAATTCTCAACATTTATGGCTATGTCAAATTTATAAGGCAATGTGTTTCCACCCATATATTGAAGCATCATGGCAATTTCATTGTTTAATTCCTTTAGGTAATACAAAAATGCATAGTTTGGGGTAGGTCTCACAAGGGTTGGGATCCTATCCCATGTTTTTTGGAACCTAGTATTAAAATCTTGCATGAATTCATGAGGTTCCCTCTTGATTGTGGTCAATTGATTAGCTAGAGATAGGTGATCACTCTTTTCTCCAAACTTATTAGTCAATAGATCCCCCCACTCATCCCATGAGCCAATAGAATTTATAGGTAGGGTCCCATACCAATCCAAAAAATTTCCTTTAAAAGACAAGGACAAAAACCTAATAGCTACATTTTCTTAGGTGATGTTGTGGATATTACAAAAAAAAGTATATTCCTAATGTGCTCAATGGTAGTAATTGGACCATCCCCACTAAAATATGGGACACTTTTGAGGGTTGCTCTGAGAATTTGATAATATTGGGCAAGATGCAAGGGACATGCCCCAATGAAAGGCATAAAAGGTTATCTTTTAGCCATCTTGGAATGATCACTATGGATGTTAGGGATATAATGTAACACAAAATTAAAATCTTTAAACATAAAATATCTTTTATAAGGATGAGTGTTGACAAACCTAAACCTTTTGGTGGAATATGGAGGTAGTTGCACAAACTCAAAAGGTGTCTTTTTAATAGCAGATCTAGTTGTCACCTTTGGCATGGAAAATAGGATTGATCATCAACCAAAGAATTGAATTATTCAATGGAGTCACCAGGTATTGAATGTAGATGATTTTTTCATCGTCAACTATTCTAAGACTAGCACCAACCTTGAATAATATTTTAGGACTTAGAGGTCCCACCAAGCATGCCAAAAATTGATAACACTTGGATTCACATCCTTGAGGAGATGTTTATCTCTCCTCATCCAAGTGGCATAATGGAGACATTTCTCTTGTTGTGGGTGACAATTTTGAGAAATGAATCTCTAGATAAGGGGCTATCTCCCCTTGATGCACCTTTAAAGCTCTCTCTCTCTAACTTAACAATTGGATATGAAAAGGGATTCAAAAAAATGATTGAGAAACCAAATAGTGATTCACCAATGTATAATGTCCTCCCAATTGACTAAAACCACTACTTAAAGACAAACAAAATGTTTCTCATATAAAACTCATAACTCAAGATTCATTATTACATCAATGTTTCATATGTTAGATTCAAGAAGGTATATGATTCTTAGGAGGGGAATGAATGATTCCAATGAAGGATACAATCATGGACCACTTCTAGGATATCTCTACACTTAGAAAATAATACTAGCAAAGACCTGTACTAATCTCCTTTTTGCAAATGGTAGACCATCAAGAGTACAAGCTAGAAAAGACAATCTTTCACTAGAATAGACCAACAAGATTCAAGTCATTACTCAATATTATAGCATATGAGTGGCAACAACACTTGTATATTTCTTTAATATTTCTTTGCGTACAAATATGGCTAGAGTTTTCCTAATAACCAGTGGAGGCTACTAAAATAAGCCAAAAGAATGCATATATACAGCTTTTGAGAGAGAGGTCAATTAAAGGAAGTTCAAGAGTCACTTGTACATGTGTCCATATGTGAAAATCAATTATAATTACATGTGGAAGAGAGGTGGGGTGAGAGACACCATGTCAAGAGGTCGACTTACTCAAAACCAGTCATAAGAATGGTGAAAAGTGGCATAAGACCTATAAAATTGACATAGGAAATGGTTTCTATCAAAAATCATTTATGAGCATTCGAAATGAAAAATAGAGAAGCTGACACATAGCATTAATAAGGGAAATAGGACTTATGGTGACAGTTATAAAATGCTTTTCCTAACTACTAGAAATCTTTTAGACACCTATGCTTATTGATTTTATGGAAGCTCTTTGATTTGGTCAGTTGCTAACAATGACTTAAACTATAAACCTATCCATTTTTCTTACTTTATATTCACCAGATGCTCAATATTCAACCATTTATTACCTCCAAATTTTATCTTATGTTCTTGCCAAGTCTTTTGACATCAACAGCTATTTTTCATAATTTGAAATTGACATTTACGGGGCCTTCACCTTCCTTATTCATTCAAAACACTTTCCTTGAACTTAAGCTTCTTTCAGACCTTTTTCAAGTGATCTTTAACAATGGAAAGTGCCCTTTGAATCATGAAAAGTTCCCTTTCAAGACCTCTGAATGCGACACTTTTTCTTTCAAGATATATTTTAGGTAAATTATTTGGGGAACTTGGCTTCAAAGGTGTCCTTCAGAAATATTTGTCTTGGCCACTTTTCCTGAAATAAATCTTTTGAGGTTTTTGCTTTTGACCATTTCTATAGACAATTTTCTTGAACAAATTCCTTTGGAATTTTTTTTTGACATTTTATCCTAAGAGAACTCATTCAGCTATTTGCATCAGGGCTTTTCATTTAGGCTTTTTCCAAAAACAAATCCTTTAAATCCTTTTTCTACATTAATTTCTTTGGGATATTGAATGAACTTTTAGATTTTTGAAAAATACCCCTTCAGCCTGAGAAGTACCCTTTCAAACTTTTTCATAGGACAACTTGCTTCAAAATTACTCTTCAAAAAAATTGAAAAAGACCTTTTTAGAAAGATTGAAGTGCCCTTCAAAAAAATTACAATGTCCTTCAAAAAAGTTGCAAGTGCCCCTTTGAATTTTAAAAAAAGACTATTTGAATTTATTAAAAATGAACCTTCTGAAAGGATAATACCCTTCAAATTTTTCTAAATGTACATTTTAGAACTTCTGCATTTGAACAATTCTTTCAAACAAATTACATGGACAATTTTCTCAAAAGACTTATGACCCCTAGCCTGAAAAGGATATCCTTTGAGGAAATTATTTCAGACAAAATGTTTAAGACAATTTCCAACACTTGAAAAAAAAACCTAAAAACAAAAACTTTGAAAGAAAGAACACTTTTACATTTGTCATGGGTTTTGTGTGGAACACCTCCCCTGAAGGAATTTGTACATAATAGGAAAACCCAAAGTTGAACAACCAAGATTAAATGACTAAGTCTTGAAATTATTCAAATCAAGTCTTTGAACATGAACAAATTTTCTTGTACTTTGATGAAGGACCTCAGACCTAGTACATAGGAACCTTGAACTAGGATGAACAAATCCATATGATCAGTTTCCTCTATAACTGTTATGCATGCAAGATCTGTCACTTTGAAATTGTTCTTTAAACTCTTTTTAGACCTATTATCATGAGTCAAAGAGGTAAACGGACCTAGGAAGCAAACTAATCAAATCTAATAACATTCATATTACATTGAAGAGATTTGAGCTCACACTATGACATGATATTCACCACTAAAAGATCTAAAGATCAAATTTTTATATAGGGGTGCCCAATTTTGATCTATAGGATCAAAATTTGGTAAACAACAACCATGCTTGGTGTAGTCTCTTTCCTTCATTGTCCCTTTTTCTTGTGATTTCACACTTAATTCACACATTAAATTCATCTAACCTTACAGTTGAAGCTACTAAATTTTAATAAATAAGTCAATTTCAATCAATTAATCATAGTCAATCTTTCATTGAATAACAACACAAACGTAGATAATTTCATATGATTCAATGCATAATTATTTTCCATTTAATAATCTTAAAAATAATGATTCAACATGATTAAGTCAATATTTATCATAAACATAATCTAATTTCATAAGTAGACATTGCATAATAAAAGTAAACATCATTATTTCATAAGTAAATAATCAAAACATGATCAATAATAGGTATTTCTCATGGTTCCTAACACATGAGAGTCTTCATTAAATCCTTTCATGTGTCAATTGGATGTGACTTAACCACATAATTTAATGATCATAACAAATAAATCATAATTTCATAGTCATCTTTCCAACAATAAGCACTATGCAAAATGGGGCCTTACATTTGGCCTCAAGAATTTATAATAGATAAAAACCAGTATTTAGTAGAGAAATCCCACTATTTATTATTTTAAACCCACCATTTAACAAGGCAATACTTTTTATATATATAAACATAAAATAAAACACATAAAGCTGGTAATCTCATCAATTAGTAGTGTGATATCGCTATTTTTATAGAGCGATATCACTGATTTTAGGAAAATCATAATGGGAAATATATAAAAAATGAAACCATTATTTATACTATCAAATACATCATCTATAAAATTAATATAAATGAAATATAGGAAAATAGAATAAAAAGGGGTTACTAGGGTATTTATGCTAATTTTCAAGTCAATTCTAATGATTTTTAGGTCAAAACTATCAATATGCAAGTCAATTTTGTCATTTCTATAGAATGATAAATTACATAGAATCCAAGAGAAAATCTATCATTTTTAAGGTCTATACCACTTAATTACAGGTCAAAACTATCATTTTCTTAAAAAGTATAAAAAACTAGAAAATAGAATAAAAATGATATTGCTAATGTATAGGGTGATATCACTAATTATGAGAAACGATCACACTGATTAGTAAATCAATCATGCCACTAATTTGAGAATAATTTATTTTCAAATAAGAAGAAAATGAAGAGATAATTAGATAAATTATAAACTAATTTCTTAATTAGAGTATTTTTCTAGCATTTCAAATGATGTTATAAGGTTTTGGTCCCACTAGGCATGCCATATGTAAACACATGAGTACAAGAGAGTTAGTTTCATGTTAGTATGAAATACAAATTAAATGTGTACAACATAAAACCCAAGTGCATGTCCTTAGATTGGACAAGGACAAGAAAGAGGAAAACAAGCATAAATAAGACAAACAATATAATTTTTCCCTTCTCTTTGGATCTCTTTATCTTGTTGGAATGGAAGTTTGATTGGCCTAGATGTAGATCTTGGAGTCTTCATCAATGTCATGGTGTGATTTTTAAACCATCTCCCCTTTCACTATGTGTGATTTGATTGAGAAATAAAGGAATTTGTGAAGTTTTTTTATTAGATTTTTTGTAGAGTAAGTCTAACACAAAAATCTTATTAAGAAGAGGAAGATATCATTAGTTTATAACTTTTCCAAATAATTTTTGACCATCCATCTTAGATGAGGATAAATGGTTGAGTATGAGTCATCCTCATAAATTTTAGAGGGTGAATTTGAAAGAAACTCCATTAATAGAAGCATGAAGTATGTAAGATATTCAAATTATGAGGATATGGTGTGTGTAAGTGGTTTTTAATATCATGTTGAGTGTGTAATATCATGTGATACTTTTTCCTTGCACACTTTCCTTTGTAATGTCATCTTTGGCAAGTCGATAATCTAAATTTGATTTTAGAAAATAGGAAATTCCAAAAAGCTATGGAACTTCCCATTAGAGGATAATTAGGCCTAATTAAATAAGGGTTAATTAGCCATGGGAATTAATATGATTTTTTTTAAATGTTTTTTGTCAATCAAATATTTCATTTAATTATCTTGTGGTAATATTTTTAAAGTGTCCATTTGATTCAGGACGTTGATAACTTAGATGTTATGTTACATTGAATTTCCCAAATTAGATATGTGTCATCATTATTTAAGATCAAATTAATAATTCCATGGATGATTTGGAGCAATTGATAATTTTTGATTAAATTTGCGCATTTTTACATAATGTCATTTTGATTATAATTTAGACATGAAAGTGATGAAATTGGAGTGTATACAGTGGGGATAAGGTTAAAAATATATAAATAGTTCAAGCATAAGGATGATAAACTAATCTATACCAAGATAAGTTATTATAAACTTAGATAAATGAATATTATAAATTCCAATATTGACATATTCTAAATATAAAAAATGCTAAATTTTAAATATGTTCAAATGATTGCAATACCAAAGAGAAACTATAATAAGTTGGGTTATTGCCTATAAGTAGATCTGGATTAGAAATAAGTGAAAAATATATAAGATAAATATTTTGGATCAGTCATCAGATTCTATAAATTATACTCATATGGTCACATATACTACCATCAAATATAGATACTATCATCTATGCTAATGTCTAATTATGATGCAAGGATCCCATATAAAATAATGATTGGATCTTGATGTATCTAGCTTCTTTATTCTAAGTTTTATGTTTTCCTTTTATTGATTTATTAAGATCTAAGATATAGGTTTTCACTCTTTTCCAATTGATCAAACCCTATCTTTACCCTTCTTCACCCTTAGAATGAGTTTTTTTAAAAATAGGTTAGTGGTGTCATGGTGTTGAGATAACCCCAAAGACCCCTCTATTGATGAATGTTGCCTTAATAGATAATACTATAAGGAGGGCCTCAAACTATATGAAGATACATGTAGTGATCTAGATTGTAATTTGAAAAATATTTCTCATGGGATAATTTATGAATCCTTCAAACCTATAATATGAATGCTCCTATACTTGATATGAAAATAGGGATGAAAGAATAAAATAGCTTGGTTGTGCATTTGATTAAAAGAGCTTTAGTAGGTTTTGCTTCATATTTTATAGATGGGGAATAAGAAGGCTTAAACTTGTATTTATACCATACCCTTTGAAAATATATCATGGTAGGGTTTAATAAGAAAAACAATCTAACCCATAGGTTTCAAAACATTTTCAATATGAATGATTTTTGGAAATTGGACACTAGATAAGGATTTGGACATTACCATTGGTAGTGGTGCCTTATGGCCAGTAGTGTCCAAAAGGATAGAAAATAGTTATGGATCTGAAACTCAAAATTAATGATAATTATCATTTTTTACATTTTATTTGTATTTCAAGAGACCTAGATCATTAGAATGATATAGATAGAACCAAAAGATAAACATTTAGTCATAGTGATATGGCAAATACAAACCATTTGACAAAAAAGAGGTCTAAAATTGAAGGTTATAGAACTAATTGATATTTTTCAAATGTACAAGATTGAGATGCTATAAATATTTGGTTTTATTATCTACATTTACCCCCCTCCCATTTAATCTAATAATGCATAAGGATGAAATTACTAGTTTAAAAGAAATAAATATGTACCTAGGTGTGTACAACACACCTTGATTTTACTTGAGCCCACTTTTAGTGTTTTTATAGTGTGTGACCTATAACCAAGATCATGTTATAGTATAAATTAGTTTAAACTATCTAAAATTTGAAATAATTGATATGCTTGAAAACAAAGAGAACAAGGAAAGAGTACACATTTTTGTTAATGCAACCATGTTTCCTCTCGATACTTTGACTTGGTAAAGATGATTCTTTATGAATTATTAGATATGTAAAAGGTTAAAACCTAAAACTTGGATATTTTAAGAGGGAGATTTTAAGCTATTATTCCCCTAATCTAGTGTAAGGATGAGTTGTGGCATGATCATTGAAATCATTATATCTCAATTACACAACTCAAGTATGAATATATAATTGGGTGAGGGTGAGTTATTTAAGAGACTAATCCTATAAATATTATGATATTGGATTATTTAATCACTCTAACCTATAAATATGGTGAGGTTGAAGGATTTAATCACTTTAACCTATGAATAAAACCAACTATTGCAATAGAAAAGGCTTAATAAAAGTACATCCTAGTATAATTGGTAAAGTTTGAATTTTTTCATGCAATTTCATGGAATATGAACCTATAATATGTCTAAGATATAGTATATGTGTCATAAATATAAAATCTTTGTTTAAAATTATGCAAAATCAATGCAATGTATAGGATTCTGATCTAGATGTATATTCTAGTCATGAAACTGAATTAGAGATTATACAAATGTGAAGGTCATGTTTTTATGACATGCCCCCATTAAAATTTAGAGATATTGAGTAAGTTTATAATTTTATAGGTCATATTTTAACACATTCCCACACTAAAATATAGAAACTAATAAAATATGTAAATGTGGAGGTCATGTTTTTATGACATGCCCTAACTAAAATATAAAAACTATGAAACATGTATAGGTCATGATTCTATGACATGCCTATACAAATATATCCCCTTTTTGAGGTGAGGGAGATATAAAACTATAGATACCTTACCTCAAAAGGATAAGATAATTATTTGTGGTTTGTTTGGCATAGCCAAACCAACTCTAGGATGAAGAGATGGGAGGAAAGGCTAAACTAGGTGAGGATTCCTCCTCTTCCCTTCCACCTCTCCTGAAAGGAAGTAGGCTAAGACACAAATTCCCCAAGGTCTCTCTCTACTAGGTGATGGAATACTAGATGACTTAATTGGTTGATGCAAGTTATTATATATAAGGGGCCCATTTGGAGTATTATCTAAGACTTGTGAAATAGAATTTAGTCTCTCTTATGTCTAGAAGAACCAACTCATTTAGATTTGTCAATGAACTCACTACTATTTGAAACTTTTATTTAGTCTACTAGTTTTAACAATGTATAAAATAAGATAAGTGGAAGGATGAACATGTAGTCTAGATAAATTTTGAACAAATAAATGTAATTTAGACTAATCTAAAGATAATATAACATAGATATAAAAAGGAGAAAAAGAGAGAGGGTAGGGAGAAATGAAAGATGAGATTAATTTATAATGAAGATAATTTTGGCTCTATTAAATGGACAAATCTCTTAAGAAACCAATCTCTATTTTGACAACATAGAATAACTAGAAGGCAGAGATGATGTAGAAGTATGAATACCAAGTATCTATACATAAGAGGGAAGCAAATTCACCATAGACATGCATAGAGTATGAATATCATTGATACAGACATTGTATAGAGGATAATTCATAGAAAACTAGTCTAAGATTCATCGATGTTTAGATGAGTTATAGAAAAAGTCTTCATATAGCCTTAGTTCATGCTAAAATAAAAGCTAAACTAAGAAAATAATAAATTAAAAGAAAATTAAAATGGCAAAGTCCTATACTCTAGATTTATTTCTAAATGGACCAACCCTTATTACTCATTTTTCCATGTCTTTATACCCCAAAGTCTCAATATTATGCCACATGGTATCATCTTAGATACTCACTTGATCTCAGCCTTGTTATATTACTCTCGCTTGCTCTAGAGGTGTGGAAAAGTAAGATTATGCCTTGTGGCATCATCCATTTGCCTAAAAGGTCCACTCCCTATTCACTCTATTTTGATCATCCTCAAAGGCCCAAATAATAAATATCATTCCATATGGCATGATCTCGGGCACCTAGAGGTTTTAATGCCTAGCTATGTGTCCAAATTGTTCTAGAGTAGTAGAGTTATGAGATCTTAACAAGTAGTAGTGTCTCAATAAATCTAGACCTATAGATAGAAAATTAGCCATTAGTATTTAAATAAATTAACTTTGTCATTAGGCTTCTAATTCTATATAAATAAAATAAGTATAAAATTTATAAAAAGAGAGGATGAAAAGTGTATAAAATTAGCAAATGAGAAGGGGATTTTTGCTAAAGATCTAATCAATCCATTACATTAGATGAATGATCAAGTGTTTACATTAAAAATAATATATAAACCTAGTCAATTTCAGATCTTTGATCTCTTAAGTGATAAATTAGATTCAAAATTAAAATACTTTATCATATTTGATAGTTAGGTCCAAATGAAAAATCATGATAGTTCTATCACAATATTGATAGGCTAGATGACCATCAAACTTAAGCTCATGAAATGTTGACATGTATGCCTTCATGTAATCCAACTAGTATTTCATGCCATTTAGTGTATTTTCACTCATTCAGGGTTTAACTTGGTGTTTACTTTGGTTGATGGCCTACACACTTGGTGAAATTACATCTTAACACTAGTCCATATCTCATTCACCTAGGGCCTAATAGGATACTTTCAAAGATATAGACCACCTTGGGGGCCCATGGAAATAGGATCATGACATAAAACATGATCTCAAGTATCATAGGGTTTGAATATCATCATGAAGTATACAAAATACCCTAGGGGCTCATATAAATAGGATCATTCCAAATGGCATGATCTGGTTCATCTAGGAGATCTAAGGATTGTTGAAGAAATTGAGGGGGTGGGAAAAAAGGGTGGTACCACATAACATGATCCTAAACACCTATAAATTTTAGGTGAAAATGGATAAGTCAAAATAGGCCCAAGAAAATGAGTGAATGATAAGTGGTAGCTCCTCACTTGCCCAGGACTCACGGGAAAGCTCATATGACCATTGGCTCATAGGAAATAGAAAGATCCTTTAGGATTTGAATATGAATTTGAAATAAAATGGTTAAGTATAAAATAAAGGTAAAATAAAAAATCCTTCAAACCAAATATTATTTTTCCTAACTTAAATATAAAATCACTCCATTTTTGGTAAAGTGATTAAACCAAATATTAAAACCACATAGAGATTCAACTGATTAACTTTGAAATACTATAAAAATAGACCAAAAAATGCCAAGGAAAGAATGCAAAAAATATTTTAATATTTAGATAAACTATAAAAATGTGAGTTTAAATGGTTTGAAAATGGGATCCCTAATGTCATTCAAAATTATCAGATTTAAACAGGTTCATAAATTCATAACAATACAAACTAATTGCCAATATAGATCTAATTTACAAAACTCTTCTAGACTAAATGCATATAATGGACATTTTGAGTTTAGACTTAGTTCAAATCATAAATAAAATAAAATTTCAAAGTTGTAACTCTTCAAGAACATTTTCAATTAAACCATGAATAAAAGACACCTAGACTTGATTAAAACAAAAGAACAAACTCTAGATAAAAAAGAGGTTCCATGATTTTAGTGATGAAATGAGGGCATGTTATGCAAGTAACAATAAATGGTAACTCTATTAAAAAATAATCATAAGTATTTTGAATCAAATAAATTATAATTTATGGATAAATAATAAATGACATGAATAAATTTAATAAGGGAGAATATGGGACAAGCTAAGTGACCAAATGAGGTATCCTTTTTTACCCAGTGGGTGTAAAAATGAGTTGATTTATTATTTCATAAAACCTACAAGGATTAATATCTATGTTTCCAACCATCAAGCTAGTGAGTCCTACCTTGAAGACATTTTATTAGACATTATTATGCTAAAATACAAGCACATATAGCCTTGATAGAGTTGCCTCTAATCCCACTCAAGGCCTTGTTCTACTACTATCTAGGCATCTATAGCCTGGATAGAGGTTGCATAAATCACCTAGTAGTGAGTTTTTTTTTAATCAATATTATTTGTTTTTTCTATTTTTTATTTTCTCTTTTTTATGTCTCATTTAAGGGATGGGGACCACTATGTAAAATGAAAGGTATAACTATAGATTTTCACCCTAGGTTTTTACCATAGCAATTTCACGCAAGCAGATTTATAAACATTTTAAGATGTGAAATTTGTTCTTGGTTTAAAGAGGGTACCTTTGATGACAACCTAGTTTTACCCAAAATTACCCAAAAATATCAATTTTAGGACATATATAATAGTCTCAACCCTCAATACTAACTCAATGGCATGATCTAAGGTAATAAAATAACTTAAGAAATACCCTTTATAAAAAGTGTCACTTATGCTACTTCCTTGCAGGCTTTCACTTCATCTCTTTTCATTGACCAATGTCAAACCACAAGATAAAATAGTTTATAATAGACCCAATAATGAAACTATAAATATAAAACAAGAATCCAAACCTAGACTAAAGATAAATAGAAAATAAAATAAGAAAGGAAAAGAAAACAAAAGGAAAATATTCACATGATCATTTTAAGTTATCTCAAACTTGGAAGTAGGGGTTGAGGAGTTGTAGTTTGATAAGAAATAAGATATCTTCATTGGTTAGACACCTTAAATAGAACATAGTCATGTTCAAGATTTTGAAAATATCAATAGGAATCCTAGAGAGGGAAGATATGTAATTATGTCTATGTTGTTCTTTAATTGAAAAACACTATCCCAAAGACTCTTATTGACAATGTTTTCATGCAAGTTAATCATATTTAGGTTATAAAATTGAGATGTGTACTTACACTCCATTAACATGAAGCACCTATGATAAAATCTAAGAAACACCTTTACCCAAACATTTAATTATGGTGAAGGATAAGGATGGGCACCAATACCTAGAAGAGTAACTTGTATACCAAACTTGGCAGAGATGGCTTATTTGTGATAGCCTAGTGGGTAATCCACTATTGGCTATTCTTCAACTAAATGGGCAATTTGGTAACATCCATATTATCATTTTTATCATCCATAATATGTATAATTGATTATTCCCAAGTCAAGTACCTTATATATTTATCATCATTGGCTAAATTATGTGGAGAATTATATTAGACCAGGTCATTTTTAGCTTTAACTCTCATTAGCTTCACTCTTTCATTCAATCCACTATATTCATGAATAATCATGTCAAACTTAGCTATGCCTACTACTAAGATAATCATGTGGATACTACAATCCCATTGTATAGGTTACTCCAAATATTTTAAGTCTTTAGATGTAAGTACAACCACTTAAATATCTTCTACTTCATTTCTAATGAAAATATGGGGTCCATTGGCTACCACCAAGTTATTGATCTTCTAGAGCCAACTTATCAAATTTATGAGTAGTATCATATGATATGGGTAATTCAAATTCATAGCATGCATCTTCCTCATATAAATAATCCAACTCTTTTATTTCATCTTTAGGTTGATTTTGAGAAATGATTTATTCTTCCTTTTATTCACACAACTCTTTGATACTTTAATCTTCATGTAAGATCTCACTAGATATGACTATTATCTCTTCATAATTAGAATAATCAACATCACTACTCTCAAGGATTGGCTCTTGATTTTTAAATGGGACATTATCAATCAATGTGATAACTTTACCACCCATTCCATTTTTGTATCCATAGAATCCAAGTTTTGAGCTTGTAAAGGTAGTTTCATAAGTCATTTAATCCATTATTGGTTGAATACCTCCTACAAAAAATAACATATGATCATTAAAAGCATTAAAAGACACTTGATTATTAGAATAAGGTAAAACAACATGATAATCAAGAGTTTAACAATCAGAAACATTTGTACTTTGATCCATAAAATATTTTTATTTTGTCATAAGGAATTCTAGTAAGAAATAAGCTCAAGGTAGTGTTTGATTAAAAGGCACAAATTTGTCCACATGTTGACATATAAGTAGATAAGTTAGAGTATTTTAGGTCTGATAAGCTATTTTGACAAATATAATAGATCAAAACCATAACCATGTGGCATAGCTTATCGTTAAATGATGAATTCCTCTTGATAAGTGGATGCCAAGGATGTTAGTGAATATGGGATCCTCTTAATAAACATATCAATTAAGGGATATAATGTTCTAAAGATAAACTTTAATAGCCACCACCTCTATTTGCAAGAATGGGTATTTTAACCTCATGTACAACTAGTGGAAAAGATTATTGAATGAGCTTATGGGTTCATTAGGATCTATATAATCTATAAAAAAACTAATAATATAATTTATTAGGGTTATTATTCATACTAAAATGGTTGACAAACATATTTTAAAAGATAGTCTAAGAAGTAAAGTATCTATTTAGGATACCTATGTACCAATGGTATGCATCTTAATCCAAGTAATATGGAAATAGGTGTAAATCCACATCCTCATAGTGGTTCTAGGTTTAAATGATGGCTTATTTTAATGCTTGGACATGTTATTTAGTAGTTTAAATACCCCAATTAGTGTATTTTGAACATAATTTATCAATAATCTTAGGCAAGCCATAAGCAGGCCTTAGAATGTGCATATGGCAGAAACTTCCACCCAACCAATCCAAGGCCATATATGGGTTCAAAGGTAATTAATGGGATCAAAATAAAATATAAACATTAGATAGTATCATATTCAATCCTCCTTTCACGAAGTTGTTAATATGTTGTTTATACACACAAAAATGTATGGAAAACATAACCACAAGACTAAAATTAGTCTTTAATCTTGAATAAATATTCCAGTTCATGCCCTCCTTCTAGCACCAATATTTTAGTGTGAAATTTAAGCATAAAACAAGGTGGGTAAAGCATAAATTATGGCCATGATAGAAAAATGGATGATAAATTTTAGAATATACTCCAATTCATGCCCTCCTTATAATTCCAATCTATTAGTGTGTGTTTTTCACAACCAAACCAAATCTAAGAGGAAGATATGGGAGGAATGTCTCAAATAGGTGAGGGTTCCCCTATTCCCTTCCACCTCTACTAAAAGGAATAAAGCTAAGTAGAAATTTACCCAAGGTCTCTAGCTAGTAGTTCATGACATACCATATACCTTACTTAGTTGATGTAAGTTATTCCATACAAGGTACCAGTTTGGAGTATTATCTAAGACTTATGAAATAAAATTTGGTATCTCTTATGCTTAAAATAACTAGCTCATTTAGATTTGTCAATGAATTTTGTATTGGTTGACACTTGTCTTTAGTCTATTAATTTCAACGATGCATAAAATAAGACAAGTGGAAGGATGAACATGCAAAATAGAGAGAGAGAGAGAGAGAGAGAGAGAGAGAGAGAGAGAGAGAGAGAGAGAGAGAGAGAGAGAGAGAGAGAGGAGAGAGAGAGAGAGAGAGAGAGAGAGAGAGAGAGAGAGAGAGAGAGAGAGAGAGAGAGAGGGAGAGAGAGAGAGAGAGAGAGAGAGAGAGAGAGAGAGAGAGAAGGGAGAGTAGGGAGAAAGGAAAGAAAATATCTATTTATAATGAAGATAGTTTTGGATATGTTAAATAGATCAATCTATTTAGAAACTAGTCTATGTTTGGTTAGCATAGCACAACTAGAAGGTAAAGATGGTACAATAATTTGAGGACCAAGTAGCTATGTATAAAAGGGAAGCAAAAGTCACCAAATACATGCAAAGGTAATGAATATCATTCACAAATATTTTATATAAAAGATAATTTGTGTAAAATGATTTTAAGATTCATCAATGTTTAGATGAATTATAGAAAAGGTTTTCATATAGCCTCAACCCATGCTAAAATAAAATCTAAACTAAGAAAGTGGGAAATTACAAAAAAATGAAAATGGTAAATTCCTCTACTCTATATTTGATTATAAATGGACTAGACCATATTACTTTGTATAACTAACCATTTATATGCAATGTAACCATATGGAGAATCAATCAACCCACTATAGGGTGGTTATAAGCATTAAATGGGATGAGCCCACTTGAGGACAAATCAAAATCCAATCATGCCCAATCCCAATGAAATCAAGATAGGACCACATCACTTGATATAAAATTCATTTATGGGTGGATGAATGTTGATGAAAACCCCATGGGATAGTCCCTATACCTCATTCTATACAAAGGTACTAAAGTTAGATTGAGATAAAGTTTTATCTTTTGTGTATTTTTATTGTTTGATCCTGATGTGTATGCTATTGTCTGACTTAGCCTAATATTTGATTAACTTTATAATCTATTTCTATGATACTTTCAATCTAGGAAGTAATATATTTAATAATTACTTAGATTTGATTGGACTCATAGTCTAATTTATAGATCTTAATAGTGTATACAGGAAAAATAGGCATTAATTTCAACTTCTAAGTCTATTCATGGAGGCCCATGTATCTTCTTTCAAAAGGTCTCCCTACATGTCCACTTATCATCAATTTGGGAAAACTAATGTGTCTTTTATATGCAAGGATCTAACTATGTGTCAACTTCTCACTAATTTTTAGCTTATTGAGGGTCTTGACTTTTATTTAGACTATGGTGTAGTGAGATATTAACAAGTGGAAAGATATCACTCACCCAAAGCTTTGTAGGTCCTTGATGATTTTTCCATTCCTTGACTACCCTAAAGTCTTGAGTTATGCCATGTGGCATCATTTTAGAGATTCCCTTGATCTTGATTTTGTCATATTACTCCTGATTACTTTAAAGGTGTGTAAAAGTGGGATGATGTCATTTGGCATCATCTCATTCACTTAGAAGGTCCACTTCCTAATCAATTTATTTTTATCATCTTGGAGGGCCCAAAGAAATGATATCATTCCACATGGAAAAATATCAATCACCCAAAAGATCAAAGGTATGACTCTATGTCCAAAGTGTTCTAGAGCAATGGAGCTCCAAGATCCTGATAGGTGGTAGCGTCTTGATAAATCTAGACCTATGGATGGAAAATTAGTTGTTAGTCTTTAAATAAAGTAACTTAGCTATTAGACTTTGAATTTTATGAAAATTTACTAGGTATAAAATTTATAAAAATAGAGGATGGAAAACTTATAAATTTAGAAACTGAGAAAGGGATTTTCACCAAAGACAATTAATTCATTTCATTAGATGAATGATCAAGTATTTACATCAAAAATAATAGATAAACCCAATAAATTTTAGATCTTTGATCTCTTAAGTGATGAATTAGACTCAGAATTAGAATACTTTAGTAGATTTAATATTTAGGTCCAAAGGGAAAAACATGTTAGTTATATGAAACTCTTGATAGGTCAAATGTCTATCAAATTTAAGATCATGAAATGTTGACATGTATTCCATCATGTCATCTAGCTAGAATTTCATTCCATGTAATGTTGATTTAATCATTTAGGATCTAACTTGGTGTCTACTTAGGTTTATGACCTACACACTCTTAGTGAAATGAGATCTTGATACTTATCCATATCTCATTCACCTAGGGCCTAATAAGATACTTACAAAGATACGGACTAGCCTAGGGGCCTAGGTAAATGGGATCATGACACACAACATGATCTTAGGCATATAGGGGCTTGAATATCATTGAGAAGTATAAATACTACCCTCAAGGCCTATAGAAATGGGATCATTCCACATGGAATGATATTGTGCATCTTGGAGGTCCAAGTCCTATTGAAGAAACCAAGGGGACTCAAGAGATGTAGAAATAGGATTGTGCCATGAAACACAATATTTGGCACTCAAAACGTTTTGGAAAAAAATGGATAAGTCAAAATAGGCCTAGGAAGTGATTTAATGACAAGTTGTAGCTCCTCACTTGCTTGGTTACTCATAGGAAATCTCATATGATCATTGGTTTGTAGGAAACAAAAAGAGTCAATAATATTTGAATATGAATTTGAAATAAAATGGTTAAGTCTAAAATAAATGTAAAAGAAACAAGCCTTCAAACCAAATAGTATTTTTCATAATTTAAATCTAAAATCATTCCATTTTTGGTAAAGTGACTAAATCAAAGAACAAAACCACATAGTGATCTAGTTGATTAACATGTATCAATTATGATCAAATAAAGTATATACCCCAAACATACTATATGATGTAGGTAGAAGAGAGTTATAAAATCTATAAGTGCATATTTCATGTGTCTTGGTATGCATGTATCTCATTCAAAGATACATGAAACATGTATATACAAATTAAATGATATGATATCTATAAACATAAATAAAAAAACATATATGCCAAGGAGCTAACAAACATGGGAAGACTAAATATTTTTATATTTTTAAAATATTTGAATGTTTTTGTATTTTTTTGAATATTTTAGTTTTTTTATTTTTGGAATATTTGAAAAGAGTAAACTAGTCCAATAATTACTCATATTCAAGAGATAAGGTACTATGTGGTGGCCTTATTTTCCAAAAAAAACTATATTGGATTATTGCCAATTTTTGGGGGTTTGATAGTAAGTCTCTACCATAAGCTATTAGTATTTTCCTATCATCATATCCATCATGTGGGATTCAAAATTATTTTTTATCATGTTGGAAAGTAAGGCATTGATTTATAGTACTACCAATTGTGTTCATATTGATCAATAAGTGTTGTCCAAAGTGAAAAATCAAAGGTGGTTGTTGATTCATTACTCATATAACAAGGTATATTACCTTTGGTCCACATGCAATGGGTAATATAATCTACCCAATAGATTCTATAAAACTTGGAGAATGTCATAACTAATAAATATCATGTATCATCTATCGTAATGTGGTAATAATTTAAGTTTTTCTCCAATTGTTTATATCAACCTTAAGATGTTGATAATAGACCCCATCAATATTTATAGTAATAGTTAAATCTCTGTGACATGGGTACTTAAAAGTATGCTCCATTCCACTTTTTTATTTTGAAGTATTAGAAATCAAATGTATTTTTTTATGTTTAAGTATGATCATTATACGTTCTTCATTTTTGTATTTATGATTTGGTTTTCTAATGTCTCACATTTATATGTATTATGGTCAGTGATTCGATGATAGTTATAATATGGTGACCCCTATTTGGGAATAGTTTATTGCTTGATCAGTGACTATTAGGAGGAAAGGATATCTTTTTATGCTTGATTAACATAGAAAGTATTTGATTTGGATCATCTTGTTTTACTATGATATATAAAATCTATTGTGGGTTGTTATGAGATAAATACATATTGTTTACATGATGTATCTATATTTATCCCTTGTAACCTTGACTTAATGTTTATAGCCAAAAAGGATGGATTAAATAATAATAATTTACATGTTCATTTAATCATTTTTCCTTGCCCTTATCTAAATCTGCTTTTGTATCCTCTGGTGATGAGTTCAACTTGTATGTAACAAGACATATAAGTGTGAATAGGTTATGTGAAAAATGCTCAAGTGGATCAAAATTTAATTTTTTCATTTGTTCATAAATCATAGTATGAGGAAGTTCATCATCACTATCATACTAATATAAAACTTTTCCATCTTGTTTCTCGGTATTAACCAATAAGGGAAGCTCAAATGTTATATTTTATTATTTTTTTTATATTATTAGCTCTTTTAGTAATGGTTCTTGTTCTAAGTGTGCATCCATGTGCATGTTAGCATCTATTTACGTATATGTATCATGAGGTAAATGAGTTATTTTTTATTGATTTTCCCATGTCATAAGCTAGTATGCTTTCAATTGAAATATATTTCTTTGGTGGTATGAGTTTAGGATCCCCTTCCATATTACAATGTAAGATTTGACAAAATTTCAAGGGTTCATTATTAGTAGGTATTATCCATAATGCCCCATCATATATGAATTTGACACATCTATGTAATGTACATGGAAGATCTCATTCATGTGTATCCAAGGTCTACCCAATATTAAGTTATAATCCAATTATTGAGACATTACTTGGAACATATTTGATGTTGTTTTTGGTCCCAATGTAACATCTATTATGATTTGACCAATTTGCATGATACATGAGTTATCAAATAATTTGATATGTGTATTTTATTATTGGATAATATTGGTAATAATAAATATTATTTTAAAAAATTACATGCTACAAATGTTTAGGATAGATCCATTATTGACTAGAACTATTTTTATTCATTTGTTATGCATACTAACTTGTATGAATAAAGGAAAGCCTTGGTTAATAATCTATTTTGATGGTAAATATTTTGGATAAAAAGTAATGAGATTGGAATTATTTTTGATATCTTTCATAATATTTTAAAATTAATTTTTTTCTATATCACTTGGTACTTGTGTTTCACACAATTATTCATATAATATATCCTTATAGATAGTAGATTGTTTTAAAAGATCTAGGATTGAAATCTTAGCATGTGTATTATTCAATATGTCGATAATATCATATCCTTAACTTTTGATCACTAGTTTAGGTGTAGGAGGCAACTATTATATATTAATAGGTGGTAGGATAGGTTGGGAACCCTTACCTTTTTATTATTAATAGTGTGGAACACATAATCCAATATAATTTATGGGTGAATAATGGGAGTGGGATGGTAGCTACCATTCGAATAAGCTCTAGGAAGAACAAAGGGTTTTGAGAAAGCATATTAGAATATGAAAATGGATCTATATTATTAAAAATAGATTTGCAAATATATATTAAATTTTTATGTTATTTTAAAACACTCACTTTATAATGACCACTTTTGTTATTTTGCTTAATTATATCTTTGATTGGTCTAGCAATGTATGAAAAATAATAAGCAAGTACTACCATCATATATTTTTATATGAAATAAATAGTAGATATATCCATATTAAACATGATTTTAGGAAAATAAATTATGATTTTTAAATTTTGAATATGTTGAAATCATAATTTAGGAAAAAAATAGTAAATCAGGAAACCCTATGTCAATCTAGGTTTTGGAGACCAACGATTAAGTTCACCAAATTTTTAACCTTAAATTTTACAAGTGGTAGGGATAGGGTTATGAATATATAAATAGTTCAAGAAAAATGGTGATAAACTAATTTATAATATACCAATTAATTACAAATGTAGATAAATTAATATTTTGGATTCTAATACTAAGATATGCTAAATATAGAAAGTATTGAATTTGAAAGATGATCAATTGATTACAATACAAAAAATAAATGATATGTATCTAGGTTTATTATAAATATGTATATCTATATTATAAATAGATGAAAATTATGTAAGATAAATATTCTAGATCAGTCATCAGTTTCTAGAAACTGTACTTATGTGGTCATGGACACTATCATTGAATCTAAACACTACCACTGATACTAGTGTCTGACTATGATGCAAGTGTCCATTATGTATTAATGACTGAATCATGATTAAATCAATGCCATTTTTTATTTTTTATCATATTTTTACTAATGTATTCAGATTTTGGATACAAGTTGTCTCTTTTAGAAAATTAATCAAACCCTAGATCTTCACCCTTAGAATGAGTTCTGCTAAAAATGGGTTAGTGGGATCATGAATTTGAGATAAACCCAAATACCATTATATCAATAGGTTTTTTACATATCCATTACTCTAAGTATGGCCATATAATTATGTATTTATACCCTATCTATGGGAGTGTGTGCGCATAAGGATGAAATATACTATATGAATATGCATGCAATGATCTATCTTTTAATTTGACAAATATCACTCATAAGATGCTATTTAAATGATTTAAACCTATAATATGAGTTCCCATATGCTTATTAATCAAATAAGTGATAATAGGTTAAAATAACTCTATTGTGTAGTTGATTGATTGAGCTTTAGTAGGTGTTTTCTTGGTCTTTTCTAAATAAGGAATGGGAAGGCTTAGACTTATATTTATACCACACCCTTTTGAAAATATCTCATAGTAGGTTTAATAAGATAAATATGCCACCCCATATGTTTTAAAAAAATTTTAATTTAAATTATTATTGGAAACTAGACACTAGATAAGGATGTAGACACTACTATCAATAATAGTGTCCCTTTATGGTTGGTAGTGTCTAGAAGGCTAAAAAATAGGTAAATATATAAAACTAATAGTAAATGATGTTTATAAATTTTTAACCTTTTATTGTATTGCAATAAACCTAGGCCATTATAATGATATAGATTAAACAAAGAGATAATCATTTAGGATTATTAATATGGTGAATGCGAGCTTTTCATCAATAAGGAGGTCTAAAATTGAAGGGTAGAACCTTGATTAATATTTTAAAAATGTACAAGATTGAGATGCTATAAATATTCAGTTTTAATATCTACATAAACTATTGGATCTTATATAGTTTCTTTATATATATTATAAATATTCAGTTTTAATATCTACATAAACTATTGGATCTTATATAGTTTCTTTATATATATATATATATATATATATAAAGAAACTATATAAGATCCAATAGTTTATGTAGATATTAAAACTGAATATTTATAGCATCTCAATCTTGTACATTTTTAAAATATTAATCAAGGTTCTACCTTTCAATTTTAGACCTCCTTACATATATATATATGTGTGTGTGTGTGTGTGTGTGTGTGTCTTTTAATATTTAGAGATTTAGAAGATAAAGATGAAGTTTTATTTGAATTATTATCAAGTTTTTGAAATGATATAATTCATTTTTTAACAAATTATTTTAGTTTTTCTTGTAATCCATAACAACCATTGTCATAATGTTTATAAATTCCATAATAGTTGAAAAATGGTTGTCCCTTAATATTTTCCAATTGATGAAGAGGATGATAATAATTATACATAAATTTTTTAATTTTTTAATCAATAATGTATTTAAAATATCATGTGAATGATCATTGAAAGCAAATTTTATAGGTTTGTGTGCCTTGATGTAAAGGAATGATTGTGGTTAGTATGATTGGGGATTAAAAACAATTATTTATATAAGACTTTGACATTGTTAAAAGTACATGGAATTTTAGGCACGAGATGATTAACATTAATGTATGCCTTTTTTTGTTAGGGAGTTATTTAGTGCATACATTTTTTAAATAATTTTTATAATTTAATTCTTGTACTTGATTAGGAATATGTGTATTAACATTATTTTATTGGATTTCAATATATCTACCTTATTTATGTAGTGTAATTCCCTCACTCATATTGTATACCTTTTGTTAGGGAGTTATTTAGTGTATACACTTTTTAAATAATTTTAATAATGTAATTATTGTACTTGATTAGGAATATGTGTATCAAATTTATTTGATTTTACTTTGATATATTAATATTCTTTATGTAATTCAATGTCCCCATTCATATTATTTGACACTTTCACAAGACAATTCTTCTTCTAATCCTAAGGACTCATAAAAAAGAGCTATAAATTATTCATAAGTATAATAGAGTAGTTTCTCTTTTAATGGATAGATTATAACTATAGAAAAAATATTTTACTTCTAAATCAACTAGTTGGTATATTACTTGACACATAATAGTCTCAAATTGTATGATATAATCACAAACTTGCTTAGATTTACCTTGGTGCAAATAAGGTAACTTTTCATAAGTATAAGTCTTTTATTTTGGATATATTATATTAAAAATGCTTCTTATAGTTTTATATATGTGGTTAAGGATCCACTAGTAATGGAATGAAACCAATTAGGTGTTCATCCCTCAATACTCTTAAGAACTAATTACAATTAATTTTTATTACCTATCTTATCAAAAATATCTAAGATTCAAAAAAGGATCCCAACTTCCATCAAGTGTGGAAAATGTAGCTATTCATAAGATAGGGGTTAAGGGTGCATGAAAAATATTATGAATGATATATTTACCACATACTACATTAGAGTTAACCCAAGCATGATACACTTTACTTTCTAGTGATAATTGATGAACTTTATCTTGTAAAGCACCTAAAACATGAAATAAGGATATGTCTTATTCATAAGGAATGTTAAGGTTTTTCAGAGGTCTATTTAGGGGTTAAATTATATTTTTAATAGTAGCCATTAGTACACTATTACGAATAGGATAAGTTCTAAGAATAATTATTTCCCTAAAAATAGTAGGCTTGAGAGATTCAATGGCATTTTTATATCATTAATTTATGAATGGATATTACACTCTACTAAAATATAATAAATAACATTTTTACCACTATAATCCACATGTGCACACATTTTTTGTTTTAAAGGGGAACTATAAACATCATCATGATATGCAATAACATTGTGATTAAGAACATTATAATTTTATTTATTATGTAACATAATATCAACATGAGGGAAGGATAAAGAATAAATAATCCTAGGTTTAGTAGAAACATTTTCCTTGTCACTATAGACATAATAATCATAATCATTCCAATACTCACCATGATCACTATAGTTTTCACATTTAACATCAACATTTGAAAAAGAAACATTATCATTTTCACAAGAAGAATAAAAAATAATGTTATTGATAAAAATTATAACATGTGTGTGTTATGGGAAGAGAGATAAACATTTTAGTCAGTGAGTAAAAAAAGGGAATAAATATGACATGTAGGCTCAATATCCATCAATTGGAAGGAATAAGGGATGATGTCACTGTTAATAGGGTTTATTTTAACTTAAAAGGAAGGAGGAATATTAATATCATGATCCTTATTTATACATATTATATGTGAATTTATTTAATATTTGTAAATGCAATGAAGTGTAATAGCAAAGTGGATAGAAAGTTAGTTGTGCACATATAAGGTTTCTCTATTTTAAGAGTAGATGGCAATCTAAGAATTAAGATATAATCACTTTTAGGAAGTTCTATGTGCTATAACATATCTTTCAAATAATAAGGTAAAAAAATATCATGGGTGGAGTTTAAATAAACATCCATAGTAGAGACTAAATATTAATCTAAAGGATAATTCAAAGAGAAATATAGAGGAAAATCCAAATATGAATATATAGGTGTGACCAAATGTAAATCCAAAGAGGATTCTAGAGATGAATCCAAAGATTAATCTAGAGATGTGACCAGAGATAAACCCAAAAATGAATCTAGGGTAGAATCTAAAGAGGAATCTAGAGGTGTGAGCAAAGGTAAATTCAAAGAGTAATATAGACAATAATCCAAAGAGGAATTTAGAGGTGTGACCAAAGATGAATCCAAAGAGTAATCTATAGAATAATATAAAGAACAGTCTATATGTGTGATCAAAGTCAAATCTAAAGAGTAATATAGGGGAGCATCCAAAGAGGAATTTATAGGTGTGACCCAAGGTAAATCCAAAGAATAATATAGGGAAGAATCCAAAGATGAATCTAGAGATAAATATCATTTAATGAACACTTATTCCCAAGAGTTATCAAATTTAGATTGTCCATTTGTTACAAAATAATCAAAATCATAATCATCACTAAGATCAACTTGCATAATTTTTTTATTTTCAAAGTTTATCCATTCATCATGATAAGTAAAAGGCATATCATGAGTAGAAAACAATTTATCTAAAGGATTACATAATTAACATGTTGATTATATCCATTATATATACAATAAATATAAATGCAATAAATAAAATGCTTATAGCTAGTAACTAAACTAACATGTAAAAATGAACTAATGATTATGAATACAATACAATCAAAATCAAAGTATAATGGTTTATCTAGGAAAGGGTTTGAATGATTATGTGAACTCTCAAATATACTTATTTTTCCATAGACTAGTGTCAACCAAATGTTTCAGAGCACTAAATATAGAGGAAAAACCATACATGTATCCCACCAACCTAATTTTTTAGGGTACAATGAGACCTAATTCCCTAAGTGATACACTTCTCTCAAGTGCACCATAAATCAAATGAATAAAAGAGGCTTATTATGATATAAACAAAAGACCTTAGGTGTTTTTGATATATTATGAGCTACGTAAAAACTAAACTCCATTTTTAATTTTGTACAATGGATATGAATACTATGGTAAACCCCTCACACCATGATGTCTAGAAAATAAATCATCATGTATCACATAATGACAATCACTAAGTAGTTTTAAAACTATTAGAATAGAGTTTATAAAAACAAGCATAAGCAAATATAAAATAAAGATAAAATAAAATTAAAAGTCTTTTGTGTATAAATATCAATGAATTTTAACCCAAGGTAAAAATAAAGAGCTTTAGTGTTGGATGTTTTCAAGGTAATAAGATAATTTATTTATTGTTAAATTAAATCCAATGTCAAATAAGATTGAATCACTGGGTGTTAGATTTATAACCAAATTTGAAGTTTGCTGTTTGAGTGTCAGGAATTTATAAAAAATTAAATGAAATTTTAAGGCAAAAATCAAGTAAATAACAATGTTATAAAAATAGTGAAATCATCATAATGTTTAATCTATTTAAATCAAATTAATCAAATTAATAGATCTAAAATATTAAAAAATTTATATATAGGAAATATATAGATATGGAATTAAAATATAGAATTAGAAAATTTATAAAAATATTAAATTGATCAATAGAAATTCAAACATCCCTTAAATAAATCTTATGTTAATTTTGATTGGAAACTTCTTGAAAAGACCTAAAAATTATTTCATGTCCAATATGAAAAATTCAAACTACATTGGGACAAGGCTGCACAGGGAAGAGAGGGTTGTATTGTATCCTTATCTTTGGACACATACAAATCATAATTAATTATATTACTAATTTTTAGATCTAGTTGTGCACCTATCTATGAAGGTTTACTAATTTTCTATGTGTTGATTTATCACATGGAATACCTAAAAAATACAAAATGTATCTCCTACAGAATAAACCAAATAGATAAAAAATGTCAAAAAGGGAAAATAAGGTTAGGGGAATCTTTGAGCTATTCTAATAAAACCCTGTGTAATTTGAGTGTTAATTACATATCCCAAATTAGCCTCATGTTAATGTAGTTCCTTCTCTTAAGTGTGTACGTGTAATAATGGAATGTAATACTATATGCTCTTTCACCTATGATTATCCTTGACACATGCATGAAAATGATGTATTCAGCTGTAAACCTAAAAATAAATTAGTCATTCAAAAAATATCAATAGATGTAAACTTTGTATAGCCTTTTTAATAGAGAGAAATTGATCCTTAACTTCTAATAGGAACATTGTTTATATAGGACTCTTAAATTCAAATTTTGGGGCTCATTGGCATATGAAGAGGCTGACTTGAAAATACTATTGGTAATAAAATAGATCATCATTAACATTAAAACTTGAAAAATATCCACAAGTTATGTTGGGATAAGTCTTTATTACCCAAATAAGGCCACAATATGGCCTTGTAAGTGAAATGTGACCTCGTCAAAAAGTCATAAGACATAAAGATAAAAGCACAAATAAGATTAAGGATCCCCAAGGTAGATTTTAAAAGTTAAAATATAAGTATAAAATACCATATATCAATAAAATAATATAAATAATCTTGAAACTCAAGACAAGCTATGCCAATAACCATTTATTTGTCATTAATGGTCCTAATAGACAAGGTTGTGCAAAAATGTATGTTTTAGACGAGTTTGTGTCTAATTTTATGTCTACACTATATGGGATAAGTAATAATAAAATATAATTCAATATGTCTTATATGTAAAAGGATAAAACTAATGATAAATCATATTGCTTAAGATGTAAAATAAATAAATAAATATGATTATAACTATCAGAATATAGTAAAAAAATATTTATATAAAACATTATAATTATTAATAAAATAGATTTCTTAGGTATATGTAGGGTTGTGGAAGGGTAGAGTAATCAACAATGGTCTAAAATTAACTTTTGAATGCTAAGATTTAAAAATAGAGTGGTTTCATATATTTCAACAAGTTCATAGCTTCTTGGGTTCCCATGCAGTGTGGCTCTATCTGTAAGAATGTGGACCTAACGTATATATGTTTTATAATTTTTTATAGTGTCACTCACTTCACCAATGTTTGAAAATGATTATTTTATTTTTTGGCTTTACATAATGAGAACAAAGTGACTAGGAAAAGGGGATAAATTCCATAGCTTTTTGGGCTCTTATATAGTGTGGCCCTATCTGTAGAAGTGTGGACCTGACTTGTGTATTTTTACTAATTTGTGATAGTGTCACTAACTTCACCTATGTCTGATAAGGATTATTTAATTTTCTTTCTTTACACAATTAGAAAAAAATAGATAGGAAAAAGGATAAAAGGGAATGATTGAGTTGACCACAACCACCCCCTATGGTTAGTCATTACCTATGTATCCAATACTTTAAAGAATAAATTCAAACTTAACATAGTTCTCCTACCTATTTGAGCATGTTTAACCTTATGTAATAATAGCATTAAAAAAAATCCTATATATGGATTTTAACACTTGATAACTTATGACTTGACCTTGAAAATGGTATTCAAACTTAACTCAGGGATTTCTCCTTTGAGGAGTTTCAAATTTTTGACCATTAGGAATTTCTTCTCAATGTGAAGATGTATTTATAGTGATAAGTAAGTGATTACTAGTTGATAATATGATTAGGCTTGATATGTCTATATATTTAACTCTTTAGTTATTTTTCTATAAACCAACATGTGAAATGTATGTGTTAACCCATATAAACAAATTGAATTTAGGAAAATATTAGTTAAAGGGTGTACAAATAGGTTTTTTCCAAGTGGATAGATCTTTGATGGTTGAAATATCTGAGGAAGGGTACAACTATCCAAAAAATAGGAAATAATGATATGATATTAGTTGAGAGTCTAACAATGATATTAAGTTATTTAGGTAAAGACTAGGGAAATTGTGTATAATAGTAATGAAAATTCAATAAGTTTGAGCCTATATATGGATGAATGGATAATGAAGAATGGGAAAAAGAGTCATGTGTGCAAGTATAATTCAATTATGTTAAACGTTGGTCAAATTACACATTTTCAAGTTTACAATACCAAATATGAGTGTCTACACTAAGAAATAGTGAAAATGGGAATCTATGATTTAGGATGTGACTCTGAGATCATATATGAGAAGGGAATGAATAATGTTATGGAAAAGCTAATTTATAAAGAAGATAAAGAAATATTATAATTACATCAGTACATAGACACATCACATCTCATTTAGAAAATTCAACATGATCTGAATGCTTAAGATAATATTTTTTGGAAGGGTGTCTCCCTTTAATATAAGGATAGGCTATACCATAGGGTAATTTTAGTTTCTAATCTTCACATTTTTGCTAAAGGTAGATTTTTTCCCTTTGAAAATGGCTAATTGGATTAACGTATGCAATGGCCCATTAGCCCAAAATTTATTCCATTTCCTTAGTTATAGCTTCTACCTACCCTATAGAATATGTTCCTACCTACTTTTATATATAGTTTATCTATGTTTTTATATGTTTTTGGGTTCCTATTATTTTGTAATTATAGGAAACATGTATTAATTATTTTGAATAGTGACTTGTGATATTATATATACTTAATGTAGGGAGGTTTAAATTATGACATTACTTTATTAGGGATGTCACTTAAGTGTCATCCCCCATGCATAACCCCATTCAAAAGAATATTAAAATGAAATAAAATATAAACCAATTATTGACTCCTTTTAAATGAATCAAGTCCCTCAAAAATTTTAGGGTTTATGTTCCCACATTTGGATCATTTTAATCTTAACCCTCCATCTTATATAAACATTTAAAAACCCCTCAAAATCCTTAATAACCTTTCAAAAGGATTCCAACCCCTACTTTGGATAATTTTCACATATGAGGAGAATGGAAGATTAAAGGGATTAGAAGAAGGCTAAATTTATGGCCTTTGCTCCTATTTTACCTTATTTTTTATAAAATTTATTAAAATGTGTTAGTGCTTAAAATTACATGGGAGAATATGAGCCCTTGTCAGTAAAATTCCCATGTCCAAACCAAATTAATGTCAATGTTTTAGTTTCTTACCCCAATCCTTCGTAAGATCAAAATACATGTTCATGATTAGTTGTGTCCTTTGTCATATTTTTGTTGAATGGGAGTGTTCTTCCACTCTTTGTAGAAATCATGGGGGGTACTTTTTGAAAATAAAAGGCAATATCAATAGCTTTGAAGGAATTACAAAATTTTGATTAAAGATCTCATGGCATGAAGATTCACAGTGATGAGATAAAAGTATAGCCAAGCATTTCTTTGTGTATGGATTTGTTTCATTATGTTTTAAGAGGAAAGTTATGGGGCCAGTGATGAAATTATTGAGTTACACTTAATGTGTTTTGATGATTAAGGTGAGAAATTTCCTAATGAACTGAATGAAAAACATGTGTTTATCTCAGGGGAATTCTAAGAGAATTATCAGGGGTCAAAGGGATATTGTACCCTTCCCTGAATAAAGAGAGCTAGCCCAAAAGGTAAAAAATGGCTGAGATTCTGAACTCACATCTAAGTTGGACAAATGGTAGATTCTAAAGGCTTTAGATATTTTGAGCCTTTCTTAAAAATTTCCCCACTTCCCTTTTGGTGGGAAAGGTGATTAAATACCCCAGGGCCTGAATATCTAAACCTATAAGAAAAGTGATGCCACATGGTAGCTCCTTAGGGTTTTCTCAATTTTAGTCCCTTTATGAATATTTCCCCACTTACCTCTTGGTGGGAAAAGTTCAAAAATGCATAGAGACTTCAATGCCCAAATTTACAAAAATAAATTATTATGCATGGTGTTTTTACCTCCCATGAGGAACTCAAGGAATATTACATCACTACACCAGTGGAAAGTAATAAGTCAAAAGGTGCAAAAGTCCTTAAAGGCTTGAAAAGGTATCATGATGTATTCTCCACTCATATGACTCTACATGTTGTAAGGAGGATTTTCGAGCATAGAAAGAAACATGTGTATTTTCCCTCTTTTTCAAATGAGACTTGAAGTAATTAATGAGAGTGGTTGATGATTATCCATTGGGATTTGGAACATTAATGGTAAACCTAATCTTGAAATTAAAGGGATTATCACTTAGGTATTTATATTCATTTTAAAATTACCCTTTGCATTCAAATCTTATGTTCATGTATTTGAATTATTTGTGTGCCCTAGTTGAGTGTGGTGTGAGAATGTGATTATGGTAAATTCTTCATGGACTTTCTAATTTTAGTGTGCATAGACCTTCAGACAATAGTAAGAGTCTCATTTGATCTTTATGTTGTGTTCTTTAAAAGGATTCAAGAGGTAGTTATAGGGTTGATCGAGTGAAATGTTTGTTTGGTATTAATATATTTCACTATAAATCTAGGGAAAGATGGTGATGTCTTCAACCTTGACAAATGGAAAGTGATGTCTTCAACCTTGATAAAGGGAAACATTGTCTCAGTTTTAGATTTTATTAATGATATCAATGTCATGGGGTTAGATTTTTTGGCCCTATTGAATGTCTTACAGCATCTAGACCCCCCAAGTAGTTGGAAAAATTAGCATGAGTTAAATTTCACCTATAGTAGCATTCCCCCTAGCTACTCCATACCCAGAACTCATTATTATGTGTGCTCGAGTGTGCCAACTAGACACTAGGACAATTATTAATGGTAGTCATTTGGTCATGTGCTCTTTCACCCCTTTGTCCTTTAGTAGCATTCTCAAAACTCTGCCCCCATCTAAAAAGCATTACACTCTCCTTGGATGAATTCCAAGAGTATGTGAAAAAGGATGATAAGGTGATTTGGGATATTATCAATTCTTGTTGGTTGTTTAAGAAGAGATAAAAGGTATCCAAAATGTATAAGAATTTAAAACTAATAGAGTTTAATGAATTACCCTAGTATATTTTTGTCATGGCCACCAAGATCTACAAGATGCCCACCACAAAAAATTTTGAACCATAGGTGTTCCTAATCATGATCTACATGTTGGAAGGGAAGAAGAAGCTACACTAGGCTACCATACTTAGTGACAATCTACATGGGAAAATGATGCAGATCTAAGATGTAATTATTTCTAAATAGGAATTATCAAGTACATTCTACATTTATTTTTATTTTATATACATCCTTGTACATAATAGGACATTCCAAGGGCTCACCAAGAACCTCAATAGAATGAGGATATATGAAATATATATAGGAATCACTATGGAGGGATTTAAGAAAAAATTATATAGAGTTTACAACTACTTATTTAACATAATGATGAGTGTCTTCTTCCCTTGAATAATCCTCAATAGAATGTCCATGATAGCCAAAGAAGTAATTAAGAAATATGGTGCCACATATATACAATTCAAGACATTTATAATACATTAGGGTGAGTGGTTACTCAGGGTGCCCACACAAACTACCAAGATACTTTGATGATAAATTAGAAGTAATATATCTAAGCTAACATATAGTGTTGTCACATGAAATGATCACAACTAAGAAGATCAATAATCCCTTCAAGTTTTTTGTAGTCATAATATATTATTCATGTCCTTCAATCACCAAGGCAAAGGGATTGTAACAAGGGATGGGCATATATGCAATTGATAAGATTCCACCCTAACCTAATTATAACATTAGGTGGTTGGTAAACATGGTTACTAATGTGATATTACATCAATCACATTATGAGGACATCTTGTTTGATTGCACCACTGAGGAAGATGTCTAGAAATTATAGTTTATGAAGCTAATTATGCAAGACATTATAGCATACAACATTGCTTCCATCCCCAAGGACATGGTGGATGAAAAATTGACACTGTCTTTAGTGTACAACAAATCCAAAAATTAATCCCAACCCATCTCCCAAGAATATTTTAATTTTCAAGAGGATGATTCCATCCCTAGGAGATCAATGCAAATCATGAAGAGAACCTTCAGATGGCTTAAGGAACATGGGGTCAACCTTGGTAGATATAAGTCCCCTACCATTAAATAACTAAGGAAGGTTAAAGAGCTAAAGTATTTCCTCTCAAGATATAGTGGTGACCCTATAGTTCCATTATCATCAATAAAAGGTAAGGGAAAATGCAAGATTGGGGATATTGATTTTACCAAACCAGTAGATGTGGAAAAGATAACAATGTCACAATCCAAAGTTAGGTTATCCTTTTCAAAGATAAAAATATTAGTAGAGAAATGGGATAAGATTCTTAGGGGGAAGTTACACTGGCTAGTACTACCCCCATATCTATTTTAGGAAAGGGAGCCCCAATAGTACCAACCATTCCAATGGTCATTCATATGGCCAGCCCAATTACACTCCCACATGTTTCACCTATGTAAAAAGTGTCAATCCTTCCTCCCCTAATAATATATTAAATAAAAATAGAAGGAGAGGATCAAGGGGAATAACCAAAGCAGAAGAGATTAAAGAAGGATCTATAACCTCTAAGTAAGTCACCTATGAAGAAGAAGGAGGTTGTATTCAAAGATCCACCATCCAAAGAGACACCTATGAAGAGAAGAGAAGACCAAGCCTCATATCCCTAGAGAGTAAGGGATATGAGTGAGGAGGAGGATTTAGATGAGGGTAGACCCATTACTAAAGTAATGAATAAATAACATGCCTTCATTCCTCCTGAAGTGAAGACTGGGCAAAGGACTCATAGGGAAAGGCCCCAAACCCTAGTGAAAGTCCCAACAATGGACTTTCTTACAAAATAAGGACCATTGATGATAGAAAGCAAAGGTAATGAGGAAGATGACCTAACCTAAGATGACCCTTTATCTTTTAATAATGTTGTACAGGTTGTTTTTGAAGTGGCCATACAATCTCAATCTCCTCATGAAAAGAAAACTATTTCTATATAAATAGAAACATTCATTGATAATGTCATTACCCAACCATCAAGCTAGGATGATTGGGGTGCAGTTGAAGAATCAAATAAGGCTCATGAAAAATCCAAAGAAGATTCCAAGTAGAATATTTAAAATTCCACCAGTTTTGAGGTGGTAGTTGAGCATGAAGGCTCACAACATGCTCCAAATGTACCACAAGGCATTCCTTCCCATCTAGAGGTGTCATGTCTAGCATCAAAAGAAAAGGTAATTATAGAGGAAGGTGGGGGAGTAATATTTCAAATGGGTACCCCCACCCCTACAAAAATAGATAAATAAGTGGATGTTTTTAATAAATATGTTGAGGAAGATGATTTAGGAGGATTCACTTCTGTTGAAGTTCCATGAAGTCTTCTCCCTCACATTAGGGTCCATAACCCAGTTCATAATAAGATTACAGAGGCCATGACTGGTGAAGAGTTACTTGAAGGTAATAAAGAAAACACCATAACCTCATCCATAAATAAAGCCCAGGTGAATAAAGAAGGTGAAGTGGCTATGTATCCTTCTAGTTAGTTAGTTGAACAAGGAAGTTCAATCGAGAAGTTGCTCAGTGAAGCTCATCAACCCAAGTCGGAGTTCAATATTTTGAAACAAATAGAGCCAAAATTGGAAAATAAGTATGGAGTGGAAATGAGTGGAAAAGATAAAGAGAGTGATGAAGACATTGAGAAATTTGTATTGAGCCCACAACCCAAGCTTGTGTCACTCCCTATGGCTAGCTCATCATTAACACCACCCTTCACTATCTCAAGGTTGTCTACAATGTCTATAGCTTTGGTGGGATTTCAAACCAAGCCTAGTATTTAGGTCAAAGAGAAATTAAAAGATAAGGGAGACATTATGAGTAAGATAGGGGATATTGATGTAGCAAAGATCATTCAGATGCATAAGGCTAAGCCCCCTAAGAAGGTCAAAATACATTCCAAAACCACCTTCACTATCATGGGAGAAAGTAATGTTGAGATAGTTATCCCTCCACCTAATACATTGAAGATGGATGCTCCCCTAGAAAGTTATTCCATCTATAGTTATAATTTTAGGGAGCCATCATAAAAAGAGATGAAACATAGCTCACAATTCTTGGCTAACATGGTGGCATAAAGTATGGATCAAGATAAAGCCACCATGGAAGAATTGAATTAAAAAAACTAGGCTATGATATAGTACTTGAAAAAATTATTGAATAAGCCCAAGGAAGTGACTCTAAAAGCTATCAAGGCTCTAGACTCTCTCCATCTTGCACTCGCATCATTTGACTCTAGCTAGATTGATGATTTAAAGGCTAGAGGATGAGAAATAGCATAATGGAAATAGGACTTGGGTGCCAAAGCCAAAGAAATAATCCACTTGGAATTCAAATTCATAAGTGACATAGTGTAGAGTAAAAGGGAGTGTGATGCACAAACATTTTTCTATGAGGTAGACACTAAAATATGGGAGGAAACTCAATGACAGATGGAGGAGATTTATGGGATGAGCATGGATACTTTGATCATGGAAAATATCATTTCTCTAAATGATCAGAACAAGCCTAAGGAATGTCAAATAGTGATTAAGCATCATTTGATGATGCTCAAAGATAGCCTCTTTGATTTAAAAGGAGAAGAACAGTCTCTCAAGACTACTATAAGGGAGATAGAGGCCATGTTGAAGAAGATGATGATCCTTGATGGTGCAACTAATTTGGGGGAGGAAGTAGTGTATGCTAATTTGAAGAACCTCATTGATGTGCTTTAATAATCCTTTGATATCCATAAGATAAAGCAATTGGTGTCACTTGAAAAATATTGTGAACAACTCAAAGGACTTGTTAGACAAAATCAAACCTCTCTTTAATGGACCTCCAATTGAATTAAATAATACATAATAAAATTCAAATACTAAGCAGGCCTAAACCAAAATAAGCATGCCTCCATGATTGATAAATATACTAATTATAAGAAAAGTTTGGTGAAGGATTTAGTTATCAACATCAATTCTAGAGCATGACTAGGTATTTTGGTTCCTTTTAAACTGGCACCACTTTTCCATTTTATTCTCTCTTCTTTCATCTCTTTTCTTATCATTTACCATTAGGAAATCATTGTACTCTACCCATCAGTGATACATCCCTTTCAAAGTTAGTTTTAATAATAATTTGTATAGGAAAGGAACGTTTCTATTTTTTGAGCAAAGAGAAAAAGGTTGTTTTATCCCTTACATAATTTTCCTCCACATGTATAACTAAAAATATTCCACTGTAGTGGAGTATCATGTTTGTCATCATCACAGAAACACAAGCATAAATCTAAGGAATCATGTTTGTTACAATGTTGAATAGACTCCATGCCCAAAAGAATTTTCCAACTAAAGCATCTTTAGTAATATGCTAAGCTTAAATAAAATTGTATAAGTAAATGGGGTCTATCCCTTTACATAGGTTTGTTAATTTTTTATTCTGAAGCTATATCTTAGAGAGTTCTTCTTATGTGATTTTCTAGTGCCAAATTTATTTCTATTATAAAATCATTGGCAAGCTTTGAGAGAATTCAAAATGTTTCCCTTGTTACATGATTGTTTCACATAGTGTTTTTTTATGTAATTTTTAAGACATGTTGTATCCATCTTTGATTCAGCTGATAAATGGAATCTATTCATGGTTTACTATTCCTTCATGTTGTTGAAGTACAATGTTTAGTTTTACATGCTTAGTAGATTTGTTATCTGATGTATTCTTCTTTATGGTAGTCATTTAGGGTTTATACCAAGAGTATAAAATCATTTATATTTTGATATTTGGGAATATGGTATTGATAGAATTTTTAAGGATACTCCTAGGCTCATGAATTTAGCTAGAGGGAATTCTTGAAGGATGATTTACAACATTGCTTGTAAAATTTTGAAGATCATTTGTGCATGATTTCATTTTATCTATTTCTAAACTGAAAAGTATTTGTTATTGAAGATAGTATATCTATTTTGTGAACTTCTTCATGCTCATTTACTGGCTATCCACACCCTTATCCATAACTCAAATAAATTGGTTTTACCCTATCTCACCCTACAGATAACACATCATTTGCATATTGAAAGTGTTGTTTTCCCTGTGGATGTATAAAAACTTACATGTTTGAAATGTTTTCATTGTATGTGCTTTAAATTTTAGTGTTTTAACTCTCACTTACTCCCTATTATTCAAAATAGTTGTCAAAATGGAGATTGCAGCCACACCATCATCTATCTTTAGTAGCTTGTATATGATGTAAAGCATTTGTGCATTTCACATGATAACCCTTCATGGATGAAGTGTACAAGTTTCATTATACTTTGGTCATATTTCCATTTTTATACCAATAGTCCTCATGAAGATTGAAGTATAAAACTCCTTCATTTGAACAAGCTACTTGAGTAGATCTTCTCACCTTTGTTTAGGCAAAGCCAAAAGTAGAAAGAAGTTAATCATACCCTCTTTAGGTACCTCCCATTAATTTTATATTTTTAGTCTATTTTAGATGCTAAACCCTTCCCTAGATATAATGACATATTAGTGGTTTCTCATTTTAACTTTCCATCCTCTTCAAGTGTGTAAGGATAAATAATAAAGGTGTACAACTGTGAACTAACACTTTTTTGATGTCATTGTTAGGGAGATATTTTATTACCCCTATTATAGAGAAATGATTGTAGAAGAGTTATAAGTGTTTTATTTATTTCACTCTCTACTATTAATATAATAATTTGTTCATCTTTTGTTTATTTTGGTTTAGAAGTCTTACTTCTAATGACGACTCTATTATATTGAGGTTTAAATATATGTGCATGATATATATACTCTTCTCTATTTTTAATAGTTTTCTTTATATCAAAAAATATAGAAGGTACTAGGTATTCCTTTTAGAAGAATCCATCAAAGGATCTTGTCCCTAAGTTAAAATTTCCATCCAGAAGGAGATAAATGTGGAAACATATTATAGGCCAAAGCTCAAGCAATCAAGTAAGACCTGATTATTTTATCCCCAACTATATCTACCCTCTTTTCTCTAATATCCCTTTGGTTGAAGGATACCAGAGCACATCATAGAAATCTGAGCTCCTTGTGAGTCAAGCTCCTTCTCTACAAACAAGTCTTTCTCATCCCATTAGGCCATTAAGGAGTCACTCTATTTCTCCTCTTCCAAGTCCTCCACACATTATTCATTCTCAATCATCTCCTAGTTTAGCTTCATCTTTAGATTCAAAAATGGGAGACCATGATCTGAGAAGGACGATGTTTAATGTAGACAATGACAATGATGGAGAAGATGATCAAGGTTTGGCTAATAGATGTAAAACATTTATGATCCCAAGGTTTAGACCTATTAACTTTAATGGTATGCTTGGTTTCCCCAATGAGGTCCCTATAAATATTAGAAATGTATTACCTAAGTTTTAAGGGAACAATGTGGTATCTAAGGAAAAACATTTGAAATCCTTCTTAAACGTCATTAAAGATTATGAAATCAATCTAAAAGATGTGTGTATAAAACTCTTTATGAACACACTTGAAGATGAGGCTCGAGAGTGGTTCAAATCCCTCCTTGATGGATCCATAAACACATGAAAAGATATAATTGATGCATTTAAGATGTAATATGGTGATAGCATTGGCCCTAGATTCTAGCTTTCTGAGTTTGAGGTCCTAAAGAAGAATCCTAACAAGTGTGTGAAGAATTTCAAATCTATATTCAATAAGGTGTTGAGAAGGCTACTGAAAGACATAAGACTTAGTGGTGATACTTTTTTTATTAAGTATTGTGATGCATTTGAAAATAAAGTAGCCTATTATCTTAGAGATAAGGCTCCCATAAATCTGAAGATGGTTTTCAATTTGGATATCTAAATAAAAAACAATATCAAATCTATGGGTAAGCCTTTAAACAAGAGGGCTGATGTCAAGCTGGTGAATCCTGATAAGTCTCAGGCCTCAAACAAGAGTGTGGACCTAGAGTAAATGGTGAGGACTTTGGACACTACTATGAAAGAGATATCTTACAATTTAGCTAGAGCTAAAAAGGGGTTGCTTTAGGGTCCCTCTAACCATGATGATAGGAGAGATCATAAGAGAGATGAAAAGAATCATCCCTGAGATCATGGTCAAGATAAGCTACCTTTCTAAGCCAAGAATAATGACAAGGGAAAAGGCTTAGCAAGGGATGACAAACATGAAAGAAACTAGAATTAGGGAAGTGGAAGGGAAGTATCAGATCCTTTAGCTATGAAGATCAACACAATCAATTATGACATTGACTAGTGTGAGAAATGTTTCCTCCCTCATCCCCATTTTAGCATAGCTGGTGATGGTGGTCAAGATGTAGATGACTTTGAAACTACATTAGATAAATATGATATCTACATTATTGACTTCCAATAAATGGAGAGTTACACTTTCAAAGAGGAAGCTATGAGTGCCTTAATTATCCCTAATTATGACTATACCCCATCATATAACCATTTTACTTTCCAATTTGGTGAACCAAATGTGATGGTTGCTTCTCCATTAATAGAGATAATGGGCACTACCACTAATCAATCATTCTAGAGAGCATGTGAAAAGCTAAGGATCCCATCCCCAGATTTTGTCTTAAAAAATAAACATGATACATGAATATGAGTTACCTATTCATGACTTTGAGTTTCTAATTTCAATGATGAAATAAAAATATGGAGACTTTCCTCTGTTGATTGAGGATTGGCAATTGATGGTCCATGCATCAATTACCCAAGAAAATAAGGAGTAAAATTTTAGAAGTAAGGACCAAAATATTCTTCCAAAAGGTAAAGACTCTTATACTCCTAAATAAAAAACTAAATAAAAAGATACCAAGGGGAGTAAAGAGGTCCAAGGTTCCACTAAGCCTGGTTCTACACCCTCAAATGTCAAACCAAGAAGTACCCAAGCTAAGAATAAAAGTCCATTTTTATCTATCATTCCCAAGAAGGATAAACCTAAGAAGCTTCCCTTAAAAATTAAAGTCAAGAATTATAGTTCTCCTACTTTTGTTCCCCTGACTCTTAAAGGATGTATCCCAAATGAGAATGTTACAATTTTACCTGCTAACACACCTCTTCCAAAATATAGTATTTTTGATGTGGCCCATGTGTTAAGTTAACTATATGTCATATTACCCTTTGTGGAATTGCTTAGAATTTTGGACCATAGAAAAAGAGATTTTGAGTATTTGGGATTCATAGAGAAAATCATTGCTAATGAAATTATTGAAGCTAAGCCTCCTCTTGCTCTCCCTATGAAAGGTGAAAACACTTCAAGATCTCTTGAGCATCACCTAAAGGTATATTTTGGAACAACATTGGTAGAGAGTCAGATGGATGTTGACCCATTCTATACCACCCTATTAATTAATGGATTAATTATCCATAACCATATGTCTGACTCTTGTGCATCTTATAATATCATGTCACTGGCTATGTTGAATGATATTTACATAAGGATAACTATATCATATGGATGATTACTCTACATGTATTTTAGAGAAGTACTTATTGTTATGATGGTCAAAATATTGGTGGTGCAACTTGCATATTACCTCGGTAAATTCTTGAGTATGGATGTCATTATTTTAGATTATCCACCAAAATGGGTTATCTGGCTATCCAAAAAATGGGCTACTAGTATTTAGGGTAGTGTTTAGATGGATTTGTCCTATTCCACTATATTATAAATGGGGAAATGGTTTGCCTAAACTAAGAGCCACAAATGTTTCATGTCTGAGAAGATCCTAAGTACCAATTGAATGAAGCATTATATATGGATATAGACATTGGGAATTTTGTAGGAAGTGTTGAGTACATAGAACTACCTCCTAAATCTAGTATTGATGGTAAAGACTCCATCTAGACCATGAATTTTGATTGAGCATGTTCAAACATTAGAAATTGAGCTGGGGTTGTCTTCTATACCCTTGATTATTAGTCTTATAGGTTCTCTTTCTAATTATCCTTTAAATACACAAATAATATTGTAAAATATGAAGCACTCCTAATTGGCCTTTAGATCACCTATGAATTCAGATTCAAAAGATTTTTGGTTAAGGGTGATTCAAAACTAATGGTGAAATAGGTTTTGGATATTTACATCATGAAGTAGAAAAGGATGAAGCAGTACCAAAATGTTGTATGGGACTATTTGGAATGGTTTGATGACTTCAATATTCAATACCATGCCCAATATTTTAATCATATGATAGATATGCTTGCAAAGAGGGTTGTAGAATTTAAGGTCTAACATGGAAATACTTCTTGTGAGTATGAGGTTGAGATACTGGTAATACCTTTTATCTTAGACAACATCGATCATTGGTAATTCTTTGAAAATGATGATCAAATAAGAATATTTATGTATTGTGTAGATGAGTTTAAAGGAACCATTATAAATTGGGACTCTATGATACAAATATATGATGAAAAATGAACCTTATATGGAAAGGAAATAATCTATTTAAAGACTAATACTATCCCTAGAGGATTGGTTAGTCTAGAAGCATCCTTTGATAAAGCTAATAGAGTCAAATCTAGAAACATTTCTATATCAAAGGATGTGACTGAGATTAATATTGGGATAGAAGAAAATCCAAAGATTATTTGGATTGATACCCACCTGAGTAAGAATAAAAAAGAAGCATTTATCATGCTATTAAAAAATTACCAAGATTGTCTAGCATTATCATATTCAGAGTTGAAAGCTTATAGGGAAGACTTGTTCCAGCATGTTATTCCCCTCCACCCTAATGCAAAACCATTCTATAAAAAATAATGGCCCATCAATCCCATATTAACCATTAAAATATAGGAAAAATTTAAAAAATTAAGGGATGGTGGGATCATTCAACCCATCAAGTATTCATCATGGGTAGCAAACTTAGTTCCTATCAAAAATTAAAATGGGGACATTTAACTCTATGTTGATTTTTGAAACTTAAAAAAGGTTTTGCTAAAGGATAATTATCCATTGCCTAACATAGACAACATGCTCTAAGATGTCACCAAATATGAACTATTTTTAACTCTAGATAGATTTTATGATTATAACCAGGTGGTAATAAAGGAGTTTTAAAGGTCCAAGATTACTTTCACTACCTCATGGGGCACCTATGTATATGTTTGAATGCCTTTTGGTTGATGAATTTAGGTGCCACTTTCTAGATAGTAATGGATGTAGTTTTCACCAAATTAATCAACTAATTAATTTATGTATACCATGATGATGTTATAGTGTACTCCAAGAAGAGAAGTGACCACTTGGCTCATTTGGAATAAATGCTTATCAGATGTAGGGATTTTAGGATCTCCCTCAATCTTATAAAATGCCACAACAAGGTGTCATGATAGACCCTAAAAGGGTGGAGGCCATTGACAAAGTACCCATCCCACATACAAAGAAAGGTATTCAATCCTTTTTTGGCCAGATTAATTTTATTACAAGGTTTGTTTCTAACTTTATAGAGATTGATTTAGCTAACACTTCAATGTTGAAGAAGGATCAAACTATAAAGTGGGTGGAACATTCCACCTAGTCATTTAAAGATATCAAGGAAGCTTTGAAAACTACCCTAGTGCTTCCTAGTTTGGGTTATAGAAAAGATTTCTAAATCTTTTCATTTGCCTCTACACAAACTATTGCCATATTGCTGCTATAAAAGAATGATGAAGGTCACGAGCATCCAATTTCCTTTTTAAATAAGGAACTACAAGGATCTAAGATGAGATATACCATAATGGATAAGTAAGCTTTTTCTCTTTTACAAGCTATCAAGTAGTTTAGATCTTACATTTTGAGTTCAAAGATTGTAGCCTATGTTCTTTACACTATGGTGAAGGACATATTAACTCAAAATTAATCTACTAGAAAAAGGTGATGATGGGTCAACAAAATTCAAGAATATACTACTAAGTTAGTCAGAGGCATAGGTCTGGCCAAGATAATGACTGAAGAAAATTTATAGGTTGTGGAAGTGAATAATGTAGAAAGGGTGGTCAATAACCCTAAATATAAGTACAACCAATATCCATGATATTAATATATAATCTATTATCTAAAGAATATAAAATTTTCCATCTCATTTAGGTAAAAATCAAAGGAGGGCACTAAAGTTAGTATCTCAAAAGTATCTTCTCTTAAAAGATGACCTAGATTTGAGGAACCTAGATGGTGTTCTCTTGAGATGTTTAGTGGAAAGTGAAATCTATTTAATGATTATAGAGTTCCATAGTGGTGTGTGTGGTGGTTATTTTGATCATAAAGTAACTACACACAAGATTCTAAGGGTCGAGTATTAGTGGCCCACATCATTTAAAGATGTTTCCATGGTAAGAATATGTGAAGAGTTCCAGTGATTCTCTAGAAGAATGAAGGCATCTAAATAACTTCCCTTATAGTTGGTCTCTATTAAGGGACATTTTAGGCAATGGGGGATGGATTTCATGGGTGAGATATTAGATTCCTCAAGTTTTGGTCACAAATATATCCTATTGGCTATCAACTACTTCATAAAATGGGTTGAAGCAATCCCCACTAGAAGATCAACCCACCAAATAGTCATCAATTTCCTATTAAATAACATGATTTTTTGATTTGGAGTGTTAATAAAAATCATGTATGAAAATTCTATGTGTGTTAGAGATAAACAACTAAGTGCATTGTTTGAATATTATGGGATTGATTTAGTGTATGCCTCCAATCACAATCCATAAGAAAATGGGTAGGTCAAGTCCAGTAATAAGAATTTATTAAAGATCGTCAAAAGGGATTTGGATGCTAACAAAAGAAAATGGGGTAAATAGTTGAAGTTTTTTATCTGGGTAGATAGGCTAACTTTAAATAGATTTATTGGTAAAATCCATTTTGAGCTTGTTTATGGAACTTAAGTTGTTTACCCCTGAGTTTATAGTTACCCACTTACCAATTCATACAACAAATAGTGGAGAATGAAAAAGAAACAAAACATTATGAAGAAAGGATTTACCAAATCATTGAGCTCAATGCATCTTGTAGAAAATCTCATGTGAGGTATATATATTTCAAGGAGCAGTTCAAAAGGATCTTTGACAAGAAAGTCACCCCAAGAGCTTTTTAGGTCAGTGATCTAGTTCTACTCTAAGATAACAGACATGAGAACAAGGGAAAACATGGTAAATTTGATTCCCTATGGATGAGTCCTTATACCATTTATTATTATATACGTAACCATATATTTTATCTCAAAGATATTGATGGATAAATTTTAGAACTACCAGTTAATGGTAGACACCTCAAGCATTTCCTAGATTGAGTCCATGATTACCTTTGTAAATATGTATATGGTGTGTTGTCTTTTTTGTCTTTGTGGTCTTTTGGTTTATGTTTGTATAGCTTATGTCTTTCCTTTTCCTTATTTTTCCTTTGACTTTGTGTCCCAATGGATAGACGATCAGTCTAGTGTTCTCTTTGTACCCTCTAGGGGCACCCATCCTTGAGTAAGAGCCTATGTTAGTTCTCAAAATTTCATAGGATCAATTGATCCCTCGTCAATAAAATTCCCATGTCCAAACTAAATGAATGTGAATGTTTTATCTACTTTCCCTAGTCATTCGAAAGACCAAAATACATGTTCATGATTAGTTATGTCCTTTGTCCTAATTTTGTTGAATGGAAGCATTCCTCCACTCTTTATATAACTCCTAAGGGGCACTTTCTAAAAATAAAATTCACTTTCAATAGATACAAAGGAATTAATAAAGTTTTAATAAATATATCATGTCATGAAGATTAATAGTGATGAGATAAAAGTATATCCAAGCATTTCTCTATGCATAGATTTATTGTATTATATTCTAAGAGGAAAGTTCTAGGGCATCAGATGAAATCATCGAGTTATAATTAATGTGTTTTGATGATTAAGTTGAGAAATTGATTGATAAATAGAATGAAAGACATGTTTATCTCAGGGGAATTCTAAGATAATTTTTTGGGGTCAGAGGGATCTTGTACCCTTCCCCAAATGACGAGAACTAGAGCAAAAGGTAAAAAATGGCTGAGAGTCTGAACTCACACCTAAGTTGGACACATGGAATATTCTCAGGGATTTGGATATTTTGGGCCTTTCTTGAAAATTTCCCAACTTCCCTTTTGGTGGGTAAGATGTTTAAAGTCCTTAGGCCCTGAATATCTAAACTTAAAAGAAAATTGATGACATGTGATAGTTCCTTAGGGTTTTCATAGTTTTGGTCCCTTTATGAAGATTACCCCACTTACCTCTTGGTAGGGAAAGTTCAAACATATCTAGAGGCCTGAACACCCAAATTTACAAAAATAAATTATGATGCATGGTGTTCTTACCTCCCATGAGAACTCAAGGAATATTTCATCACTACACCAGTGGAAAGTAACAAGTGAAAAGGTGTAAAAGTCCCTAAAGGCCCAAAAAGGTATCATGATGTATTCTCCACTCATATGACTCTACATGTTGTAAGGAGGATTACCTGGCATAATAAAAAAACATTTGTATTTTCCCTCTCTTTTTCAAATGAGGCTTGAAGCAATCAATGCGAGTGGTTGATGATTAGTCATTGGGATTTAGAGCAATAATGATAACCCTAATCTTGAAACATAAAAGATTATAACTTAGGTATTTATATTCATTTTAAAATTACCTTTTGCATTCAGAGCTTATGTTTTTACCTTTGAATTATTTATGTGCCCTAAGTATGGTGAGAGAACATGATTATAGTGAATTCTTCATAGAATTTCAGATTGTAGTATGCATAGCCCTTTAAACTAAAAGTAAGTGTCTCATTTTCTCCTTATGTTTTTTTCTTTGAAAAGATTTGAGAGGTAGTTGGAGGGTTGCTTAAGTGAAAGGTTTGTTTGGTATTAAGATATTGCACTAGAAATCTAGGGAAAGATGGTGATGTCTTCGACCTTGATAAAGGGCAACATTGTCTCAATTTTGGATTTGATTAAGGATAAAGATGTCATGGGGTTAGATTTGGGGGCCCTATTGAATGTCTTATAGTAGCCAGACCCCCCCAAGTAGTTTTCAATATTGGCATGAGTTAAATCAACCCTATGGTAGCATTCCCCTTGGCTTCTCCATACCCAAAACTCATTATTACATGTGCTCAAACATACCAACCAAACACTAAGACCGTCATTGATGGTAGTCATTCAGTTGTGTACTCTTTCACCCCTTTGGCCCTTAGTACCATGCTCTAAATTCCCCCTAACTATAAATCATTACACTCTCCTTAGAGGAATACTAGGAGTATGTAGAAAAGAATGATAAGGTGATTTAGGATATTGTCAATTCTTGTTGGCTAGCTAAAAAGAGATAAAAGGTCTACAAAATGTCTAAGAATTTGAAACTATAAAGTTTAATGAAATCGTCCATTATTTTATTTCCATGGATGTTAATATCTATGGGCTGCCCATCATAGAAAAATTTGAACCATGGATATTCCTAATCATGATCTGCATGTTGGAAGGGAAGAAAATGCTATACTAGGCTACCATACTCAGTGACAATCTACATGGGTAGATGATTCAGCTCTAAGATGCAATTATTTCTAAAGAGGAATTCTCAAGTACATTCTACATGTCTTCTTATTTGATGTATAGCCTGGTGCATAGCAAGACATTCCAAGGGTTCACTAGGAACCTTAATGGAGTGAGGATATATGAAATATATCCATAAATCACTATTGAGGGATTTAATAAGAAATTTTATAGAGTTTACAACTAATTTTTTTAACATAATGATGAGTGTTTTCTTCTCTTTAATAAGCCTCAACATAATGTCCATAATAGCCAAAGAAGTAATTGAAAAATATGGTGCCACATACATATAATTTAGGACATTCACATACATTAGGGTGAGTGGTTACTCAAGGTGCCTACATAAACTTATAAGATACTTGGATGATAAGTTGGTAGTAATAGAGCTAAGCTGATAGATGGTGCCACCACATAAAATGATCACAGCCAAGAAGATCAAAAATCCCTTCAAATTTCCTCTAGTAAGGGTATTATTCACATCCTTCAGTAATCAAGAGAAAGGGATTGGAGTAGGATATGGGTCTATATGAAATTTATAAGATGCCGCCCTAACCTAATTATGATATTAGGTGGTTGGTAAAGATGGCTACTAGTGTGATATTACATCAATCACATTATGAAGACATCTGGTCTGATTGCACCACTAAGGAAGATGCCCATAAATTATAGTTTATGAGGTTGAAAGTATAATAATTTATATCATAAAACATTTATCCCATCCCCAAGGACATGGTAGATGATAAAATAACACTATCTTCAGTGTACAACATAGCCAATATTAAATCCTAACCCATCTCTTGAGTATATTTTAATGTTTAAGAGGATGATTTCATCCCTGAAAGATTAGTGAAAATCATGAAGAGAACATTTAGATGGATTAAGGAACATGGGGTTGACCTTGGTATATATGACTCACCTACCCCTCAAGAATTGAGGAAGGTTAAAGAGATGAAGGTTTTTTTCCTAGGATATAGTGGTGACCCTATAGCTCCATCATCAACAATAAAAGGTAAGGGCAAAAGTAAGCTTGGGGATATTGAGTTCTCCAAACTAGTAGATATGGAAAAGATAAAAATGACACAATCTAAGTTTGGGTTATTATTTTTATAGATAATAAGGTTAGCAGAGAACTAGGATAAGATTCTTATGGGGAAAGTTACACTAGCTAGTGCCACCCCCATATCCAGTTCATTAGGCCAACCTAGTTACACTCCCACATGTTCCACATATACAACAAGTAGAAACTACTCCTCCCCCAATAATATATTGAAAAATAAGAGGAGGTGATGATTAAGGGGAGCATCCAAAGTAGAATAGAGTCAAGAAGGCTCTACAACCTCCAAATAAGTCACCTGTGAAAAAGAAAGAGGTATTCAAAGACCCACCATCCAAAGAGATACATATGAAGAGAAGAGAGGACCAAACCTCATATTCCTAGAGAGTAAGGGATATGAGTGAGGAGGATTCAAATAAGGGTAGACCCATTATTTAAGTAATTAATAAACAACATGACTTCACTCCTCAAGTGAAGACTGGGAAAAGGACTCATAGGGAAAGGCCCCAAACCCTAGTGAAGGTCCTGATAATGGGATTGCTTATAGAAGAAGGACCCTCAATGGTAGAAAGCAAAGGTAATGAGGAAGTTTCCCTAACCTCATATGACCCTTTATCTTTTGATGATGTTTTACAATTTGGTGTTGAAGCATCCATACAAGCTTAAGCCCCTCATGAAAAGGAGACTATTTTTCTAGAAATAGAAACATTCATTGACAATGTCATCACCCAACCATCAAGATAGGATGACCAGGGTGGAGTTGAAGAATAAGATAAGGATAATGATAAAGTTTAAGAATATCTCAATTTTAATATTCAAAATACCACCATTTTTGAGGTGGTGGTTGAGCATGAAGGCTCACAATAGGCTCCAAATGTACCATAGGGCATTCCTTCCCATCCAAAGGTGTCATGCCCAACACCAAAATAAAAGGTGAGTGTGGAGGAATGTGGGGGAGTAAACTTATAAATAGGTAGCCCCTCCCCTATAATAATAGATAAAGAAGTGGATGTTTTCAATATAGATATTGAGGATGATGCTTCAAGAGGATTCACTTATATTGAAGTTCCATGAATTCTTCTCCCTCACATCAGGGTCCATGACCCAATTCATAATAAGATTCCAAAGACCATGATTGGTGAATATTTTCCTAAAGGAAACAAAGACAGTACCATAGTCTCATCCATAAATGAATCCTAGGTTAAGAAAGAAGGTGAAGCAGTTATTCAGTCTTATAACAAGGAAGCTCAATTGAGAAGTTACTTAGTAAGTCTCATCAACCTAGGTCAAAGTTGAATATTTTGAAGCAAATAGATATAGACTTGGAAAATAAGTATGGAGTGGAAATGGGTGGCAAGGATTAAGAGAGTGATGAATACATTGAGTAATTTATATTTATCCCACAACCCAATCCTATGGTTCTCCTTATGGCTAGTTCATCATTAACACCACCCCTCACTATCTCAAGGTCATCTATCATGTCTACAACTTTGATGATATTTTAGACCAGGCCTCTTCTTTGGGTCAAAGAGAAAGTAAAAGATAAGGGAGACATTATGATCAAGATAGGGGATATTGATGTAATGAAGATCATTCAGACGTATAAGGCTAAGCCCCCTAAGAAGACTAGAATACATTCCAAAACCACCTTCACTACCATGGGAGAAAGGAATGTTGAGATAACTATCCCTCCACTTGATACATTGAATAAGGATGATCCCCTAGAAATTTACTCCATCTATAGTTATAATTTGAAGGAGTCATCATGAAATGAGATAAAACACAACTCACAAGTCTTGGCTAACATGGGTACATAAAGGATGGATAAAGATAAATCCACCATGGAAGAATTGAAGCTAGAAAACTAGGTTATGATCTAGTACTTGTAAAATTTATCAAGTGAGCCCAAGGTAGTGAATCCAATAAATATTAAGGATCTAGGCTCTCTCCATCTTGCACTCATATCATTTGACTCTAGCTAGATTGATGATTTAAAGGCTAGAGGATGAGCAATAGAAGAATGGAAATAGGACTTGGGCACCAAGGCCAAAGAAATAATCCACTCAGCATTCAAATGCCTAAGTGATATAGTGGAGAGTAAAATGGAGTGTGATGCACAAACATTTTTCTATGAGGTGGACACTAAGAGATGTAAGGAATATTGATGGAAGATGGAGGAGATCTTTGGGATGAACATAGATAATTTGATCACAAAAGATATCATTACTCTAAATGATTAGAATAAGATTAAGGAATATCAAATAGTGACCAAACATCATTTGATGATGCTCAAAGATGGCCTCTTTGATTTGAAAGGAGAAGAATAGTATCTCAAGACTACCACAAGGGAGATAGAAGCCACATTGAAAAAGATGGTGAGCCTTAATGGCATAATTTATTTAGGGGAGGACGCATTGTGTGTTGCTCTAAAGAACCTCATTAATGTACCTCAATAATCCTTCAATATCCACAAGATAAATCAATTGGTGTCACTTGAAAAATCCTATGACCAACTCAAAGGACTTGTGGACAAAAGTAAACCTCTCTTCAGTGGATTTTTGGTAAATTCAAATACCAAGTAGGTCCAAACTAAAAGAATCTTACCTTCATGATTGACAAATATACTAATTATAAGAATAGGTTAGTGAAAGATTCAGTTATCAACATCAATTCTGTAGCATGATCGGGTATTTTGCTTCCTTCTAAGCTGGCACCACTCTTCCCTTTTCTTCTCTCTTCTTTCATCTCTTTTATTCTCATTTCTCATTGGGAAACTGTTGTACTCTACCCATCAGTGACATGTCCCTTTCAAGGATAGTTTGAATAATCATTTGTATAAGAAAGGGACATTTTTCTTTGTTGAGCAAAAATACAAAGGTTGTTTTGTCCCTTGCATGATTTTCCTCCACATGTATAACTACAAATATTCTACTCTAGTGGAGTATCAAGTTTGTCATCATCACAAAAGCATGAGCATAAATCAGAGGAATCATGTTTGTTATAATGTTGAACAAAATCCAGGCATGTGAAATAATTTTCCATCTAGAGCATCTTTAGTAATATGCTAAGCTTAGCTAAAATTGTATAAGTAAAGGGGGTATGTCCCTTTATAGAGGTAAGTTAAGTTTTGAGTCTGAAGTTATAGCTTAGAGAGTTTTCCTTATGTGATTTTCTAGTGCCAAATTGATTTATATTGCATTCAAAATGTCTCCCTTGTTACATAATTATTTTTCATAGTTTTCTGCTATATAATTTTCAACACCTATTGTATTCATATTTGATTTAGTTGATAAATGGAATATATTCATGGTTTACTATTCCTTCCTATTGTTGAAGTATAATTCTCTATTTTACATGATTGGTAGATTGGTTATCTAATGTATTCTTCTTTATGGTAGTCATTTAGGGTTTATACCCAGAGTATAAAATCCTTTCTATTTTGAGATTTGGGAATAAGGTATTGATAGCCTTTTTAAGGATAGTCCTAAGCTCATGAATTCGACTAGAGGGAATTCTTGAAGGATGATTTGAAGCATTACTTGTAAACTTTTGAGAATCATTTGTGCATGATTTTGTTTTATCTATTTCTAAACTAAAAAAACATTTGTTAATGAAGATAGTATAGCTATTTTTTGAACTTCATGCTCATTTACTGGTGATCCACACCTTTATCCATAATTCAAATAAATTTGGTTTTACCCTATTTCACCCTATAGATAACACACCATTTGCATATTAGAAGTGTTTTCTTTTCCTTGTGGATTCATAAAACCTTGCATGTTTGAAATGTGTTCACTATACGTGCTTTAAATTCTAGTGTTGTAACTCTCACTTACTCCCTATAGGTCTAAATAGTTGTCAAAATGGAGATTGTAGCCACACTATCATTTGTCTTTATTAGCTTGTATATGATGTAATGAATTTGTGAATTTCATGTGACAAACCTTCATGGGTGAAGTGTACAAGTTTCATTATTATTTGGTAATATTTCCCATTTTGTACTAATAATCCTCATGGAGATTGAAGTGTGAAACTCCTGCATGTGAGCAAGCTACCTCAGTAGGTCATCTCACTTTGGTTCAAGTAGAGCCAAAAGTAGTAGGGAGTTAACCATACCCTTTTTAGGTGCCTCCCAATCATTTTATCCATTCATTCCATTTTATATGCTAAACCCTTACCTAACTATAGCAACATATCAATGGTTTCTCATCTTAGCTTGCCATCCTCTTCAAGTGTGCAAGGCTGAATGATAAAGGTGTACAATTAAGAACCAACAAAATGTATTTTTAAGTATAAGTGTAAAAATAGAGAATATTAGAATATAATAGATGTAAAATAATGAAAAATTATAATTCTTATAAATACTAAATATAGAAAACTATTATTTTATGAAATCACTTAGAAGGAAAATAATTAGCTCAAATTGGGATTTCAAATGACCATTTCAGATGGTTGATTGTGAAAATTAGTAAAAGTAATGATTGTGCATGTTCAATATCAAGAATAGAATCAAGATAGGTCTATTATAAATGGAATACAACATAGGTCATTCTTTTCCATTGATTTTAGACTTGTCCCAGTTGAATGTGATGACTGACTGAAATGAACATAAAGAAAGAAGTATAATTTTGGAAGTGACAGATAAGATGTAGAATCAAGGAATATTCATAGACAAAACTAATATAAGTGGATAGCAGCATAGGCCACTATTTTCCACTGACCATGGACTTGTTCATGTTGAATATGACTAAAAATGGATCACTACATCCTTTATGCCTATGCCTATTGAACAATCTAAGATATCACAATTTAGAATATAATACATATAGTTCATGATTTTGATTATTTGATATTTGAAAACCCAAGGACACTTTGACAGCTTGAAAACATATTAAAAAGAGGGGACTATAATGGGTTGAGATAACCTTAATTACCCCCTTAATGATTGATCATTGCCTATGTATCCAATAATCCAAGGATGGAAATCAAGCCCATGTAGTTCTCCCACCTAGATTTAATGTGTAATTATCCTCCTTGACTTTATGTATTAGTTATAAATATGGATTTTATACTTGATAATGATATCTCTTGACTTTATTTTGAGGTGGTTTGGACTTGGCTTGTGGCTACTCCTTGTTATCAATCTTGAATATTAGAATAATATAGTAGATTTTCTCAATGTGTAAAAGTGTATAATAATGAACTAAGTGAATATAAATTAAGGAAAATAAATGACTCTTGATATGTATTTATAATTAAATCATATAATAATTTCCTTTATCAAACCTTATGAAATGTGCAAGATGACCCAATACAATGTTTTAAATTTTAAAAACTAGTTATCATTTGGTGCAGGATGTGGCCGACCTAAGTGGACAACATCATGGGAGCACCCCTATCCACCTCGAGTAGACTTGTCCCAAAATATCAAGGACACATGTCTTGAATTGAGATATTCTAAGAGATTTTAACATTGAAATTTTTGTATAACACTGATTAACAATAAAGGGTCAAACCCACATTTAAATAAAAGTCTTAAAATTAAAAAAAAAATAAGATTATGTAATTGGACCAATTTATGTGGTTTATAAGGTGTCAATAATAAGCATTTTCAAGTACTTGTGGCCATATTCATGTATCTAAATTTTCCCCCTGTATTATAGTAATTAAATTTATAGAGTAAATGAGAAATAATTTAAACATGAGTGTGTACAACACACTTTGTCTTTGAGAGGATACATCAATAGTGTAGGACACTCAAATTTATTAAACCTTAAACTAACACATGAAGTAGTTATTTCCTCATTTTTAAAATTGAAAAAATATAATTTTTTAAAAATTTAGAAAATGAAATTAAATCAAGGAAGGAGTACACATGTATGGATATGAAACCAATTTGATCTGTAACCTATAATTGTTTATAGATAACTATGCTTGCATGTTGAATCACTTAGAAAATTTGAATCAATGAAAAATTGAGAGTTTTTAAGTCCAAATTTTTGAATAACTAATCAAGATCTTGAGTTATAAATATGTATTATTATAAATCTCATGAATGGAGAACTATGAACAATGTATTAATCCTAAAAGGTGGAACCAAGATGGGTTTGCTAGAAGATATGTCAAGGTCAATGAGTGTCACTAGAATTTAACATGAATCACCTACAATAAAAAGTGGAACCACATAATGGGTTCACTATAAATAATTCCATGTCCATTTGAGCATCATTAAACTTTAACATACATTTCCTACAAAGATTAAAATAACACATCTACAAATAGATTGAGATTTTATTTTCATAATTGAAAGAGAATGAAGAATATTCATGCCCCCATCATGACCATATTTCTCATATATTTGAATTGAAACAAACCTTTTTTTCCTTTGAATTTTTAATCTTTTATTTTGAAAAATGTGTATGAACAAGCATCATACCTTTTTTAACTTTGAATTTTAAATTTTTAACTTTGAAAAATAAGCATAAACAAGCATCATGCCTTTTAAATTTTGAACTTTAAACTTTGAATAAGTGTCATGCCCTTTGAATCTATGCCAAGTGATATATAAATCCATGCACCTATATGCTCAATTATGACCATATTTTCAACTTGTAATTTTGATCTTGTACATGTTTTTCTTATGCATTCAAGTGTGTATGAATATGTGTTTTTAGTCTTTGAAAATTGAATACATATGCATGTCATATGCCCCCATAATCAGTATCAATATGAGAAAAATAGTCTATCTAATTTTTAAATTTCTTTGAACCTTTGAAAATATGTACTTCATATTTATGAAACTTTTACTTTATCCCAAATCTATTTTTTGTTCATAGAGACTTAGATCCTAAATACAATGATGTTATTTTTCCCCCATTTTTAGATGAGAGATGTAGCCTACTAATCATTCATTTCAAAATTAAAGTTAATTATATTATGTGATAAAGATATAATCATGTAGTAGTTATGTCAACATGTGGAGATTATCTCACCATATAAATTCAATTGTCATTTAATCATGTATGTAACATATTGAATGTAAGGCATACAAGTGTCATTTATAGATAGATTTATAAATGAGGTATGTGTATATAAGGGAAAGTGAAAATGATCTACAAATTAATCTTATCTTAGAGAAGATAAATCACACTAGCCCTTCTACTTATTGATATATTTAGACAATAAAGGTCATGACCAATATGGATATGCTATACCTAACTAAGGGGTTTCTTACCATATAATATCACTAGAGAGGGTTGCAAAGCCTCTAGTCAAGTAATAGCACATAATAACCCTAGTTGTTACATTTCAATGATTCTCTAAACTTGATAACCTACTGATTAGTGGATTTTATGGTATTATTTGTCTAATTACTTTTTTGATGAGTTGGATTTTATATATTGATGTATGGGCAATTACATGTTCCTTATTTTCATGATCATTAACTTTTTGAGTTAGTTGTATTTTTATGTTATGTACATGATGATCATGATTATTTAGTTTATTAAAGTAGTATGTTATGGATTTTATCTTGATTTAGGATAACTACCTTTGTTTTTCTTAGGTGATACTTGATAGATTTTGTCCCTCAAACTATGATGGAGGGATATCATCATCAAAGAGGGTGGAGTAGATGGAGGCAGTTAAGGGATGATAGAGTGAAAATAGAGAACCTATCACACACCATAAATAATAGAATCTACTTTATGTTCATTATTGGATTTAAATGGCTTGTAGTTTCTTTTAATTGTTATTATGCTTGCTACATTTGAATCTAGTTATGTGTTGCAAGTGTATGGTTGAAACTCTTATATGTCATCTTACTTAGCTTATTACATGTGATTATGTTTCCATAATGTGTACTTTGGGATACTTGAACATCTTTGTTGTTGTATTTGGGATGTGTGTGATAAATTCTATAAATGATCTTCCTCCCCTAAATGTTAATATGTTATGTGAATGTTTATGGAAATATATGTTAAACATCAAAATAATATTTTAAGTAAATTAGTGTCTTGTTTTTATAATACATTGATATACAAAAATAGGGGACTTGTTTGTATTGTGTGATAGATGATTATTAAATGGACTAAGTTAGAAAGTGTGGGTTAAATTTGAATTTGGCATGAACATTGTGTTTAGTCAATGTTATAATGTTTAAATTATTATGGTGGTAAGTCAATTTTATTGTTCATAATGTTTGAAAGGATTATTATTATTTTTATGAATAAAGTTCATCAAACTAGGGTTTTATTTGGCATTGACTTGATAAATTCATTACATCATGCAAAATAAAACCCTTTAGTTTTGGGTTGTATGGACTCTTTTCATCGAGATCAAATTCAATTTGGTAAGGGATTTTGGGGGTTTGTTAGCATGCATGAGAATAATATGGGGGAAATTATGTCTACATACACACACAATGGATGAAGTAATATAAGAAAAGATAATTAAAGGAGAAAATAAAGGGTTTGAAGAAGATAGAAAGGAGCAATGCTAGTTTGACACAGCCATGTGTATCTTTACTAAGTAAGGATTTTTGTTGGTTAAATTTGTATTGAGTATTATATGAATAAAATCAAGAAAAATTAGTAAATTATTTTTAATTGGGTTTCATTTTTAATTGCTTGAAAGTGTAATAAATTAGGGTTATAAACTTGGCACTAGGGATGGCTTAACCTTCCACAGAGCCAAGTATATGACTCTAAAAACCCTAGTTAAATGGCTATTAAATATGAATGGGTTGCCAAAATTATTAATAAAGTTTTAATGTGAAAATAATTTGTAGGATATACATACTATCATAATGGAGTAATTTATAATGAGCTTTGTAAACATTTTTTGATTGAGTTTAGAAATTTGAAAACCTTACCAAAAATACCTAGGGTAAACTTGTGAGTAAATGAATTTATTAGCTGAGTTTAAGTATAAATATGGTTTTATTTTAAGCTTAATCTTTTAACAATATTATTAGATCATTCTTTCCATATGTAAATACATAATGGTTTGTTTTTATGTTTAAACTGAGTCAAGATTTTAGTAATAATAACCCAAGTAGGGTATGACTGGGAATGGAAGGTCAAACTCACTCTTGTAAAAATAGTATCAAGTCATCCCTTTCTTCATACAAAATACATTGGATTATTTTTATGAATAAACCAACTCAAGTTTATTAAACCCAAGTTAGGGCATGGCTATGTGTATGTAGTTAGTTTGAGATGAAAATTTATAAAGAATTTATGTAATTATAAACATGTAGATAGGTATTAATGTTTTTTTATGAGTCACTTCAGCTTTAGGATTCTCATACTAAGCATAATAACATGAGAATTATTTTGTTTCATTTATGAAACTTGTATATAATAATAAGTAGAGTTGTATAAATATACATGGGTATATACATATATACTATAGACCTTTTATTAGATGACATGTTGATATATATATATATATATATATATATATATATATATATATATATATATATATATATATATATATATATATATCAACAGGTCATCTAATAAAAGGCCTATAGTATATATGTATATACCCATGTATATTTAAATGACCTATTGATGTGAATATATATATATATATATATATATATATATATATATATATATATAAAGTTTAGGTTTATAATTCCTCTATTTACATATATCATTTTGTTTATAATGCATTTGATCCATAAGGAAAATCCAAGTGGTGAATGACATGTTGATATGCATATATCTATTATATATTCACTAAGCCTAGATATATGTTAGATAAGTTTTTGGTTCTTCTATTTATATATAATATTGAATTTACATTGTATCTAAAGCCTAAACATATTCTATGTGGTAATTTTTATATGAATGAGTATTCACTATAGATATATTATAGAGTTTTCATTTTAGTGTGAATGAGAAAATAGATAAAATATATAGTTATATTAAGGATTTTCATTTTTAGTAAAAGTGTGAAACTAGACAAAACCTACAATAGATACTATTGTTGTGTAATCCTAACATAAATAATTACATTTACATTATGTGAATATGGTTTGACCTCATACAATTTTTAGAAGTATAAATTTATGTATCCACTTATACATTCAACTACATATATATATATATATATATATATATATATATATAATATATATATATATAGCAGGTTGTGTCTATATTAGGCCGAATGCATTTTGAAATATCAAATTAAGAGATGTTGGTTTTTTGGATTTTAAACACGTCTATATAACTCAAATTTTATTCTTTGTTAGACATTTGAAATGAATTAAATATAGTAATATAGTGAGGAATCAAATATGCATATGTGTGTGTGATACTCAGGAATTATGACAGAATATTATTCTTATATGAGTATATCATACAAACATATGCATATTTTGTATGATGATTAAACAAATTATATATTATAAAAAAGAAATATGAGTTCAATTATTTACTCAAATTGTCAAATCTATATTTAGATATCAATACAATATATTCAAGAACCCTTTAAGTATGTAGTAATTGTGAATAAATACAAACCATAATAATGTTAGTTAGTATTTGAATAAGCTTATTTATGCATTTTGAGTGTATAGAGATAGATTGATCTTAGGATAATATTGTAAATAATGTTATATGGATTAATAACATAAAGATAAAATTTACATGTAAATACTTTAGTAACACTTGAAGTATGATGCATAGTTTTACCCAAAGCATGTGACTATTTTGAAATTTATTTATACAATTGATATTATGCTTTAAATAAATTAGATGTTTGTAACTATTATATTGAATTTGATAGATTAAATTCAAGTATTTGAGACATTCTTTTATTAACACATAACATATATGCTAGCTAGGAAAAACTCATTATGAAATCTATTGGTTTTAATATTATTAAATATATGAATCAATCTAGTATTAAAGACCCTAAATAAGTGAGTGAGATGGATTCCACTTAATTAGTGTCACTAATGTGAAGATATGGTGTAATATGATTGAGTTTTGTGTATTAAATTGATTGATCCTTGAGATCACATAGCTATAATAAAAAATTGGCCAAAGTAGTGATTATGGTCAAACATTGTCATTTCATCCATTTGATTTAATTTACATGTTTTGTATGATATCATGTTATAACATATTTATTTATAATATACTTCATGTAATAGTTATCTTACATCATATGAGTTCTATTTATCACTCTTGATTCTTGCATCATCATTATCTACCCATCCATAAAAGGAGGGCCATTCCCTTGTTGATAGATTATGTGGGGGATCTATGGTATGTGGTTGGTGTGTAAAATCACTCAAATGATGTTCTCCCTCCCATCAATAGTACTTCACTAGTGACTACACTTATGATTATTTATGTATGATTTGAGTTTGATGAGACTCATATGCTCTGTGGAGCATTGTATCATTGTAAATTATTATTAAACCATATATTATGCTGAAAATGTACTATTTTTTTATATTGTACCACTACAGTAATTGGATATAACATTGTATCAGTAGTGGCTGAATTTGTAATTATACATTTATGATATAAATACAATATTCATTTTTATAATCATAAGTGTGCATGATTATGTGATCATTAGCTAAATATATTATCTCTAGACCTTGATTGTGGTTAGCTTAAAACTAATGTATTTAGTTATAGATCAATGTGTTATGGTTTTAGTGTGATGGAATCTATAAATTGAATTTATTTAAATGTTTAAAAAAAAGTCATATTATAGTAAACCCCAATTTGTTACACTAGCTAGGTCCTATGTTTTCTTATCAAAGTAAATGACAAAGTAAATTAAATCTAATCTAGTGCACACCAAATCATATGGCAAAAATGGGGATAATAAACATAAAAGGTAAACATGCAAGGAATAACTCTACTCAAGTCAATGTAGAGGTAATCCTAATGCATGGAAAGAGAAACATATTCATAACCTAACACATATAAATCTATCTAATTTAATAAATATGATAAAGAGTTGGGAATACTTACCTTGAAGATGAACCCATCGAACCTCAATCTCTCCCTTGGCCAAGGGTGATTTGTAAGAGGTTTTTGTGGTTCTTAAGAATAACAAAGATATGTCGGATCTAGGATACATGACTTCTCCTATGCATCCAAAAAATGTCTCCCATAAGAAAAGATTATTCTCTCCAAAGGAAGTATGAAACCCTAAGTAATGGCTCCTCAAGTAGAATGTTGGATAAGTAGATGCAAAAATAAATGATTATCTCTACCTCTCTATAATTAAATGGAAAAAAGGATGTGTTTAAATAGATGTATCTAACCCTAAACCCTTACAAAATTTTAAACAACATAATTATCCTATTCAACCTTGTTTTTTAATAAATAATGTAAATCAATCCCATAATAGGTTGGTTGTGGTCGACCTAGTCTCGTAATGTGCTTATTTTTAAGAATAGGGTCAACCCATGTGACTTTGTTTGATAAACAATAAAAATAGGTTATGTCTTAGGTAGGGGCTATTTGAGTTGGCAAATTTCTTTGAGGAGTGTTTAAGTGATGTTTAAAATCTTAGGTAAATGTACAAGAGAGGTTTGTGTTCATTTCAACTGGTGGTATAGGGAACCACCATATTGTAAAACACCAATGGTCTACCCACCCCTTTCTTAGTGCACCCTTTAAGATATGCATTTAGAGAGATTGTAATTTGATGGGTTATTGAAAGAGAGGAATGTTAGTGAGTATTAAAGTTAATAAAAATATTATGTGTATACATATGCCCCACTCAAATCTCATCACATGTCATGTGAGTGTAATATGGGATGGTACTTTGATAGATAACATGGAAACACATGAAAATGAGATAACTAAAAATTAAATACTAAAATTAATGTTGAAATGAAATGAAAGTAATTAAAAATACCATATACATACCTTAAATTACCTTTCCACTAAATGACTATATGTAAATATCTTATTATTAATTATGGAGGGAACAATACCTGAATTTGATAAACCCTAGGGATATAAGACTAATGATATAAGCAATGCATGTGTATGTAGGATGAGAAAATTAATAATGAATAACTTTCAAAATTGATTAAATTACTTAGAAAAATTGGCAAACTAGGATTATTAAAGCTAAGTTGGAATCAAAAGATAAAGCATGTAGATGATTAAATGATAACAAATGAATGTAGAACATACTAAATCATGTTGGGAATCATGTAAAACATAAATGACAAATGAAATATCAATGCAATAATGTTAGAGGTACAATCGTTAAGATGTGGGGTGAATTAGTGAGTCCAAATAATCTAACTTCAATTATGATCTTTACAAATACTTAACCAGTTACCACAATCATTCATGAAGCATACATATCATTCATAACAATAAGCAAGAAAGACAATGAAAGATCAATCACATAACACATGACATATATGGGAAACCTTCTTTGGGAATAAAACCCACTAGAACCTAAAATTGGACTACTATCCTATAATAACAAGATCCAATTTAGACCATCTACAAATGATCAAGGAACTTCCATCCCTATTTAGTGAGACTACAATCCCATAAGGTGCTACCACACCTGTTTAGTTGAGCTACAACAACAACCAAACCTTTTAGCAAGTTAAACCTTATAAGGAGACTAAAAACACCTTAGATGTTGATCTTCCACAAAAATACCTATGAACACATCCACCTTTGCACTAATGTCTTCAACACTTGATGATGGACCACTGATTATCACTCTTTAGCTTTACTCATACTCAAATAGAAAGAGCACTATTCTACCAATAGAATTATGACTAGCAGGTCATATAAATAGTCTTCAAACTGATCTTATCATCACCTCATCTATAGGATACTCTACCCATCCCTCACTCCATATTTCACACACACAAGCCTCTCTCAAAAAACCTCTAGAGCATACTCACCCATTCTACCTCTTCTAAGCTTATTAGGTCCAATGACCTATATGATCACCTTCAAAACCTTGCTTAGAATAGCATGAATAATCTTCTTCACTCTTTATTGGTCCTCACTAACCTATACCTTCTCTTTTAAAGGTTATCTCCTTAATTTGGTTCCATACTCACACTCCCTCGTCCAAATCTTATAAATCTAGAAACCATCACATTTGGTTTCACTATATATAGAGAAATCTTGATAATCATCACCTTGGTTGGCCATTAGACATACCTTATCCCTTAAGGCATCTCTCACATGAAGACAAGACTCTCATCCATAACATCTATGGGTCACCCTTAAGAAACTACACCTTTTAATAAGGCACTTGTAGCTCTTATAGGTCTCATTTGAACCCATCACTCCTTTACCACTCCCTTGAGAAAAAAAATAACACATGACCACTTTAAAAGACAAGTTTATACTCTTTGTTTCCCTTTAGACATCCTCAAATGATCATAGTCAGCTTATCTCACCTCTGTGTATGCTCAAATAGCTCAAACACTGACCTGGTGCACATAGTCACCATGAATGAACACATAGTAAACTTATTGAGCATTATTCATACTCAAGATAGATTGATCACACCTCCAAAACCTACATAGAGCATACTCATGGAGTCTAAAATATCCCCCAATATCTAAGTCATCATGAGACATCAAAACAACATCAATACAAGCTTGAACATCCTTCTCGAGTCACTTACAGAATAAGCATGAATACACAATCAACTTTGAACATTAATATATTTGACTATACACACTTCCAAATATTCAAATTAAGGTTCATTATATGAACCATTTAGTCCTCTTTATCTTTTATTTTAACATCATAATAAAATTTGACTTTTATCGAAAGATATGGATAACATACATATCTTGAGTTTTTTCCTATGTAAATTCAAATATTTGAATAACAACGGTCACTATTAACCTTCAAACACAATGCTCAAATCCCATGTCCTCTTAGCTTATATTGAATACACACCATAAATCTCTTCCAATGTTTAACACATATTCCACCAATGCTAGACATTAAACCTCAATCACTTTGACCTCATCTTGTGCAATCTTATAATGTTAATTCAACATGATCTATCGATCTCTATAGATCAACCAAGTAGTTAATGATCAATGCTCACTGTAGACACTATAAAATTGTAATATATGTCAAAATTCCTTGTGATACCTTAGGTACCACATAACCTTTCTCAACCCACTAACCAACCTATTAGACCTTGGGTCTAGTTAGATACTTAGTTAACTAAACTCACTAACTTAATAACCCAGCCAACCACCCAACCCTTTTAACCCACCATGACCTCTTTTCCTTCAAACACTTCACCATTGATGGTTAACTTGATCATTGATGGTTAGGCCTACCATCGATGGTCAAGTCTTCCTCATTCTTACACAAACACTAGCTATACACCACAACACAATTTAATATATCCACCTTGCCCATTACTAATAAACTCCCAAGAATTGAAATTAGTAAGCCAACCTATTAGGGAACCTTCTATTATCCATCTCTCTTTGCCTATAAAAGGAGGGGAGTAAGAGGTGAAAGGGATCCATCATCACAAGCATTCTTACACACAGGTATTCAACTTTTTAATCAACTAGTCTTCTTCTAGAAATTTAGTAACAATAATAGAGATCCAAACCTTGTTAAAATTTCTTTGAAAGTAAAGTATCATTACTCTATCAAAATTTCTCTAGCCATCAACCATCAACCATTAAGCCATCAATACAATTTATGTTTCAATTCTATTTTGTTTCTGACTTTCAAGCCTAAATTAGATCTACTATACCTATCTTCTAACTTCCCTATCCCTAAACAAACCCTTAACCAAACCCCTATCTAATCAATAACCCATTCTACAATTATTTTCTAAGTACCTTTTTAATTCCATAGGCAATCACTGATGGTTAACACAACTGTTGATAGTCACTTCTAACCATTGATGGTTACACAACTACCAATGGTCAACTAATCTAGATCTCAATCCCAAGTCATGATGAAACCTCTTACACATGGAAGAGCTCATTGAGAGATTTTTGGTGCTTCTTTCAGATTTCAAAATAGAGTCCAGAAGCCCAAGTTATAGGCTACTAAAGTTATTTTATGATAGGCAAAATAAGGAGATATCATAATGCATGGCACAATTTGTATGTGATAAGTGGACCAATCACTCATTAACACATGTTAGTATATTTTTGTATGCTTGTGCAAAAATTTGGTTTGGTTTTTGGTTTTTGGTTTGGTTTCAACCTGTGGTCTTTGATAGGAGGTCATATGGAAAACCATGGGCCCCAGTATTGACTCATTGGGGGCCCTCAATGAGGGTCGACACACTTGGTTAAGGAGGGGTGCCTTGGCTTCTATTTCATATTGAAATGTATTTGAATTTGCTTTTAAACCTATATTTTGTGCCCACCGGATACATGTGGGACAATTCAATTATATTTTTTTACTATCTTGGTAATATTTTGTAATTACCATTCCCCATTTTGCCACATGGGAGAACCAACAATTGCCACGCCACATCCAACTACCTTGCCAGGTCAAACTTAAGATTATATGACAATTTGGAGAACATGATAAATTCCAAGTCATATGCCAAGCCATAGACCTCAAGATTGAATGCCACACTTAGAGACCGTGACCAAAATGTGTGCCACATTTGAGTCCACATAGCTCATGACTTATCTCCCAAACATACCACATCTTATGCCATGAGAAATGCCAATTAGCATATGCTAAGTTGGAAACCATGCTAATTTAAGCACCTTAAGCCTACCAAAAAGGGCATAGACATTATAAAGGGAAACCACCAACCTGTTAAAAGACACAAAGCCATTTTGATTTTGTAAATTTGGGATTAAATCGATAGCCTAAGTGCCCAAAAAGGGAGGTCGATGACTTGAACCTTGCACCTATCATGCAAAATGGATAAGCCTTGACCGACTATTCTATGGGATAACAAGAAATATAAAAGGAATGAACTTATATTTGAATGTAGTATTCACTAGACTGTGTATTTATTTTTAAGAGGCTAAGAGCTAGATGAAAGCTTAGAGATAGCTTGAAAATGGATTTTGATCCATTGTCTAACCTGGTACATAGTGAGTAAGCCTTTTTATTTATGTTTTATAATTGAAAAGATAAGTAGAAGTTATTTTATTATAAATTGGATAGACCAATAGTTAACAAGCAGGGACTTAAGTACCTTCAGAACGGGTTGAAAACTGAGGAAGGATTCCATGTTGCCGAGCTTGAGTAAAGTAGTGAAGGTGGAGTTATTATATAAAGATCAGACCTGAGGGAATTTATGCAACAGTTCAAAGAATTTGAAAGCCAATTATTGTGAAAATTTAATGGAAATGGTCCTCACTATTGGGCAGACCCAGAGACATAGGCAAGAGATGCCGAACTTCATTATCAATGTCATATGGTAAAATTATCATTTAATTTCATGTTTTATTTTAGTTTATGATTTTTAATTATGAATGCATGTAAATATTAAAATTTGATGTTTTACGACATTATTTTTTTAAAGAAAAAAAATTGGTTTAATTGGTGAATGGAAGTGAAAAATTTGTTAAATAATTCCAATCCAATTTGATAACTGAGAACACTTATTTTCCAAATAATTTACAAGTTATTTTGAGTACTTCAAGAATTTGATAAGTTTGAGAAATTCATTATTCATAGTTTAAACTTCACTTTGAGATTATTAGTGTAGTTTATAGATTAAATTGGTATTAGAGCAATTAGAAAGTAGGTTTAGCTTCTGATTGTGTGATTTTATAGTTACTTTTAGTTTATTGGTTATCAATATCACTTGATTAGATTGCAGTGTGCAGTTGTGGAATTAGTGTGTTTGTAGGAAACCATGGTCAAGTTGTCACATAAATCTAAGATGGAAGAGCTTGAAAGCATTAATAACTAGATTCAGGATGAGAATGCATTCCTGAGATGCAAGCTCTTAGCTCTTGAAGAACAAGTTACAAGTTTGAAATCAGAGCTTGAATCTAAGGATGAGCTCTTGATCAGATTGTAGTGTGGTGAAGCAAAGAAGGCAATACCTTCCACTTTAGATGCAGAGAATATGATTAAGTGAACTATAAGTTATTAACCAAGTAATTCATCTTCTTCTTCCCATTCAAATTCAGATTCAAGTAATGATGTTTTTGGTAGTTATGAAAAACACAATAAAGGTATAGGATCTAAATTGTTGAAGAAAATGGGCTTTAATGGAAGGGGTCTTGGTCAAAATGGCCAAAAAATTACTAACCCAATATAGTTAGATTATAGATATCCTCATGCAGGTTTGGGTTACACTAGTGAGCAAGTGGATATTGGAGAAAATTCTTCCACAGCTAAAGGAAGACAAACTTCTGATAGCAAAGGTCTGAGGCCACTAGTAGAGCATGTGCAGTGTAAGAGAACACATAGAAGAGGTATTGAGATTCCACCTCCTAGTTCCTACACTAGAGTTAGCACTAAATCTTTTGATCTACTTTTTATGTTTAAGAAATTTGGATTTAACATTCAGAAGATAATGCAATCATTTCCTTAAACTTTTTATGGGATGCATAACCATAGTGTTGCATTTTGTTGGAAGAGACATGCTTTGATTAAGCAGATTGCAGGTGTTAATAACCATTCTCATCATGGCAAAGTGAGAAGAGGTAAAAGGGAAACCTCACCTAAGAAGGTTTTATGCACTCATTGCCATATGAGTGGACATCAGATTGATCGTTATTTTAAATTTCAATCATCTTCTCATTCTAGACATGGTAAAACTAAGATGATTTATCAACCTGTTAATAAGGTCAATGAAGTTAAATCAATCCATAATGATGTTAAGGAATCCATTGAGGAAATCAAGTTAACTAGGAAGAAAATTTAATTAATTGGATTATAATGCATTTATTTTTCAAAGCATTGTTAAGAATTAGGTTAAAAGAAAGAACAAGATTTGATTATGCATTAGTAGATCTTGTGAGAACACTTTGAGATAGGTTTATCATTTGAAGTATTTCAATTCTCACCTTATGTTGAATAGCTCTATGTTTTGGAATCTCCTATTTATGCTGAGTGAGTTGTATATAGGACTTTAACTCATTTGATTAGTTAGAGATAATAGCATAATGAATGTTTTGGGTTGAGTTAATTTCCTTGCAAAAATTGTCTCATATCTAACTTCTATTTTGAGAATGTATCTATTTTTTGCACATGGATGTATAGATGCATTGTAAAACCCTATGGGAATGTTTCGATGTTAGGCAATATACACTTTGTGTTGTTTACATTTGCTTAGCATTGTAAGTCCCATACCAGGGCATTATATTGTAACATTTATACAACATTTATTGTATGTTGTTTGCATTAACAAACTTGTTTTGTAGTTACATTGGGAATTGTTTCAGTTATTGACAGTTCACCACTTTACAAGATGTGACATGAACAGATAGTTTTGGTATGTTGTGATTAGTTTATTGGTAGTTGTAGATTCCTTTACTCATGCCATGTTGTAGGCATTTTCACTTGAATTATGAATCATTTATTTTTCCAATGTTTATCTCTTGCTATGATTAGGTTTTGTTTGATGTGATGCAGTAGACCAGTTATTAGTTTTCAAGAGATAGTAGAATTTTAGAGACCAAAAGCCTCCATTTTAGGGATGTGTGATTCGAATCTTAATCCCAGGTCATTATGAAACCTCTTGAACATGGAATATCTTGTTGAGATCTTTATATCACTTCTTTTGGATCACAAAATGGAGTTTGAATGCCCAAGTTATAGTCTATTGAATCTATTTTGTGATAGGCAAAATAAGGAGGTGTCATAATGCATGACACAATTTATATGTGACAAGTGGACCAATCACCCATGGACACATGGAAGTCCATTTTCGTATGCTCGTGCAAAAATTTTGTTTGGCATTTTGGCTTGGTTTTAGCCTCTGATCTTTGATAGGGGGTCATATGGAAAACTGTGGGCCCCACTATTGTCTCATTGGGGGCCCTCAGTGAGGGTCAACACACTTGGTTAAGGAGGGGTGCCTTGGCTTCTATTTCATATTGAAATGTATTTGAATTTGCTTTTAAACCTATATTTTGTGCCCACTGGATGCATGTGGGATAATTCAATTATATTTTTTTACTATCTTGGTAATATTTTGTAATTACCATTCTCCATTTTGACACATGGGAGAACCAACAATTTCCATGCCACATCCAACTACCTTGCCAAGTCAAACTCAAGATTATATGCCAGTTTGGAGACTGTGAGAAATTCCAAGTCATATGCTAAGCCATAAACCTCGAGATTGAATGCCACACTTGGAGACCATGACCAAAATGCATGCCATGTCTGAGTCCACATAGCTCGTGACTTATCTCCAAAACATGCCACATCTTATTCCATGAGAAATTCCAATTAGCATAATCTAAGTTGGAAACCATGATAATTTAATCACCTCAAGCCCACCAAAAGGGGCGTTGACATTGTAAAGGGAAGTTTCCAACCTATTAAAAGACACAAAGCCATTTTGATTTTGTAAATGTGGGATTAAAGTGATAGCCTAAGTGCCCAAAAAGGGAGGCCAATGACTTGAACCTTGCACCTATCATGCAAAATGGATAAGCCTTGACTGACTATGCTATGAGCTAGCAAATAATATAAAAGGAATGAACTTAGATTTGAATGTAGTATTCGTTGGACTGTGTATTTATTTTTAAGAGGCTGAGAGCTAGATGAAAGCTTGGAGATAGCTTGAAAATGGATTTTGGTCCATTATCTGAATTGGTACATAGTAAGTAAGCCTTTTTTATTATGTTTTTTAATTGAAAAGAGAAGTAGAAGTTATTTTATTATAAATTGGATAGACTAATAGTTAACAAGTAGGGACATAAGCACCTTCAAAAAGGGTTAAAGACTGAGGAAAGATTCTGTGTTGCCGAGCTTGAGTATATCAACGAAGGTGGAGTTATTATACAGAGATAAAACTTGAGGGAAGTTGTGTAGCATTTCAAAGAATTTGTAAGCCATTTGTTTCATAAATTTAATGGAAATGGTCCTCACTATTTGGTGGACCCAGAGATGTAGGCAAGAGATGCCAAACTTTGTTATCAATGTCATATGGTAAAATTGTCATTTGATTACATGTTTTATTTCAATTTCTAATTTTTAATTATGAATGCATGAAAAGATTAAAATTTTACATTTTATAATATTATTTTTCTTAAAAAGAAAAAAAATTGGTTTAATTAGTGAATGGAAGTGAAAAATTCATTCGACAGTTCCAATCCAATTCGATAACTGAGAACACTTATTTGCCAAATAATTTACAAGTTCTTTTGAGTATTTCAAGAATTTGATAAGTTTGAGAAATTTAGTATTCATAGTTTAAACTTCACTTTGATTTATCAGTGTAGTTTATATATCATCAACCCAACCACTAATAGTCACTATGGCATAAAATAATAACAAGTTATTTCTACCCCCTTACCTCTAACCAAATCTGACATTTTGTGTCCTTACCTATTCACACTAGTATTGACCCATTTTTTCTATATTTAGTCATTATATTTATCAAGCATTCACTTTATTCTTATATTTCATTTCATTACTTTTTATTATTGGATGCAAGTATCTTACTTTTATCTCATTCAACTTAATTATTATCAAAGAGTAGATTGACAACCTCCTATCAATCTCACACTTCTTGGATCTAGCTCACTCTAGGTATTCCACCTAACTATTTTACTAACAACCCCATTTGTTAGTGCTTTCTTATCTACATGTTATTCCTTTCAAGACAAAGAGGAGATCTCCACTCTTGTTTGGATTACACACACATCAACAACCAAGTATTTCTACCACACCCTCATTACTAGTTTCTTATCTTCTTCCTAAATTAAAAAATGAGAAAAATACTAAGAGAAACATTTTGGCATGCCTGATGGGACCCTAACATCATCTATGTGCCTCTTTCTTCCTTTATTAAATGCTCATACAATGAAATCTAAAATTTATTTTAGGCTTAAAATAAACCTTATATACATTGATTGCTTTCTTGTTTTTAGTCTATTTAGTAACTTAAAATCAAAAGTAAGTAATCATAGTTTTACTCTTGTTATCACACACTTTACCAAACCACATAACCAATCAACACATCAAAACAAACTTGAGACAAGGCATGACTAGGATTTCATCACCTAGCGGTAACCTTACCCTTTCCTGGAAATCTCATTTGGAGGTCATTACCAAGGGGAGAACCAACTCAGCTCTCTGGTTGAGTATAAAATCTAAAATTTAGTATATCTTGGCTAAGCACCCAATACCCTTATCACTAGAATTTATGAAGTAAGGGGGTAGGTCCCAATATTAAGCCACATACTGAATTTTAATATAGATTATTTTTTAGATCCTTTAACACCTAAAACCAAACTTAGACTTCCTTTCTCGTTCCTGATCTACAAACCAAATTTCTTCACATGTTCTAAGGCATAATCCAAAAGTGATCTAAAAAAAATCCTAATTTTTAAATTCACTTTAGTGTATGTTTTGAATACATTGAGATTATTTTCTTTTTGTTTACTTTGTGTTTGAGTTGTAAGATTTTTATTCATTTACTTTCTATTCCTCACATGGTTTTTACTAGACAATAGTTAAGGAATCAACCCAACCAAGAACCTACCTTCCACCATCTTGCCTATATTATCTTGTTTAATGGAAAGCCTCCCTATAGTCTTCCCTAGATATCCTAGCTTTTATAGAATCTTGGAAGACAACCCTCTTGCCTTAGAGCATTACCTCGCATCATGAGCCACTCATGTTCCCAACCTCACCTAAAATCAACCCAACATTACCTATAACTAATCAAACTTCAACTTCAACCAACCAAAAAACTGTCAACTACCACCTAAGTTGGTTATAATGTTAATAGACTAGATAATTAAAGTAGAATCATTTATTTATATTATCCATAACCAATCAATCTTCTCCTACAACCAATCAAATCTCAACTACAACCTATCAACAACCATTTGATCATCATCATACCCAACCAACAACCTATCAACATCTATCATATCAATCAAACCTAGGCCTAGACCTACCTATCAACATCTATCATCAAAACTTAGGCCACTTACCCCAACCATCATATCAATTACCTTAACCCACCTTATCAAACCAACTCACCTCATCAAACCTATCAAACTAACTCACCTTATCAACCTTACTAAATCCAACCAATAACTACCAACCAAACATAACTAACTTATCAAACCTATCAAATCCACCAAACCTATCAAACCAACAAACCTCATAAAACTAATCAATTAGCTCACAAACTCAATATCCATTGGGGCACCCTCTTCCTAGGCAATACACCCCACTAGGGGAATCATATGCCTCGATCCTTGACAAACTCTTAGAGGCTTCTATCATTAACCTTCCTAAAATCAAACCCATTAATAGTTATCTTCCAAAGCCAATTTAGTTTATAGATAATGAATTTTTTTCATATCACTACATAAATAGACATGGGATAGATAGTTGTGGATCTTTTAAGATGCTCATCCAAAACCTTATTTATCACAAGGAGGATTTAAAGAATATTCTCCATGTTTCTTTCAACTTATCCTTAAATATTTTCAAGCAATCAATCATTTAAACCCCTTCTTTCACTCATTGTTGAGAAAACCCATAGCCAAATCCCTCAACACAATGAGGCCCATCCATTTTATTTGGTCCTTGGTGAACCTATAACTAAGGAAACCATAATCCAACCCTTAACCAAACCACTTATTAACCAAGTGGAACCTTCACACCTTTCCTTCAAAATTAAAATCAAGTAAATGAACCAATCTCCTCCACTTACCCATGTGGAACCAACCAACTTACCTCTCCCACTTACCCATGTGGTATCAACCTATCAACCTTTTCCACTCATCTATATGGAACCAACCAACCTTCCTCTTTTACTTACTAATTTTTTGGAAATTAAAATCAACCCAACCTTACCCATCATTAACCCAACCTTAAAAACCACTCACCTTACCTCATATACCATCAACCAAACCAAAAATATCATTAAATTTACCAAACTTACCATTAACTCAACCTTACCTATAATCATCCACCTAACCTTACATTACCAACCAAACCAAATAATCAAAATAACCTCTACACCAAATCAATCAACATACCTTTTAATTGAACCACAACCAACATCTCTAAAACTCCAAACCAAGATCAACCCATCAAACCCACCAACACTATCCTAACCTACCTAAATCAAACCCAACAATATTTTCCTAGCCTTGGTGCACTAGAGGAAATCCCACCCGAACACCTAGAATTCGAACTAACTAACCACTAACAAATAACAACTAATAACCCCTTTTGGGAGGGGGATGAAGTCATCTTCACCCCTCCTAAACCCTATTATTAACCAAACACCTTCACCTTGGGATATTTTTCTCACCTCACACATCCATGGAAGGAGCAAACTAGGGAAACTTTCCCTCCATAAGGCTTTGACCATATATCAACCCAAACCACACCTTACCAATTAGCCAAACTAACTCTTAGCATTTTTTCCTCAATCTATCAACCAACCAACCCCAAACTATTAGAGATTATCTTTCTCATTCACCCAAATCATTTAGGGAATCACCTTCTCTCCCAGCCATTGGATATTACCCTTCTCCACCAAACTATCACCTAACCAACCTCACCCTTTTTGTTAATTCCAAATCTTTTCCACCTCTAATCAAGTGTCAAAAATTAATTGGGATAATTTTCATCTATGTTAACTATTGTGACCAATATGGAGAAAATAAAAATAGGTAAGTTTACTTTTAATTGGCTTGGACCCTGCATCATAACCCATAAGTATGGATTAGGATCTTATCATTTGTCTTTTCTCGAAGGCAAACCTAAACCTGAGCCTCTCAATGATTTGCATCTGTACCCTTTATTTTTTTTTTTAAAAGGATCAAACTCACTTTCTTATCTAACTTAAGCTCATCCCTTGGTTTACAATATTTTCACCTTCATTTACCTATCCCTATCCCTTTGAGGACAATCAATTACAACATATAACCATGTGATTAACACAATTATAGACTAATCATAAATATGGGTACCGTAACTCTACCCATAGCTTGGTTCTCATAGATACTTTCCATCTCTAATTAAACATAATCCCATGGTCATAATGTCTCAAAGATACCCCTTTCACCTATCATTAACCTTTTCTGATAAAGCTTTACCCTCATAAAGGTAAACCTCTAAGCCTATATAGACTTGTCCATGTCTAAATCTAGTATCAAAATAATTTGGGATACCAAAATATCACTTGGTTCAAATGTCTCTAGCATTAAAAACTACTCCCTTGAAGGATATCTGCCCAAAACTAAATTTCTCAAAAAGATAGACGGTTCCCTTGAAGGATAGTTACTAAACAAACAAACCCAAACTTAGACCACTCACTTGAAGGATGGCTAAGTCAAATTTGTCAAAATCAATCATTTGAAGCTTCCTACATTGATCAACTTCACAAACTTATCAAAACAAAAACAATAATAAAAGACCCTATATCAAAATAAAAATAAGCTATCCCATGAAAGTTGTAATCAGCTTTCATATCTAGTATTAGTAGACTTCTTGCATCGAAATGCAGTCTACACCTTGCATAAAGATATGGACTTGTCTAATATGGTTCTTAGGTCACCTATAGAAGGGGAAAACTAACCCACATAAGGTTACCTTACCTATCAACTAATTTACCCTTCTCCTACCACCTACCTCCCCTTTATACCCTCATAAATCAAGGGATTAAGAGCTTACTTGACACAATGTGATCAAGACACCCTTTTATTAACCAAAGCATGATAATGTGAAGCATTCAAAAGGATTATGTTCCTTAAGCCAGTCTTAATTTGGTTTTGTTTTATCCTTACCAATGAAAATTCATCATGATTTTTTATTATCCTCTCATCATTGGTTTATATAGACATATGTCTCATGATTCTTATCTCTTTTCCCACATCTAGTTTGTTATCTAACTTAATTTATGTGCTTTCATAAACACCATATCATAAACCACATCCATGATCATAAACTATTAAAATCACATCCATAATCATAAATCACATCATATAAACATCATATCATAAATCACATCAGTAACCATAATCAAACCATCCATCATCATCAACATCATATCCATGAACAAAATAAAACATCATCCATAATCATCACATGCCTAAGCTTAGTGAGTCTATATCTCATAAAGCATAAAGCAAAAAACATTTAAACCATGAACCATAAACCACATCTATACATCATCATAAACATAATATACATTATGTCATCTAAATAAATAATACATGTAAAAAATGTATATAATATCTCTCTCTCAAATCATGTACATATATACCTATACATCATATCATATCATATATCATGCCCATAGAACACCACTACCATTGGCTCCACTTGCACTACCACTTCCATCTAGTGTCAGTCCTCTTGGGATGACTAAATTTCCACTCACTAAAGCATCCCACTGACCTAAAGTCACCATGACTATCCCACCTACTAAACTAGATCTATACTCACCCCATCAGGGCTACTCAAGACACTATACTAAAACTATGGCCTCATAATACCTCAACTCCTCCACTGTGGCTAAGCAATACACTGTATGGATGGTACCTAGTGGTTATGTTGGTGTTATCACTACTCTTATCCTCTATCTCAAGGTATCCTTATCCTAGGTCACCAAACCTAGGGAGGTTTTGGCCTAATCTCTCTCATTTGTAATAGTGGCAACCTAACCCTATAAAGACACAATCTGGACCTATAATGTGACCACTTATCCCTATAACCCTATAATATATGCCTATGTAACAATCAATGCTACTCTTTCCTATCCATCAATTCCACCACCATGTACCTATACCTATGGACCTCCACCAACTGGATCCACATCCATGGCCTATTGGCCTTCATCATCCTACCTAATGTTGATCACTACATAAAGGGCCTAGTACCATGCTGCATAACCATTCACAGCATTGGCATCAACCCTTGATCTAATAGGTAGATCTTCATGATCTAGGACTACCTCCTCTATCCATGGCTTAGGTAACAAAAACTTAGCATATTCCATCTTATACCTTAGAAATAGACCTAAAATCCCCTACACTAGGCTGAATTAGCTCCAAACTCTATCAAATGGGATGAGCTCAGTCTCACCCTCTCTCCTCCCATAGATCCATCTCTAGCTTTGTAATGACAATGTATGATAGCTATAGAGGGCCCACCTCAAAAAGCTAACATACAGCCTCCAAACCACATCACCCACAACCAAGCCATCCAGTGCATCCCTAAACTAGTCAATATCTCTCACACCTCCTCCAGTTCCTATTAATGTGTAGTCTCCCCTCCACTACGTGAAACCCACTCTAAAATGCATTTAGGCATAGCCCTCCCATGGTATCCCTAATAGTCTTATAACCCTAATGTGCCTATATGCCCAATAATGAAGCACAAACCCCACACTGATCCCATACCTCTTATGAGCTCAAAATTCCTAGAGCTCCCTGTATATATGAACCAAGAAAATTGGTGCCCATCCAAATAATATCCTCCTAATTAACATATCCACTAACACTCCTAGTATAAGATAAGTAAACTATCCACTACTCAAATCTGGAAATACAAAATAGGACACTACCATCATCATCAGTCATCAAATTCCTCTCATCTAGAGCCCTCTGATACAATGGATCATAACTAAAACCAACAATATGAAATATAAAAAGGGACCAATCCTCACCATACAGGAGCTCTATTTGCCTCATCCCTATCATCACTCTTAATATGGTAAAGCATCTCCCCTCAAATGGGTAGCTATGTGATCCTATAAACATCTTCTTGTAGGATGGTCATCTCTCCTATCAATAATAGGAAGGCATTCGTGTCTAGATCCCATCTCTCGATAAGGGTCATGATCATTGCCACATCTCATGGTAAGCACTGATAGTATCTCATATCCTTGAGGTTGACCTCCCCCATGTGTGTCCAATAATCCTTAGTTATCCCTCCATGGATCACTGTAAAGATCCTATGAAGTTGATCCCTCATTTAGATTTGATCTCCTACTTATAAAAATCAAAGTTAGCACACACACTTAGTTTTCCATTGCCATTTCTCATTTCTATTTACTTCATTCATTCTATCTAAATCCACCCCTTTATCAATCTAAACCCACATAAATCAACCTATTCCAAACTAACCCACAACCATCTATAGCATTACTTCCAGCACTTGAAAGTGACCCTCACCCATAAACATTCTAAACAACTACACTAACCTATCAAACAAAACATCTAAGTCTTTTATCCAAAAATACCTTCCATAAACCTATCAAGCCAACAAATAACTCTAACTAACAACCATTTCAACACATCAATCCTACTTGACAATTTCCCTATCCTAAACCTACACTTAGAATTTTAACTACCCAAAACCCTTTTAAAACATTAAAACATTTTTCTATATCTTATCCATTCAAACACACCTTCCCTAAACACTCGATCACTGATGGTCAAGTGCCCTTGGTACTTTGCTGGTCAACTATTGATGGTCATGTCTAACTATCGATAGTCAGGTCTAACCATTGATATTCACTATGTGTAACCATTTATGGTAAACCACCTAACCCTACCCACCTAAAAACTTTCAAAATAAATAAAATTTCAACAAATAAATCACCTAATTCTATCATATACCCTACCCCCAACCCAAATACTCCCTCAAATTCAAATTTCATAAGCTAAATTTTCAAATCATAAATGAAACCTAAAACTAGGTCAAACATGTTGTTTCCAAAATCAGCTTAACCCATTTTTGAGAACAACCCCCTACGAAACTTGTCTGTTTCATCTTTCGTCTCTCTAAGTTTGTTTTTTGAGACGGGTTTTTAATTCATTCTCATCTTGGCCTAGAAGCATGAAATTAGTTACAATCTCATTATGACCAAGAAAACCCCTCCCCCAAACTGCCTCTTTTAGAGTTGGTGTCTTTTCTTCCCTTTTTATGCACAGGCAACAAAAATTGCCGCTAGTGAATTTTTTTGAATTGCAAGGGTGGCAATTTTTTCCACCCCTACATTTTTGCCCACAAGGGCAAGAATTTTTGCCACCCTTGCATCTGCCTGCAAGGGTGGCAATTTTTGACACCCCTGCATCCGTCCTCCAAACAACATGCAAGGGCAGCGAAATTCACCGCCCCTGCATGTCTTAGTTTCCATGCGCAACATTTATTGCCATGCACAGAGGGTGGTTAGGGGTGTTTTTCAAAACATTTAAACTGATTCCAACCTCATTTCATTTCATTCTTCTTCCTCTCCTCCTAATTTTTGTGTCTGGATGACCCAGCGGATGAGTTGAAGTGCATTTTGGCAGATTTAATATCGTGGTGCACCCAGATTTCTAGGTAGATTTTGTTTTTAGCTTTTATTATCTTTTATTTTTATTTTTCTTTTCTTTACTTCTTTCCTTTGTTGTGGAATTTGTTTAGTGTTTTTCTTTTTTCTCCCTCATACCCACGGTCTTCTTCTTAGACCCGTCACGAGCGACACGTTTTGCCACCCGTACCTCCACAGTTTCTCACCTAAGTCTGTAAGGGCAGTGATTTTCACTGCCCGTGCGTCTCGGCCCCCATTTGCCTTCATAAGTAGTGAAATTTTCCACCTACACTGACTCATCTGTGCATGAGTGGTGAATTTTTCCACCTGCACACCCTCCATGCTAGACATGCAAGGGTGGCAAAATTTGCCGCCCCTATTGATGCATATCCAATGTGTAGGGGCGGCAATTTTCACTGCCCCTACCTTTTTTCCCCCGACCTACAAGGGCAGTGAAATTCATCGCCTGTGTAGGCTGATCCTGCATGGGTGGCAAATTTTGCCGCCCTTGCATTTCTCTTTTAGATTTTTCTAACTCTTGAGGATTTTCGTGCTTTCCCTTTCTTCCTCATTTTCTACCCCTTTTTTCAACCCAACCTTTTTAAGTGACCTCCATTGACCAAGATCACTTAAAATGCATTTTCTTCAATTCATCCACTCTCCCCAAATTTTGTCATCATGACTACAGTACTTTCAGAGAACTCTTGCTCATCAACACCCGTCAGATCAAGACCAATTCCAATGTCATAGACGTCTCCCCAAAAAGCAAAGATGATGAAGTACAAATACCAGGGCATCTTCCCACTCATTTGGGTCACCTCCAATGTCAACGACATCTGGAATATCGAGATTGGCCACATAGATATGGTTGAGTTTGTGGCTCAAACAAAGGTGACAAACCCAAGCACTGAAATAAAGAGGATCATCGAAAGCAACATCCACTTGGTTGCCACTTTCCCAGTGGCAGCACATCATACCGAGCTCATCCTCCAATGTGCCCATTTCTACAACAAAGAGACAAGGTCAGTCTCAAATGCTAGTGGTAATGTGATAATTCGGTTGGATCCTGAATTCATCGATAAAGTCTTCATGTGCCCTCCAGCTACTGAAGTAACCAAGATTGACTTTGTGGAAGCTCAGAAGGAATACGACAAAGACCTTGAGAGGGAAAAGAAAGTCATGAACAACAGGTGGTTGAAGGCACCCAGGTCTAGTCTATCTAGATGGCCAAGAAACTTTTTTGAGGAGCGATTTTATTGAAGAAGTTGGTGACTTGATCACCCTTCTCAGCAGAGTGAGAGGCCTCCCATCTTCCTCACAGTTCCATGAATGGATGCACCCATTCATCAAGATCATCCTCCAAGGCAAGTAGGTCATCTTTTGGGGTGAATAAATCAGCAATGCTCTTCATGAATAGCTAACCAAGGTGTAAACTTCTTCTAAGTTTTATATGACCTCATACCTTATGTACATAGCTGCTTCAATGCAAACCTTCCCAAGTTTAACGACTGAAGGGGATAGAAAGACCACCTCAATCTACTCATATTACCTCCAGTTGATGCTTCAAGGGTCAACCCACCATTTCAAAAGGGTGAATGATGCTTTCTTTGCCATGTTTTTATGCCTCTTCAACCCTCAGCTTGAGCAGAAGAGAGTATCAGATGAGGCTTGGATAGTCGTCAATGACTATGGGTGTATGTTCCTCCAATTTTCCACCTTCTACTATCTTTGAGTTGGATTTTTCTAAGGCTACCACTATATGCTCCCCAAGTTCCCTTCTAACAAGTTGGTTCTAATGGAACTTTGCCGACAACTGATTATCATGCATACTAGACAAATGGAGTTGAAAAAGCCAGGTTTCAGGTTTCCAATCAAAATTGGCAGGTATTCTATTGCAACAGTAGCCAAAGCTAAAGTCATAGAAATAGAGATGTAGATGGTCACCCTAAAGCAGTTCAAGAGAAGAGACAAATTTTACTACAGGGGAGTCAAGGATAAGATCAGGAAAAAAACTCAATTCCATGAGCCTATGATTGAGGACATCTGGATAGACCTGAGGACGGCTAAAGAAATTAGAAAGATGGACTATTACAAGCTGACCCTAGAGCAAATTAAATATTTGGGGCTTGAAGAGGTCCCCTCCAATCTGGTTGATGATGGGAACATTATCAATAGCAGGTACCTAGCTGAAAATGTTGCTGGCTCCTCTCTTCCTCCAACTCAATGGTCTCAAAAGGAGCTGACTTCTATGAGAAAAATATTCAAACCAATATTGGCTAACACCAATGATTGGTTAGTAGCCAGAGGAATCAAATTGAAAGAATTTATCATGGGATCAGAGGCTAAGTACCAAGTAGAGATGAAGAAGAAGGCTAAGAACCAGACCAAGAAAAAAGGTGATGTTCCTTCCCCTTCTAAGCCTCACAAGCCTAGAATCATCTTTGTTTCCAAAAAGCCAATGACTACTGAAGAGCCAGAAGTGGCAGCTAAAGAGATTGAAGAGCAGAGCCCTTAGGCATAGGTAGCCTAGCCAATGGAAATAAATGGCCGGTCGTCAGGATAGCCAAGCACTAGACCTCTACCTTCACAAGGATAAGCACAACCACTCAAGAGTGTTTCTCCTTCTCTACCTCAATCTCCTGTAGCTTCTCCTTCTCTTCTCTCTCCCATCAGTGTTCCCTCTTCTGGAGCTGCCTCCCCTTCCAAGGTTATATTTGGCGATCCTCAGAGTGCTTCTGCAAGTACTCCTCACTCCTCTGGGTCCATTCCAAGTTTGTCATCTCCCTCTTTCAATCTAGGGGAAAGTTCTACACAAGAGCCAAAATTAGTAGTTGGTATAGTTTCACCTGTTACTCCAACTATGACCACTGTCACCACTAGCAGTGTAGAAGCTACCGTAGTAACACCAGCTGAGGGAACTATGGCTATAGTGGGTACTTATCTCCTAGCTTGGATGTTAGCATTCACACCCAAAATAAAAAAGTTAGCCATCTCTCTAGATGACTTTGATTTTGGAAAAATAGTGCTAGTGAAAGGTAAGGCTCTGAAGAGGCCAAGAATCCTCTCAAAATTGGTCGAGGAAAAAGGAACAAAATTTTTGTAAATTGCCAAGCCTCCACAGGATGCAACCCTTGAGGGTTTCAAAATGAGTAGCTATTCCATCTCTCATGTTGAACTTGGCAAAGTTACTCATGAAGGTGCAAAAAGTGACCTTTAATCTACTATGGATATCATGGTCCAGAAATTTGACTGAGAGAAGGAGATGAAGGATTATTACAAGGCCAAGGCAGAGCAGCTGATGGTAGTAATAAGAAGGTTCACTCTTTCCCTGAAGCGGCAACTCCAGAGGCCTTCTCCATAGATGAACCTGTCATTCAAAAAGTAGAGAAGACTCACTTAAATGAAAAAGTCCTGGAGGACTATGTTGAAAAAATGCAAACTCAGGGAGTTACCTTACTATCAGAGGTTGTAAAAAAGATAGGCAAGATGAGGAAGGTGAGGGTAGAATTAGATGACTTTGTCTCTCTTATCTCTCAGGAGATTGATAGTTCAAAAAGATATCTTAGAAAATGGAGAGAGATGAAGGATATGAAGAAGAGCACCTTGATATCTATCGGTGTCATCTCCAGCAAAGACTCTTATGTTGAGATCAAGGAGTCACTGATCTTCAAGATCCAGGTACTCAAGGATTTAATTGAGGACCTCAAAGCTTCCAGGGATGCTAGTGAGAAGAGTGACACATGCCTACTTAATAAAATATAAGAACTACCCTACAACCTAACCTTCAAGGATAACCAATTCCTCTCAGCAAGAGAAATGACCCAAAGTTTCAAGGAGATGATTCAAAGAGATTTTGAAAAAAAATCCTTCTCAATGTCTTCTGTGGATAATATTATAGACACTCAGTTAACTTTGGATAATCTAAAATCTAGGTTAACTGGTCATGCTAAGGCCATCATAGCATTGAAGGATGATTTAATTAGAGCCAGAATCGTCTCTAAGAACATGGTTGCACTAGACAGTATAGGGATTCAAGCATCTATTGCTATGTACGATGCTCATCTAAAGAAATTTGGTAGCAAAAACTGAAGCTTTTTCCCCCTTCTTTCTTCTTCTTTCCTTATGCACTTTTGTTTTGTGAAAAGTGCATGTAATTTTGTAATATGTAATTACATGTAAAAAGTTTAGAAAAATATCTCAAAGTCAAATATGAGTCATCTTTGACTAAGATATTTTTGTATTTTATTACTTTCTAGTTTTTGAGGATTTTCTCCCTATATATAGTGGAGACCTCATTTATAAAATGATCTTGGAAAATTAAGAGCAAACACTCTACCGAAATTGAAGCAATTTTTGAGACTTTGTGCTCAAACTTGTAAATCATATTTTGTTGAATGAATGAGAAGCAAGTTTATTTCAAACTTTGTGTTGAAGCTATCTATGTTATCTAGGAAACAGTTTCTTATGTTCTCTTTCCTAATAATCTCTTGTTTATCTAATTTAATAAGCAAATTGGGTGTGTTAATATTATCTAAGAGCACTTCTAAAAGGTAGAGGATAGACTTTGAGCTACTTTTATCTTTGAGATTTAGTTATCTTTTGTAGTTTCAGTTGGAGACTTTGTGCTTTGTTTCATTCTATGGTTACATTTGTTCTAGATTGGTGAAGGAGACTATGAAAGACTTTGTTCTTACGTGAGTGTTCTTATGGACTTTGTTACTTCAGGTGATCTTCTGCTTCCTGTTTGATACTATTCCTGAAAGAAGAGAAATGTTTTTAGCTAAGGACCAGGATTTCCCTTTTTTGTTCTTTGTACATTACCTCTAAAAAAAGAGAGGTAGATGTTGTCATACCAACCCCATGTGTTATTTTCTGATTAATTATATATATATCCAATGCATAAATATTTATAAGGAACCTCCCCTTGATGAGAGGAGAGATTTACCTCATCCAGATCTGGTAAACCCACACTTTTCATGGTGTAAATCTCCCTATGTTTTGGTTGATATACCCATTTTTTTATTAGTTAGTTGATGACAAAATATTCACCCAACAGTTTCTTGGTGACTCTGCTGGGGATCCGAACGTGCATTTTGAAGCCTCAAGCTTCAACTTGAAGAAATATTGGTCCCTTTTTCATTTGAAATTTGGCAACTTCATGTTACACAAGAAGCCAGAGAGCCAAGGGTGTTTTTGATCCCATGTTTGAGTTGGCACAGCATAGCAACTTTGATATCTTTCCTCCGTCACCTTTCCTTCAACGGTCTAGGAGTTTTCCTCCTAACCTTCTCAAGTCACCGACGCAAGGTAGAGCTTCTTTTCCTACTGTTAATCATGCCTTACCTATAAATACTCCACCAAGGTTTGTTATTCCACCATTTAATTATCTTATCATAATGGCTCAAGGTCTGTGGGGCAATTCCTTTAGTCCTCTTAATTTAACTGCACCTTTACATGAACTACCTCGTAGTTCTAGAAAAAAATTCCTAAGTTTTTTGGTGATGGAAAGGTTCATCTTGACAAGCATATTGCCACTTTCTTCATAGCATGTGGTGTAATCGGTGTGGAATTTGAGGATGTAGCAGTTAGACTTTTTATAAAAACTTTGCAAGGTGTTACTGCAGATTGGTTCTACCACCTACAGGCTAGGTCAGTAACTGACTGGGATACGCTCAAATCCAAATTTGAAGCCAGGTTTAAACCTTCTGAAGATTCACACACTTTGTTAGCTCAGCTAACATAGATGAAAAAAGAATCCTAGGAACCCATGAGGGATTTCATAGTTAAATTCAATAAGTTGAGAAATCAGATTCCAATTGTGGCTCAGCCCATGCCAGAAAATCTCAAGTGCTTTTGTATCAACTCGTAGGTTCCTGAAGTAAGTTTTCTATTAAGGTGAGCTGGCCCTATGAATTTAGCATTGGCTCAAAATTTGGCTATTGAGATTGAAGATGATCTTATCCTGGTAGGTAAGATCAGAAAAGACCCTAGTAAAAATAAATTCTCTTCATTTAATGAAAGTTATTTTTCAGGCACTACAGATCCTATGCTGCAAAAATTGACAAATGAACTAATATTTTTGAAGAGGCAAATAGCCCAAGGTATGTCTGCCCCTACCTATCAAGATATACCCAGGAGAATGTTCCAAAATTAGCGGTATCAGGGTAATGCTACCTGGAACCAAGGGCAACCAAATCGCCTACCTCCCCCTCTAGGGAAATTGGCCATTGAAGCAGCACCTACCAATGCAGTGGTCAGATACCTAGAGGCTGAACATGACTATTCATTCCAACCTTAGTTGGACCAACAAGAAGATGATAATCTCTTCTATGAGCAGGAAGAAGAATTAGCTGACGACTCCAATATCAGTTTCCTGGATTACCAGGATGAAGCTAGAAGTAAAGGGGAGGGCTTGGATGGTCCTACGCTATTTTCACCAGATCTCAAAATCAGTCAGCTTCATAGACTGACAAAGGAAAGGTAGAGGAAGAACCCTAGCCAGTGGTTTCCATCGCTAAACGAGGGACTCCATTGCCTCTGCAATCAAAAGATCAGGTAATTCATAAAAAATTAAGTACCTCCAACCATGCCATACCTTCCACTTTCGTTGTTCAGACCAATGTCGTACCTACTAAAACCCATGATGATGGACTCTCTTCCTTTGTTTCAAGTTATTTTCAATTATTTGATATAATTGATCATGCTAGAAAGACTAAAATTCAAATGAAAGAGGTTGAATATTTGAGGGCTAACCTAGAACAATTTGATAGGTTAGCAGAATATGTAAAAAACAAAGCCGTCCCCATAGGATAAGATTCTTTGAAGGTCATTTATGACCCTCCTAAAGATAAACCAGCCCAAAACAATCTTGTTACGACTCCCCCTATTGCCCCCAGGAAAATAGAACCTTTCTACGTTTCCCTACTTATAAATAGTTATAAACTGAGTAATTGTATTATAGACTCTGGAGCCTCAGATAATGTCATGCCCGCAAAAGTGGCAGATTCTGTTGGCCTAACTCTGACCAAAACTTTTGGGAAGTGTTTTTCTATGGAAAATAAGCAAGTTCCCCTCCTTGGTCAGATAAAGGATGCTCAATATGCTTTCATGGCTTTTCCAAAAAAGTAGATAAAAATGACAGTTTTAGTGGGTAATGTTCCAACGTCTTACGGCATCTTACTCAGGTAGAATTTTTGCAAAGATGTTAGAGGTGAGCTAAGTATGAACTTGTCTGAAGTAAGAATTATAATTCAAGGTGTCATGAAGAAGTTACTTCTTGAAAAAGAGGCAAAGTATGTAGTTACCCGATCGTCAGCACCGAAAGCTCAAATTTTATTTGAGTCCTCAGGCATGGGCAACTACTTCCTGCCTACAGACGATTTCCATGGGGCATCTGATGAAACTCTTGCAAATGATAATTTGAGATTGTGTTCAGCTGACACAATAGGAAAATCACCAAATCAAAATGAACACATGGAATAACTTTTTCCCCCAAACAAAGGAGTTTTTAAAGGAAAAGTAGCGTCTAACGAGGTATGGACCTTAGAATTTGATGGCAGCTACTCTTCTACTGGTTTGAGAGCTAGAGTTGTGTTGGTATCTCCTCAAGGAGACATTATTACTTTGTCCTACAAATTGTAGTTCAACAATACCAACAACACGGTTGAGTATGAATCCCTATTACTCAGACTACAAGCTGCTAGAAAAAAGGGCATTAGGCTACTCCATGCTAAAGGGGATGCTGAGTTGATAGTCTGCCAGGTAAGGAACCTCTATCAGACAAAAAATGAAAGGTTGCACCACTATCACAATCTTGTCTAGGATCAAATTGAAAATTTTGATGCTTTCAATATCTCCATCATTCCCAGGGAATTCAATGATGGGGTGGATGCATTGGCTGTCTCTACTACTCTCTTAGTCCCTCACCCAGACTTTAAGGGAGATATGTACACTATTGAGCTAGTCTTTTAGTCAAGTGTACCTGATAATGCTAGCCATTGGTAGGTATTTAACAATGATGATCAAATCATCACCTTCTTAGAGTAAAAGGATAGTTTTAAACAATTGCATTTTGAAGGTATTAAACTCTGAGGATGTGAAGCAACTCCTGAGTCAAATACAAATATAGGTGAGGATTTCCTACAGCTCAAGGGGAATAAGATTCCCAAAGGCCTGGTTTACCTAGAGAAGTTGTTTGATAACCATGACAGGTTTATTAAACAATAACAAATAGATTCAAACTCCTCTCAAGATTTTGATCAGGTAAACTTGGGAACCAAGCACGATCCTAAGATGGTAAACACCAGGAAATGTTGCACTCCCAAGGAAAGATTTAAGCTTACTAGTTTACTTTGCCAATATATAGATGTATTGGCCTATTCCTACGATGATCTAAAATCACTCAGGCTAAATGACATTCGCCACAACATTCCTCTGAAGGCTGACTCTGTACCTAATAAGCAAAAATCTAGGCAATATAATTCAAAAATCTCACATACTATTTTAGCTGAGATACAAAAAATGCTTGATGCCTGGATAATTTTCCTAATCCATCACTCAACATGGATTGCCAATATAGTGCCTGTCAGGAAGAAGAATGGTGAAATTCGAATCTACATGGATTTTAGAAACTTAAACCAGTTATCTTTAAAAGATAACTACCCTCTTCCTATCATGGATCAAGTTCTACAAATGGTAACAGGTTCAAAAATATTATCAATGCTGGACAGTTTTTCAAGGTACAATCAGGTTGAAGTCAGAGAAGTGGATCAACATAAGACAATATTTACCACACCTTGGGGCACATTCACTTATCGAAGAATGCCTTTTGGTTTGATAAATGTAGGCACCATATTTCAAAGGGTGATGGATCTCACTTTCAAAAATGAGATGGTAAAATTCATTGTAGTATACCTGGATGATCTGACAGTGTTTTCAAAACATCATTTTGAGCATGTTCACCATTTGCAAAGGATACTAAAACATTGTCGTCAGAATGGTATTTCATTAAACCCAAAGAAATTTGTCTTCAGAGTTACTGAGGGAAAACTTCTTAGACATATCGTGTCTCATGAAGGTATTAAAATTGATTTAGAGAGAGTCAAGTCCATCTAGGAACTTACTCTACCTACCAGCAAGACCGCAGTTCACTCTTTCTTTGGAAAGGTGAATTTTTTTTTAATGTTCATTCCTGAGTTTGCTGAGAAAACCTATCACATCATCAACATGATGAAATACAATGTTACATTTAGGTGGACCACTAAAGGCAAATCAGCATTTAAAGAAATCAAGGAAGCAATCACCCATGCACCAATCTTGGTTTGTCCAAATTATACTAAAAGTTTCAAAATATATAGTTATGCCTCTGAGCATACACTATTAGCCATTTTGGTCCAACAAAATCTAGAAGGTGTAGAATCTCCTATCTCTTTCATGAGTTGTCCACTTAAGGATCATGAGCTAAAATATTCCCTTATGGAGAAGCATGCATACGCAGTGGTCAAAGTGGTCAAGCATTTCAGGTTTTATATCCTAAATTCTCACACCAAAGTTCTCGTACCAGACACAATAGTAAAATCCATTTTGACTCAGCAGGATTTTGGTACGAAGAGAGATAACTGGATCACCAAGACTTAGGAGTTTGATCTAGACATCAAACCTACCAAGCTCGTGCGAGGAAGGGGCCTTTGCCAATTGATTGCCAACAACATTCCAGATGAAGCTAAAAATGAAGAAGTAGAGATAGAAGGCGTGTCTACGGTCCTCTTTGTTGCAACCACTGATGAGTGGTATTCTGATATTGCCCATTTTCTGACATATGGTGAGTGTCCTGCTCATCTTTCTTATAAAGAGAAATGGAATGTCTAGTTAAAAGCAGTTGGTTATGTTCTTTGGGACAATGGTCTTTATAAGAGAAACCTGGACGGGGCATTTCTTCATTGTGTTGATAAGGTGCAACAATAAAAACTCTTAGAGTCTTTCCAAAATCTGGCCTATGGAGGACATTTTTTTGCACCAGTGACAGTGCACAAAATTCTACAAGCAAGGTATTATTGGCCCACGCTTTTCCAGGATGCCTACAAATGGGTACGTAGGTGCAAATTGTGTCAGCAATTCATTAAAAAGCTTAAGCTGCCTGCTTTGCCTCTCAAGCCGGTAGTGATCAAAGAACCGTTTCAGAAATGGGGTATTGACTTCATTGGTGTAGTCAACCCATCTTCAAGTGCTGGATATGATTATGTCCTCATAGCAATGAATTCCTTCACTAAGTGGGTGGAGGCCATCCCAACTAAGCATGCTACGTCTGAAGTGGTGTGTAATTTTCTCAAAGAAAATATCATCCCCAGGTTTGGGGTCCCACTAAAAATTGTAACAGATAATGTGGCCTATTTTTCATCATATGAAATTACTTAATATTGTTTTTATTATGAGATTACCTTATCCCACACTTCAGATTATTTTCCTCAAGAAAATGGCCAAGCAGAATCGAGTAACAAGAACCTGGTCACTATTATCAGGAAGTTGGTGGATGACAATCAGAGAACATGGCATAAAGCATTGTATGATGCTTTATGGGTAGATAGGATAACACCTAAAAGGGCTATAGGTATGTCACCTTTCTAACTTTTATATGGATTAAATGTAGAAATCCCCATCACCCTTAAACTACCAGCGCTCAAGTTAACTAAAGCAATCGAAGACTCAACCTTCGAAATCTCAATCGACAAAAGAATCATGTGTCTGAACGAGCTGAATGAGCATCGAGCCATGGTAGTGGATCAGATTAAGGAGCATCAGAACCGAGTGAAGGCACTTTTTGATAAAAAAGCTAAAGTTTGCGAATTCCAAGTTGAAGATCAAGTCTTGTTGTGGGACAAGAGGCGAGAACCAAAAGGGATGCATGGCAAATTTGACTCCCTGTGGAGAGGCCCATTCACTATTCGATAGCTCTGTGGTGAGGCTAGTTTTTTTTCTAGAGTACCAAGATAGAATGCTATTTTCACTACCTCATAGCGGGCAGCATCTGAAGCTGTTCAATCCTTGAAGTTTGGATATATCCATTTGTATATATGTATAGTTTTTATGTTTTGTCTATTTTTATTTCATTTTTGGCTTGACTCCGTAGCTCAATGGCTTGGATGAAGGCACTTAGAGACTGGTTTCTACTCCCATTAATCAATTTGATTAATGGAAGTTCCCCAATAGGAGCCAGCTGTTGTTTCTAAAATCAACTTAACTCATTTTTTAGAACAACCCCCTACGAAAATTGTCCATTTCATCTTTCATCTCTCTAAGTTTGTTTTTTGAGACGGGTTTTTAATTCATTCTCATCGTAGACTAAAAACATGAAAGTAGTTATGATCTTGTTATGACCAAGAAAACCCCTCCCCCAAACTACCTCTTTCAGAGTTGGTGTCTTTTCTTTCTTTTTTGTGCACAGGCGGCAAAAATTGCCGCTAGTGCATTTTTTCAAATTGCAAGGGCGGTAATTTTTGCCACCCCTACATTTTTGCCCGTAAGGGCAGCAATTTTTTCTACCCCTGCATCTACATGCAAGGGTGGCAATTTTTGTCGCCCCTACGTCTGTCCTCCAAACAACATGCAAAGGCAACAAAATTCACTGCCCCTGCATGTCTCAATTTTTGTGCACGACATTTATTGCTGCATGTGGTGGGTGGTTGGGGCCATTTTTCACCCCATTTAAACCAATTCCAACCTCATTTCATTTCATTCTTCCTCCTCTCCTCCTAATTTTTATGTTTGGATGACTTAGCGAATGATTTGAAGTGCATTTTGGTGGATTTAATCTCATGGTGCGTGTGGCTTTCCAGGTAGGTTTTGTTTTTAGATTTTATTGTCTTTTATTTTTATTTTTCTTTTCTTTCCTTCTTTCATTCATTGTGAAAGTTGTTTAGTGTTTTTCTTTTTTCTCCCTCGTACCCGCGGCCTTCTTCTTAGACCCATCATGGGCGGCATGTTTTACCACCCGTACCTCCATAGTTTCTCACCTAAGTCTACAAGGGCAGTGATTTTTGCCACCCATGCATATCAGCCCCCATTTGTCTTCACAGGTAGTGAATTTTTCCACCCATGTTGACTCATCCGTGCATGGGTAGTGAATTTCACCACCCACGCACCCTCCATGCTAGATGTGCAGGGGTGGAAAAATTCACCGCCCCTACCAAAGTGTATCCCATGTGCAGGGGCAGCAATTTTTTCTGCCCCTATCTTTTTTCCCCCAACCTACAAGGGTGGCAAAATTCGCCGCCTGTGTAGGCCGATCCTGCATGGGCAGCAAATTTCACTGCCCTTGCATTCTATCATTTCCCTTGCATGGGCAGTGAATTTTTCCACCCTTGCATTTTTCCTCTAGATTTTTATAACTCTAGAGGATTTTCATCCTTTCCCTTTCTTTCCCTTTCTTCCTCATTTTCTGCCCTTTTTTTTGACCTGGCCTTTTTAAGTGACCTCCATTGACCAAGATCACTTAAAATGTATTTTCCCCAATTCATCCACTCTCTCCTAATTTCATGATCATGACTGCAGTACTTTCAGAGAACTCTTACTCATCAACACCCATCAGATCAAGACCAATTCCAATGTCAGAGACATCTCCCAAAAAAGTAAAGATGATGAAGTACAAATACCAGGGCATCTTCTTGCTCACTTCGATCACTTCCAATGTCGATGATATCTGGGATACCGAGATTGGCCACATAGATATGGTTGAGTTCATGGCTCAAATGAAGGTGACGAACCCAAGCACCAAAATAAATAAGATCATTGAAAGCAACATCTACTTGGTTGCCACTTTCCCAGTGGTAGCACATCATACCGAGCTTGTCCTCCAATGTCCCCGCTTCTACAACAAAGAGACAAGGTTAGTCTCAGATGCCAGCAGTAATGTGGTAATTCGGTTGGATCCTAAATTCATCGATAAATTATTCATGTGCCCTCCAGCTATTGAAGTAACCAAGATTGACTTCATGGAAGCCTAGAAGGAATACAATAAAGACCCTGAGAGGGCAAAGAAAGTCATGAACAACAGGTGGCTGAAGGCACCCAAGTCCAGTCTATCTAGATGGCTGAGAAACTTTCCAAGGAGTGATTTTATTGAAGAAGTTGGTGACTTGATCACCCTTCTTAGTAGAGTGAGAGGCCTCCCATCTTCCTCATAGTTCCATGAATGGATGTACCCATTCATCAAGATCATCCTCCAAGGCAAGCAGGTCATCTTTCAGGGTGAACAAATCAGCAACGCCCTTCATGAATAGCTAACCAAGGTGTAGAATTCTTCTAAGTTTTATATGACCTCGTGCCTTATGTACATAGCTACTTCAATGTGAACCTTCCCAGGTTTAATGACTGAAGGGGATAGAAAGACCACCCCAGTCTACTCATATTACCCCTAGTTGATGCTTCAAGGGTCAACCTGCCATTTCAAAAGGGTGAATGACACTTTCTTTGCCATGTTTTTATGCCTCTTCAACCCTCAGTTTGAGCAAAAAAAAGTATCAGACAAGGCTTAGACATTCGTCAACAACATATAGGTGTATGTTCCTCCAATTTTCCACCTTCTGCTATTTTTGGGTTGGATTTTTCCAAGGCTACCCCTATATGCTCCCCAGGTTCCCTTCTGACAAGTTGGTTCTAATGGAACTTTACCGACAACTGGTTATCGTGCATACTAGACAAATGGAGCTAAAAAACCCAGATTTTAGGTTTCTAATCAAAGTTGGTAGGTATTCTATTGTAATAGCAGCCAAAGCCAAAGTCATGGAAATAGAGATGCAGATGGTCACCCTGAAGCAGTTCAAGAGAAGAGACAAATTTGACTATAGGGGAGTCAAGGATAAGATCAGGAAAAAAACTCAATTCCATGAGCCTATGATTGAGGACATCTGGATAGACCCGAGGATGGCCTAAGAAATCAAAAAGATGGACTATTTCAGGCTGACCCTAGAGCAAATTGAATATCTAGGGCTTGCAGAGGTCCCCTCTAATCTAGTCGATGATGGGAACATTATCAATAGCAGGTACCTGGCTGAAAAGGTTGATGACTCCTCTCTTCCTCCAACTCAGTGGTCTCAAAAGGAGCTGACTTCTTTGAAAAAAAGATTCAAACCAATATTGGCTAACACCAATGATTGGTTAGCAGCTAGAGGGATTAAATTGAAAGAATTTATCATGAGAACAGAGGTTGAGTACCAAGTAGAGATGAAGAAGAAGGCTGAGAACAAGACCAAGAATAAAGGTGATGTTCCTTCCCCTTCTAGGCCTCACAAGCCTAGAATCATCTTTGTTTCCAAAAAGCCAAAGACTACTAAAGAGCTAAAAGTGGCAGCTAAAGAGATTGAAGAATAGAGCCCTCAGGCACAGGTAGCCCAACTAATGGAAATAGATGACCGGCCATCAGGACAGCCAAGCATTGGACCTCTGCCTTCACAAGGAGAAGCACAACTACTTAAGAGCATTTCTCCTTCTCCACCTCAATCTCTTATGGCTTCTCCTCCTCTCTCTCCTATTAGTGTTCCCTCTTCTAGAGCCACCTCCCCTTCCAGGGTTATATTTGGTGATCCTTAGGGCACTTCTGCAGGTAATCCTCACTCCTCTGGGTCCATTCCAAGTTTTTCATCTCCCTCTTTCAATCTGGGGGAAAGTTCTACACAAGAGCCAAAATTAGTAGTTGGTACAGTTTCGTCTGTTACTCTAATGTGACCACTGTCACCACTAGCAGTGTAAAAGCTATCGTAGTAACACCAGCTGAGGGAACTATGGTTACAGTGGGTACTTCTCTCCTGCCTTGGATATCATCATTCACACCCAAAAGAAAGAAGTTAGCCATCTCTCCAAATGACTTCAATTTTGGAAAAATAGTTTCGGTGAAAGCTAAGGCTCTAAAGAGGCCAAGAATCCTCTCAAAATTGGTCGAGGAAAAAGGACATAAATTTTTGGAAATTGCCAAGTCTCCACAAGATACAACCCTTGAGGGTTTAAAAATGAGTATCTATTCCATCTCTCATGTTGAACTTGGAAAAGTTACTCACGAAGGTGCGAAAAGTGACCTTCAGTCTGCTATGGACATCATGGTCCAAAAATTTGATCGAGAGAAGGAGATGAAGGATTATTACAAGGCCAAGGTAGAGCAGCTGACGGCAGTAATAAGAAGGTTCACTCTTCCCCCTGAAGTGGCAACTCTAAAGGCCTTCTCCGTAGACGACCCTGTCATTCAAAAAGTAGAGAAGACTTACTTAAAGGGAAAAGTCTTGGAGGACTATGTTGAAAAAATGCAAACTTAGGGAGTTTCCTTGCTATTAGAGGTTGTAGAAAAGACAGGCAAGATGAGGAAGGTGAGGGCAGAATTAGATGACTTTGTCTCTCTTATCTCTCAAGAGATTGATAGTTTAGAAAGATATCTTAGCAAATGGAGAGAGATGAAGGATCTGAAGAAGAGCACCTTGATATCTATCTGTGCCATCTCCAGCAAAGACTCTTATGTTGAGATCAAGGAGTCATTGATCTTTAGGATCCATGTACTCAAAGATTTAATTGAGGACCTCAAAGCTTCCAGGGATGCTAGTGAGAAGAGTGACATAGGCATACTCAATAAACTAGAAGAACTGCCCTGTAACCTAACCTCCAAGGATAACCAATTCCTCTTAGTGGGAGAAATGACCCAAAGTTTCAAGGAGATGATTCAAAGATATTTTGAAGAAAAATCCTTCTCAATGTTTTCTATGGATAATATTCTAGACACTCAGTTAACTTTGGATAATCTAAAATCTAGGTTAACTGGTCATGCTAAGGCCATCACAGCATTGAAGGATGCTTTAATCAGAGCCAGAATCATCTCCAAGAACATGGTTGTGCTAGACAGTATAGGGATTCAAGCATCTATTGCTATGTACGATGCTCATCTAAATAAATCTGGCAGCAAGAATTGAAGCTTTTTCCCCCTTCTTTCTTCTTCTTTCCTTATGCACTTTTGTTTTGTGAAAAGTGCATGTAATTTTGTAATATGTAATTACATGTAAAAAGTTCAAAAAAATATCTCAAAGTCAAAGATGAGTCATCTTTGACTAAGATATTTTTGTATTTTATTAATTTCTATTTTTTGAGGATTTTCTCCCTATATATAGTGGAGACCTCATTTGTAAAATGATCTTGGAAAATTATGAGCAAACACTCTGCCAAAATTGAAGCAATTTTTGAGACTTTGTGCTTAAACTTGTAAATCATATTTTTTTGAATGAATGAGAAGCAGGTTTATTTCAGACTTTGTGTTGAAGTTATTTGTGTTGTCTAGGAAACAGTTTCTTATATTCTCTTTCCTGATAATCTCTTGTTTATCTGATTTAATAATCAAAGTGGGTGTGTTAATATTATCTGAGAGCTCTTCTAAAAGGTAGAGGATAGACTTTGAGCTACTTTTATCTTTGAGATTCAATTATCTTTTGTAGTTTCAAGTAGAGACTTTGTGCTTCATTTCATTCTACGGTTACGTTTGTTCCAGATCGATGAAGGAGACTACAGAAGACTTTGTGCTTATGTGAGTGTTCTTGCAGACTTTGTTACTTCAGGTGATCTTCTACTTCCCATTTGATACCATTCCTAAAAGAAGAGGAATGTTGTTAGCTAAGGACCATGATTTTTCTTTTTTGTTCTTTGTACATTACCTCTAAAAAAAGAGAGGTAGATGCTATCATACCAACCCCATGTGTTATTTTCTACTTAATTATATATATATATTCAATGCATAAATATTTATAGGGAACCTCCCCTTGATGAGAGGAGAGATTTACCTCATCTAGATCTGGTAAACCCACACTTTTTGTGGTGTAAATCTCCCTATGATGTGGTTGATATACCCATTTTGTCATCAATTAATTGACGACAAAATATTCACCCAAAAAAACCCTACCAACACAATCACAAACTACCCAAATTTAACTTTAACACAACAAAATTAACTAATCTATCAATTTTAAAACATTCTCTAACTCATTCATATACCATTGTCAAGGATAGAACCCACATCTAGCTACTTGTCCATGTCCTCATCTACCTTCCATCTTAGTCTTAGTTAAATCACCTCAAACACATGCCTCTACCCAATCTATAATCACCACATCAGCAATCACTCAATCAAACTTCTCATAGCAAAAGTCAAATCACCAAATCACCAAAACACATGGAAAGATTAGAATCAACAAGTTAAAAATGATAATGAATTTTTTTCACTTTTTATCCTTGGCCTTTTATGGCTTCCCCCTGACCATCTATGGTTAGAGTGACCATCGATGGTTGACCTTAAAACCCCTGACCATCGATGGTTATGGTATCATATTTAAACTTTTTTAAAATCACCTATACCTAAGTGACAAATTTTTGGAGATAACCTTTCTCCCCCAAACCAAAAACTAAAATTTTAGAGATTACCCTTCTCTAACCAACCATTATACCATGCCCACCTTGATGTTGGCCATTTTTTTATCCAAATAATTGCATACTTTGTGATGACCTTACTTTGGTCTTTTTGACTGCACCAACCAACCTTACCATGTTGAACATTTGAATTGGAATCACCTATCACACAACTAGACCGTTTTTGTTTTTCAAAGGAGCACTTCCTAACTTGGATACCTAAAAAAACACTAACCCTATATAGAAGACTTGATAAAAATAACCCAATCAGCTATGACTAACATTATGGCCTAATTACACCATCACCAGTCCTTCTAGAACCAACTTTATTTTTACCAATTATGGCAATCTTAGTCTTTATGTGATCTTTGTTATCACACTTAGTCACATTTTGTGAACTTTTTTGTACTTCAAATTCTCAACCACCCTTTTGTTACCAACCTCATGACTCACCATACACCATTTATCAAACCCCAACTCAATTTTAGTTTCACCTCATCGACTCCCAATTTGAGAGGGAACACCTCCTCCCATACTTGGGGTAACTAGACCTTCGACTAAGCAATCCATTTTTTATTTTATAGCTTGTTGATTCAAAGTTACATAACAAAAAGGAGCAAAATGTAGACACTAGAAAACCATACTAAATGTCAAAATGCCTTGGGATACCTTAAGGACCACCTAACCCTTCTCAACTCACTAACTAACCTATTAGACCTTAGGTATAGTTAGCTATTAGTTAACAAAACTCACTAACTTAATAACCCAAATAACCACCAAACCCATTTAACCCATCATGACCTCTTTTCCTTTGGACACTTGACCACCAATGGTTAGCTTGACTGCTAATGGTTAGGCTAATCATCGATAGTTAGGTCTTCCTTATTCTTACATAAACACTAGATATGAAAGATAACATGGAATAATTAAATTTGTCTACCTTTACCATTGCTAAAAAAATCCAAAGCATCAAAATTAGTAAGCTAACCTACTAGGGAACCTTTTATCCCCCATCTCTCTTTGTTTATAAAAGGAGAGGAGTAGGAGGTGAAAGGGATCCATAATCATAAGCATTATTTCACATAGGTATTCAATCTTCTAGTCATATACTCTTCTTCTAGTAATTTAGCAACAACAACAAAGATCCAAACCTTTTCTAAAATTTCTCTCAAGGCAAAGAACCATTACTCTACTAAAATTTATCCAGACATAAACCATCAAGTCATAGGTATATTTTATGTTTTAGTTTTTTTTTGTTTATAACTTTTAGGCCTGAATCAGATCTATTGCACCTATCTTTTGACTTCCCTTTCCCTAACTAGACCCTTAACCAAACCCCTATCTAATCAATAACCCATTCTACAACTCTCTTTTTAGTACCTTTAAAATTTCATAGGCAACCACCTAGGGTCACCTCCAACCATTGATGGTTACCCAATTACCAATGGTCATCCCAACCACCGATGGTTAGCCCAACTACCAATGGTCACTATGGCATGAAATAATAAGTTATTTCTACCCCCTTACTCCTAACCAAATCTAAATTTCTGTGTCCTTTCTTATTCACACTAGTATTGACCCATTTTTTCTATATTTAGTCATTTTCTTTATCAAGCATTCACTTTATTTTTATATTTCATTTTAATACTTTTTGTTATTGGATGTAAGTATCTTAATTTTATCTCTTTAAAATTAATTGTTATCAAAGAGTGGATTGACAACCTCTAAGTAAGCTCATGCTTCTTGGATCTAGCTCATGTTAGGTAGTCCACCTTAATATCTTTCTAACAACACCATTTGTTAGTGTTTTATTAAATATAGGTTATTCCTTTCAAGACAAACAATAACTCTCCACACTCATCTAGATTATGCATGCATCAACAACCAGGTATTTCTACCACACCCTTATTAATAGTTTCTTATCTTCTTCCTAAATTAATAAATGAGAAAAAATTAAGAGAAACACTCACCATTTAATAAATCTATATAAATGCATGCTCTCCATTGGATCCTTATCATGTACCTTTACTTAGTCATTAAACATCATGTACCTATCCTAATCTCACTACTTATTGACTTCTTAGAGAAATGTGCATTTTTTATCTTTCTTGAGATTTAACACTTTCAAAAATAACTATGGGGACCATTTTAATATGCATGATTAGCCATTTTTTATCCTTAATAACTTCTTATGTGCTTTGACACATGATCTCAAATTTAGACCAGATGATGTCCTCATATAGGAGAATCCAACTATGTGACACACTATTCCTATAACCCTCATGCATGTGAGATATAATGAAATTAAAAATCCCTCTCTAAATCTTATATCATAGATTCATCTATGTCAAAACTTTCTTGAGAGGCCAACTTTGAGCATGCATAATTTTTTTTGTGATTTAATGCATGATCTCAAATTTAGCACAAATCATCTATACTCAAAAATAAACAAATCCATATGATAAATTTATCTTTACACCTTCACATGTGAAAGATATAACATATCAAAATTCTCACTCATCTCTTTCTTTCTTTATTCAAATTTGGCTAAGTATGTAAAAACATAATCAAACTACTTGGGAGCCCAAATTTGCATATATGCATATATTTTGACATGCTTCTTTGCATGATCTAAATTTTAGCATAAATAAAATAGGTATAAAAATTTAAAAACCTATATGATCACCTTCTCTTTAAATTTCCACACATATGAGATATTCCATTATCAACTTGCTTACTCAGATCTTTCTGGCCAGATTACAAATTTGGATAAGTATAGGAAAATAATGAATTTTGACTGAGAAGCCAATTTTTAACCCTCATATCTTTAACCATGATTCAAATAATGACTTTAGATATATCACATAATAACTATAGATTAATTTTATCACAACTATATGACTAAATCCCCTTGACTCATTCACATATGGCAATGGTGATGTCATCAAACTACCTACTCAGATTTGTTGCCACTAGACCCAAACTGTCTAGATGAAAACTATAGATAACCAGATGAATTCCACTTATGAAATAAGATATAAAATCATAGATAACATATTAGGGACCACTTTCACATTCTCTAATCACCATACTCATCCTTAAACATCTCTAACTAGATAAATTCTAGAGATCAACCAAGCATACTTCAAGCACACTAGGATAAGCACATTGCACACTTTGTCATTATCATATAGACTATCAAGGAACTTCATCCACTCACTAATAAACCTCCATGACCTCATCATGATAACTCTCCAACAAATAAAACTCTAACAAATATATGTAATTGAGTAAAAAGTAACCCCATGTAAGATAAGCATGTAGAATCAAACATAAAGAAAAACATGAATGACTGAAAATGAAATGTAATTTAGGATGTAATATAATTATTTAAAATTAACACATAAATAAAAACATTTAATTATGTAAAGTGTCTTATTTATTATAAGTGAATTCCACAAAAAATAAATAAGAACATGATATATAGATGGAAAATTAAAATATCTAAAAGAATGAGTACTCAAACTTAGTGCTTGTTCTAAGATATAATATAAAAAAACAAGGCCACCTAATGACATGACTATGATTAAAATGATATGGTTTGGTAAGTAAATGTGAATGGATGTTTGTGAGGAAAACTTGGTCATATCCAAAGTATTACAATACAACTACAAAACTATAAATCAAGAGGAGTAATAAGGAAAATGTGATCAAGGATATGATCATTTAAAATAAATTTCAAATAATGGGAATGTAAGGAAAATATGATGTAAAAAATGGAATTTAATGTGCCACATGGGTGATTTGGATATCCTTATCAAGAATGAGACAAACTAGTCAAGTGAAAAAGACTAGAAATTATCAACAAAGAGGGCTTAGGACACTCTGACTGATGAACACAAATATTGGAATAATAAGTGAATTACATAGATCAACAAATGAAGGCTATACATATTAAAATTAAAATGGACTTACCTTCCCATAATGTTTTTCCCATTCTTTAGGACCCCTTACAAAGCCATTGATCTACTACAAAGATTAGGTACTTGTGTGATAAAGTAGGTGGCACTAGAATTATATGATATAATGAGACCTCATACCCTAGTCTACTAGCCTATGATTCCCTAATAGAACTTGTCTCTATCATGAGGCCAACTATGGATTTTGAGCTTCGATTAGATAGGATATGTGCCAAATATAGATCACATCTTTTGGTGTGATCTGACTTTTAAGATTATTTTTATTTTCTTTTTAATCATTGCCTTTTATTTTTTTTATGATTTGGATTTTAAATATTTTGGATTTTTTTATTTCTCCTCCTCCATATGGATTTGGAGAGCCAAAGATGAGTGAAATAAGTGACAAACAAAAGAGATCTTACACTTGGTCACTAGATAAAAAGTACCTAGATTCCAAAGTGTCTAAAGATTCTTAGACTTACCCAAAATTAAGTGTACAATCTCAAATTTTACCTATGCATGCCTAAAATGAAAGGAATTAATGGAATGATAGGTATCATGATATATCCATCCATGTAATAATTGATACAATGATGAATATGCTCTTAATTGATCACAAGGAGGTAAAATAACACTATGAAAGGGTTGGGGCTATGCTATGGTAGGCATGTCACTAAGAAGTCATACTAACTTACAATAGATCTATAACAATCACTAATAAAATTAGTAGTCAACCAAAAATATGTGGAAATTAAATGGTCATCTAAAAAGAGGGGGAAAGTAAATGGTCAACCTAAAAGATGGGAAATTCAATGGTCATCCCAAAAGAGGGGGAAAGTAAAAAAGTGTCAAATAATCATAAATATACTAAGACAAAGAATGACATAAAAATATAATAATGAAAGATATATCTAAGAACCAAAATGGAAGCAAATTCCAAATTTAATTTGAAATAAAACCAAAAAACTTTAAAAAAACAATGGTGCTAGTAAAGTGTGTATGTGAGGAAGACCTAATCCTATCCAAAGTATTACAATGCAAGTCACAAACTATAAAGTGAAATAAAACCAAAGAATCCAAAGGAAACAATGGTGTAAGTAAAATGTGACTAAATGAAATAAATTTCACAAAAATAAATAAACATGAGACAAACATAATAAGCAAAATCTATCATAGCATCTATATCAAAGATGAGCATGTTAAATACATTCTTATGTGTCTCAAAATGTTTCTTTAAGTTGAATTTGTTTGTTATTATTCATTGTATAATAATAGTGGGAATAATAACATGACACAAAGGGTAAATCATTTAGGTATGGGAATCTTAATATTCCCCAAATTTTCAAATTATATGTGGATGGGCATCGCAAGATGACCCAACATGTGATATGGAATGAGGTGAAATTGAACCATTATAATGATTTGCATTGGGTTGGTAGGTGCATTTAGAGATAGGTAAATGTGTTGGTTTTTTATATTTTAATGGTTTTGAAATTAAAATAGGATTTATAGGATAGGTATGAAGAGGTTTATAAGGCAAAGGAGGACCTTATATGATGCACTTTAGGGTAGGCATTTTAACTTGGTGTTCCTTTGGTTCATGTGACCTAATAGGTTGAGGTTGGATGAATGTAACCACCCATTTGAATTTGTTCATGTTATCTATCTTTTCCTTATTGGTATAGGAATAAGGATCAATTATGGTTTGGATAACATTAGTAGATGAGGTGGAGGTATGGGATAATTTTTGTTGATAATTAGGTAGGTGATGGTGATGGTGATGGTGATGGCGATGGTGATGGTGATGGTGATGGTGATGGTGATGGTGATGGTGATGGTGATGGTGATGGTGATGGTGATGTGATTATGATTCCTTAGATTGGATTTGTGAATATTGAAGAGTCTTGATAGCATTGTTTTATAATATCATCAAGACTGAAATATGGACCAAGAAATGAAGAAATAATAAATTGATGAAGATCATGAAAATTCTCATGAGGATGACCTATAGTAGCATGCCACCAATAAAACTTATCAAGATTGTACCATTTTGGAGGAGGTTTGTAAGGATCAAATATCATGGGTTTATAAGTTGGAAATTTATTTTTAAGTGCTTATAGACTTAAGGAAAGGTGGGTTGGGTTAAAATGTTTGAATTTGATGTTCCATTTTGAGGTTGTGTAGGTTATATGAATCAATTTTATGATAACATGATTGTAAAGGTTCCTCATTTATTACTTGAGGTGATTAAAATTGAGTCATGAGAAATTCTTGTCTTTTTGCTTGGTCTAAGGCTTATTCTAAAGTTGTAGGGAAAAATTCAAACTTTGTATTGAAGAAGATCTTTAAGGGCAGTGACAAATGGTTTTAAAAGAGTATCATCATCAATGTTATGGTCCATTGTGTGAGATAGAGACTTATATCATTTGATGAAAGTGTGATTAGATTTATTAGGAAGTTTCTTGGCATTGATGAAATGGTTAAGGCTATTTTTAAGAAGGTCATCATGTTGTAATTCCTTCATTAGAGCATTGACTAAATCCTCTAATTGTGAGATGGAATGTCTAGGAGTTTGGTTGTACCATTCAAGTGCATCACCAACAAAGTTTTTGGTTAGGAGCTTTGTGGTATCAAAAGAGTTAGTTTAGACCCATTCCTTATAGAGATTACCAAAATATTTAAGAAATATAGTGAGATCTTTAGTTCCATCATATGTCATAGTTGGAGGTATGTTTCTAGTGTTTATGAATGCAATTAATGGAACTAAGGGTTCATTTTGAACATGTTGAATAATTTTGTTATGAAAATGGGGTTGAGGGATGAGATTCCTATTGACATCTCTATGAGGAGAAGGGACAAACTTCTGATTTGGTTGAGACATGATGACTTAAGGTGGTTGAATATTCATTTTTAATATATGAGATTAGATTTGAATCATTTTGGAATGGTTATTTATTTGTATAACATTTATTTGTTGAATAATTTGAGTTGTATCAATAGGAGATGTAGGATTTCTAGTAGTAGGAGGTGAAATTTTAGGGTTGGTAGGAAGATCATTCCCTATATTTATAGTAGGGAATGGATTATTAGGTGGATGATTCCCAACATTATTAGTAGGAAGAGGAATGGGATGAATGACCTCAATTGTATTACATTATGTAGTAATTAGGAAGACATAAAGGAATAAATTAAATATTTTCATTTGAAGTAATAATAAAAGTGAGGTTATGATCTAAATCCTTTATTATGTAGTGTTGTTGACTAAATTAAGGTTGACAAGAAGACATAGTTATGAAAAAAATTATTAAACAAGAAAATATGTAAGATAGTGAGTCAAATATGTTGACAATGTTAGGTAGGAAAACAAGTAGAACAACCTTAAGATCCTAAGTAAAATGATTCAATTGTGATCTGAAGGAAGGCATTCAAAAATATATTGAGTCAACTAGGTCTACTATGTTCCATGGATAGGGGGGGAAAATGAAAGGTTATAAATGTGGATTACCAAGAAAATTAAATTAAGCACACAAGCAACTAGATAAATTTGTTTGATCTAATTATAACACACATATTAACCCTTGTACCAATACTAATTAGGATAATTTTTGTAATATAAAATACAATTTTCAAATAGTAAGTAACAATACTAGAATGTAAATACTAATCTAAATAGTGGGCATTCTTATGTGTTTTAAATTAGATTGTGTTTTTTAAAATGTGATAAGGCATTGGATTTATAAAGAAACTAAGAAGAGGCAAACTAAATATGGTTTCATCTATGTTAAGGATGAAAAGAATCTGTATTAATGATGGTATTGGCTTGGTATTTGGGCCTACCCCTCACTTCATAATCCCACGGTGATAAGGGTGTCAGGTTATTTGCCAATATATACCATCAACCACATATTTATACTCATCCAAAAAATCAAATTTGCTTCCCCCTTGGTGATGAAATCTAGGTAGGTAGACCTTGGGTAGAATTTGTTTAATGTTTTTTGATATTATGTGGTTTGGTAGTGTTTTAAAAATAAAAGAAAATAAGTGTGACTAAATTGGTAAATTAAAACTTCATAGTTAGTATATGTGTAATAATCTAATTAAGTAGGTATAAAAATTAAAATTGAATAAATTACTAAAAATATGAGTTAATTCCTTTATTTGAAGAGTACAGGGTCAACTCAGGTGACCAAGAATGAAAATAGTACATAATAGAATCAACTAGGTTAATTCTATATGTTGAAGCAAGAGGTATTAAAATATAGTTGAATAAGTTGATTGAGTCTCCTAGGTAAAAAAGTAGTCTAAAGAATTATGTTGATCTAGGTGACCTATAACACTATAATGTTAAAGTGTTATAGAATAAAAACTATAAAAGAATAGGACTATAATGAAGAAAATAAATGAATAAGATGGTGAGAATGAACTTGATAATCTTTAAGATGTTGAATTTGTTATTTTTTATATTTAAAATATTCTAATATATTTAGTTGTGTCCACTATGTTTGAAAACCTAATAATAGAGTTAGATGTGCCAACTATGTTTGAAAACTTACTAATAGATTCATTTGTCCTTATTGTGTTTAAAAACCTACTAATAGAGTTTACTATGGTGACTATGTTTGAAAACCTACTAATAGAGTTGATTGTGTTGACTCTCTAAAAACTTGATAATAGAGTCAATTATGTCTACTATGTTTAAAAACCTTATAATAGAGTTATTTATGTTGATTGTGTCTAAAAACATATAAGTAGAAATAAAGTTGAGTCAATTGAGTTGATCTAGTTACATGTATTTAAAGAAGACCTACACAAAGCCAAATTGACTCAATTAGATCCACTATGTGTTAAACCTACACATAAAATATTAGACTAAATTGATAGGGCTGATCTAGTAGTATAAATATGAAATAAATAAGAATATCAAAGTAAATTAAGGTGTGAAAGAAAACTTGTAAGGGTTATTTCATGTCAAGTTCACCATAATGTATATAAAGGAAAGTGAACCTGATCTACAAATCAATCCTAGCTCAGATAAGATAAATCACACTTGCCCTTTCACTTGTTGGTACATTTGGAAAATTGGGGTCATGAATAATATGGATCTAATAGACCTAATTAAGGGTTTTCTTGTCATAAAATATCATTAGAGAGGGTTATAAAGCCTTTAGTCAAGTAATACCACACAATAACACTAGTTAGGTCCTATTTTTTCTTATCAAAGTAAATGATAAATTAAATTAAATCTAGTCTAGTGCTCACCAAAACATGTGCCATAAAATGATGATAACAAACATAAAATGTGAGCGTGAAAATAATAACTCTATTCAAGTCAATGTAGAGGTAATCCTAATGCATGGATAGATAAACATATTCATATTCCAACACATATAAATCTATCTACTTTAATAAAGAGGATCAATAATTAGGAATACTTACCTTTAATATGAACACGTCAAGCCTCAATCTCTCCCTTGGCCAATGGTACTTTGTAAGAGGTTGTGGTTTGTAAGGATAACAAAGATAGGTCTACTCTAGGCTACACAAATTCTCTTATGCATCTAAAAGACTTCACCCATAAGACAAGATTCTTTTCTCTAAAGGAAGTATGAAACCCTAAGCAATGGATCCTTAATTAGAATGATGGATAAACATATGCATAAATAAATGATTGTCTTTATCTCTCTCTAATGAAAATGGTGAAAGGGATGTGTTTATATATTTGGATCTAACTCTAAACCCTTTTGAAGTTTTAACTAACATAGTCAACCCAGTCAACCCTATTCTTTAATAAATAAAGTAGTTATGCCCCAAACTAGGTTGTTTTGGGCAAATCTATCCCCATAACATGCTTATTTTTAATAACAAGGTCAACCCATGTAAATTTGTTTGATAAATTATAAAAAACATTTTTGGCTTAGGTAGGGGTTATTTGAGGTGGTGAATTTCTTGGAGTGTGTAAGGGAGGTGTCAAAGCTTATGGAAATGTATATGAGAGGTTTGTGTTAGTTTTAAGTGGTGGTATAAGGAACCACAATATTGATAAGTACCGATTTTATAACCACCTCTTTCCTAGTGCACCCTTTAAGGCATGCACTCAGAGAGATTGAAACTCGACAAGTTCTTATAAGAGAGGAAGTGTTAGTAAGTATTAAACTTAATAAAAATATTGTGTGTATATAGTATGTATTAAGGTAACCATATCTAAAGTAGACTATGTAATAAAATTACATGATATAGATAGTGGTGCCACTAATCAAGATCAACAAAGCATAACAAGCACAACACTTTGTCACACAATGTCATACAATAAGGCTAAGGGTCACATGTAAAGGACATTAATAATGTCACAAACATGGGACATGTTCAAATTTCACACAAACAAAAGGACAAGGGACATAATAAATGGACATGTTTAAATATTTCACATACCAAATATTATCTCATAAATATTTTCAATCAATTTTTCACACAAGGGCCAAGGACCACACACAATAAGGAAGAAATGTCTTAGCCAATTGTGTAAGAAAGTAAACAATAATGAAGGAGCATATAACAAGTGAAAACTAGTATATTCCATCCATGTGTATCAAATTCACATCATATTAAAAAATCATATCCATGTAGTACAATGTTAAATATGAGATTATAAAACTTGTAAGATTTGGAGCTCAATATTTTATTTTAGGTCATACACAGATATAATCCATTATAATGTAACTTTTATAATTAGATGCCCTTGGCATAAACATAGCCACTTGGTAGAATGGAATATAACATCTAAGAGTCCAAGTTAATTTCATGTATCACACTTGTATACCTCATGATATGTATGTGTGTATATAAAAGAATGTTTTATCTACCAAATATGTGATAAATAACATGTGCAAGGAAATAAACTAGTATGTCATGTCATTCTCAGGCCCTTATTTTTTATTTTTTGAAAATATTTTGAATGTTGTTATATTTTTGAAATATTTTAGTTTTGTATATTTTTGATATGTTCAATTTGTTTTTTTATTTTTAATATGTTCAAAGGAAACTAACCCATGATCCCATCAATGGGAGGACCATAGAGTGTGTTTGGGTCATAGAGTTTTAGAATGACTTTACATGGATGAAAATTTTTATATGTAGATGTATTTGAATATAAAAAAGGTAATAGGTGTCATAACATAATTGTCATGATCAATGGTCATAGAATATTTTTTATAATGTGTGTAACTCAATAAGGTGAAATATTTGGTGTATTTTATTGTCAAATAAGAGAAGGTAGTCATGGTTTGTGTTGATTATAGAACATGTTGAATTATCTTTAGTGTTGCGTTAAGATCCATTATATAATATTTATATTTTTTGGATCCTTGAATAACTCTTTGATATGAATCTTTATTTTTAAGAGTGTGTATCACTATACCTTTAGTTGAATATATAATTAGTATTTTGTATGGGTTTAATAACTAATTTTTCACTATGCTCTTAAACGGGTGTACAGATCATATTTGTATTTTGTTCTTGAAGTGATCCCATAACTAAATTTTATGGTGGAGAGGGAGGATGAGTTAACATTGATTGCAAATGGTACTCATATTAAATTCCTTAAACTTTTTTCACTTGATTAAAATACATGGACTTGATCCATTTATCTACTATAGAAAGTATTTTGTGAAGATTTCGTACCCAAGGTAATCTTAACAACATGTTAAACATCCTTATGTTTGGTAAGAATATAAATAGAGTTGCCACTATTATTGAACCAACTTTTATAAGTAATACTTTATGCCAAATAGTATCAAGTGTGTGACCATTGATTTTTTTTACCATTCTTTATGTAGATTTCAAATATTTTTCTATGTATCTAAGATTATGAAAGAGTGGCATTGTACATGCATTCTCACTTGCTCAATTTTCAATCATGACATTGTATATAGGTCGATTGTTAATGTATTCTCTAAAAAAGATTGCATGTCTATATAGATCAATTTCATTGATTTCACTATCGTTGAAAGTGATTAATAGATGCATAGTTAATGTTCCTATAAATGTACCAATAATTCCATTTATTGTATGCCCATATGTCTTAGGATAAGGATGTGCATTATACACATGATGTACTTCTAAATTATCTAAATTATCTATTGTACTATCATTTGGAAAATGATTACTAAATATTTTCACCTTTGTATTTCCATTTTTATGCGGTCTAGCTTCCTTTGTATGTTTGCTTAGCTCAATATTATTTTCATCGTTAAGATCTTGTATCTCATGCCTTAACTTGTAACACTTATTTTTAGAATGCCAAATACATATATGGTTATGATAATATGCATTATTGAAATCTTTTAGTTTGAGCCTTGGTCAAATCAAGATTGAATGGTACAAGTAGATATATGAGATTGCAATCAAGTAATTAATATAATAATATATGAGGATATTGTGGTAACCTTATAAATTACCTCTTTGGTGGGGTTGCCAAATAAAAATTATTTGTTGGTTTTTGACATGGAATTAATTATTTTTTTTATTTTTTTATTTATTTCATTAGATTTGACCTTATAGTTTACCTTTATTTGAAACTTTAAATTTAAAGCATATGGAATGGTTAGTGAATATTTTTGCTCTTTCAAGGTTATGAGCTTGACTTATCTTTCTTTTATTATATTGCACATTTCATTGAAATATTTAAATTTAACAAACATGATTGATTAATGTAGTGGTGCTACTAATATTTGTATGAAAATATTTTTAATTATTATCTTCCATAGATTTTTTGTATTATATAACATAGTGTTATATTAAAGAATATATTCATTGATTGGCTCATTTGACCCTTGCTTGATTTTGGTAATTTGTGCATAAGATAATTTTTCACTGATGTTGATAGAAAAGTGTAATATAAATTAGTATGCAAAAGGGTTGAATGTTGTGACTAACTGAAGTGGAAGATCATAGAACCATCATAAATCATAATATTTGAGGATTCTTGAAAATACCTTGTTGAGTACTTTTTCATTTTAAGCATATTCCAAGCACATTATATTGAATGATCAAAGATGTTGCTCAAGGTCACTTTTACACTCATAAATTGGTACCTTAGGAGATAATAAATCTATTGGTAATGGGTAAAAGGTTATCTTAGGTACCAAAGGATTATGAAGCAGAGTATGAGAGTCCATTGAGAAAGTAGCTTTAGAGACACCTTTCCCTAATTGTAATACTTTAGCATTTAAGGATATATTAGTTTTCTCAAAAGAGTATGCATTAGGAAAATTTGGTAGAGGTTTTTGTGTAGTAATCAATGGGGCTGTGTAGGATGTTTATATAGATACAGGCATGTGAATCTATTTTAAACCAATTGATACCCCCATACCTAAGGATGATGGCACATACGTAACTATAAATGTTGATATAAGAAAATAAATAATAGTTGAAATTGATGCACTAAAAATTGAAGGATTAATACGTTTGAAAGGCACCTCTTGTTATTGTGATTGAGATAATACAATTTTTTCTTGATGTGTAGTCTTATATACTAGGAGTAATTAGAAAACCTTATCCACTTATTAGGGAAATTGTCAATATAATTTATATAAATTAGAAAAATCTTTGACTTATTTAAGATCACCACCATGTATTTCATTTGGATTAATTATATCAGAGATTTCACAATTATCTTTCATAGTTTGATTATCTTGATTATCATGTTCATCACTAACATCATCTTTTGAAGGTTTACCTCATTATATTGATCAAAAGTTTCCATATTATCCATTCTAAAAGAGACCAAATGAATCTAAATATTTTCTATAGGATGTCCACTTAATTTATCACTATTCCTTAGAGGGATAGAGGAGTTAACTTAATTAAGTGGTATACAAAAATGTGAAAGAAAAAATGGGAAAAATGGGTGTAACTAGACATGGTGTGTTTTCTTTGTAGGCTCTCAGATATATTGATCCCATTTGTAAGTAGTGAACATGGCCAAAAAGTCAATAACTACTTAAGATTTAACCATTACTCTATCCACACTATCCCATCTCTAGGTTAAGTTGAGAGAAACTTATTCAAGCTAACCACTTTCCAGTGTGCTACAAGAAAAAATGGTCAAAGGCTTCTTATGGATGAAAAACAAAATCTTGGGCATTTCTAATATACCATGAGGTATGTCAAAAATAATATATATAGTTATGTCTAATTACTTGAGTATTGGGGACATGAATACATCCTTCACTTCAATCCAATAGAGAGGAACATTCATTTTTCATTATTAAAACTCATAATTCTACTATATCTGCATTTGAAGGAGCCATTTCTTAGGGTTTTCCTTAGAGGAAAGGTAACTTGTCTTGTGGGAAGTCTTGGATGATGAAAGTATAAATGTTTTATGATAGAACCAATTTAAAATATTGTGATCCTTATAAAGGCTCAAAATCTCTTTCAAATCACCATTGTTCAAGGGAGAGATTGAGACTCGATAGGTTTGTCCCAAGGTAAATATCTCTAAATTTTATTATTTCATATAAATATATATTTCATAAATTAATATGTTTTAATGTATAATTCCTTGATTATATTACCTCTACACTTAAAATTAGTGTAGTTATAGGGTTTTCTATACTTACCATCTTCCATATTAGGTTTTCTATGCCCCCATTTTCCTATCATGATCCCTTGTTTATTTTATTTATTTTAATCCATCCTCATTTTTGTTATAATCATTGATAACACTAGATTAGATTTCATTTTATGCATTATAATATTGAAATGATTATTACATGATATTATTTACCTATAGGATTTGGAAACCTCTCCTTTAGTGTTGTGTGATAAGTGCTCTATTAGTTACGTTTAGTGTTCTATGACTATGTAAAAGCTTCCTGGTATTTGTCAAAAATAGATTAAAATTATCATGTTCCATAAGATGAAGTTTGGATATAAGAATAACATGATAAATATTGGATAGCAATACAAGGGACGGACTAATTTTCCACAAGTAAAGATCAATAATCCACAAATTACACATAAAATGCAAGAAATTGAAGAAAAGTAACTTGGTTCATTAGTGACATCTAGGCTAAATCCAATGTTAGAATTTAAAATTATTAGAATGTTGTTACACCAAAGAGATGGATCCTTAATTCATTTGAAAAATAGTCATATATATAGTCCAAGATAATTAGAGAAGACAAGACAATAAATTCTTCAACTATCTTCATTAAGTCCTATATTTTTTGGGAGTAAAGAAACTAATTTCAGATGTATTAGGGGAAAAACACCATATCTTCATTCTAGTCATCTCCTTGAAAAGGATAGCCATGATGGATTTGGTCAATGGCCTTCCCTGGAAGCTATTTTCTTAGATTAACTTGTTCTTCCTACCTTAATGAGCCTTAAACTTGCCACTTCCCATTGGGTGGGCATGGATAGAGAGAATATATTTAATCTTGACTTGTTATTTATGTCTAAATCCCTTACTAAGCCTTATACATGAAAATAGGTCTTAACTCTGACCAAAATAGGCCTAATTCACTCATCTAGAACTCTTTCACATGCTTGCAATACAAACCAACCACTTGAGAAGGTTACACATATTAATAAAGTTATAAATTATTTCCATACTTGGTGGATGCTCTTTAAGTAACTTAAATCATTTATTGGGTTGAAAATACCTTGTATCAGTCCTTAGAGACCTACCTTCATGCTCTTAGATGGTTGAAACCTATAATTTTCATCTCTAATCATCAATAACCTTGAAATAACTATATTTTTCCAAATACACAAGATTAAAACTCATTCTTCTTGTCTCATCTTTGTTTATAGACCTATTATACCTCATGAGATCTTTGAAATATGCTTTAAAGTCTATAACCTTGGGTCATAGCCTTTATACCATTGTGAAGACCTTCTACTCATAAATGCATACTTTTATGAAGGTTTATGTCCTGAAAAACCTTTGTTTCATCTATTTAGTAAGCCTAAAATTTCTATATAAACATGATAATTGGATAATTTTGGTACAATCTTATTAATGTGCCTTGAGACTATACTCTCCTCTTGAATAATCATGGAAACCTTCTAAAATCTATTTGAAAACCTACAACCATCATGTTATTATCTCATACTCTATCCAACAACCTAAAACTTTATTTATGACCTACATGAAACCCTATCTAAGCCTTTTTGATCCTAAAACCTCCATGACTAGGGTAATATGAGTTCAATAAACCTTGTTTTATCAGTTTACCAATCATGGAATATTTGAAACTCTATTTCAGACTTTTGAATGCACTTAAAAGAGTATGAAAACCTTAAAATATACCTTATATTCCTATATGCTTATTTTTTGACTCAATTCTTGCTTATAAACATGATGCTTATGTAATTTTACTTACAAAAAAACCTTTGAAAAACTTAATATCAATATAACGTATTGAATCCCCATAGATCGATAAACATTCATAAATGATGCTTAAGACTTTATCACTCTTTACAAGTTTCAAATGTCAAGTTTTGGATCATGTAAATAACTCTTGGATCATATGTCTATGAACTTATAGATATCTTTTCTATCATCTTTATTATATGCCTAATAATTAGTTTAAGAGTTTTAGATCATACTCAGACTTGCAAATGTCCTATGAGTTCCAAAACCTTTGAAACTATGTTTATATTATCCTATAAGCATTAAAACCTTAGTGCATACCCCTTTTCTCAAATTTAGCTCATTACTAAACCTTTATCCTTACATTGAAAGATAAAATAACCTTGATCAAACTTTTTTTTCCCCATTTGTCAAGCCTACAACATTGTTTATGACCTGCATGAGAGGCTTGATCATGCTGACAACTTATGAAACTATATCTTGAAAATTGGTAACCTTTTTTATATCATGATATATATACTTACAATATTGGATGCTTAAAAACTTGGGTTAAGACCTCAAAGGCATGTAGTCATGTTTTGGATTTTAGAAACTAGATTTCAAGCTTAAAACTTGAAAAAAATTAGAAACATGTTAAAAAACCTTTTATTATCTTGAAAAAATCTTTATTTTCTACTTAAGATCCTTGTGAAGGTTATGAAAGGTTATAGATGTATTTTATTAGATTTACATGACCTTGAAAACTCTTGAAAGAACTCATTATAGACTTATTAGATAGGTTTAAGATTGTGAAACTTTTTAGTTCCTCATTACAGTCCTGTAGATGAGTTTGGACTCTAATCAAATATTATATCTTTGTATTTGGAGGCCTTAGAACCTTGTTCCCTTATGGTATGATTATAGAACTTAGTTTTATCATTGACATCACCTAAACCCTACTAAAACCCTACACTCTATTTCAAACATGTAAATGAAGGTTTTGGGATAAAAGGACCTTATTTTCTTCTATTCAACATCATGAAAACTCATAGATATTACTTATAGTCTTGTTTCCAACTATTTCCTTCAAGATATCTTGGAAAACTTACATAACAGACCTAAAAATACATTAGAAAATTCTAGGTAACCCTCTAAGACCTACAACATCATGATTCTTACATGTTTTCTTTACTCATAAACCTCATACTCACATGAAGATTCTAGATAGCATGCTAAAATAGGTATTTATTGTATAAAATTAGGTTTCTTTAGTCATGGTCCTAGTCAGATGCTTATCTAGTTATCCAAGTTAGATTAGACTTGTTCCAACTTGGTGTAGGACTTGACTAATCCTATGGTGCTTAAGATTTAACACTTGAATATGCTAGCATCACTTCATGTAAGGTGTAAGCCTTATGTTCTCACCCAAAGCACAGTAGAGAAAGAACTAGGGTTTTTGTTAGGCTAGTTTTACCATGGCATAAATCTATCCTTTGGGTACTTTGGTTAGTACAATGATAGTTTTTCATTCATGGTTACAAGCCATCCTAGTATGGGAGAAAACCCAATATCTATAAATTATAAGTGAATGTGATTTAGGTCAATAGATTCATGGGTGCAAGCCTTTGGTAACCTTGGCTTAATGTCATTTAGGCACTTAAGGGGTAACTAGGTATTTAATTTAAAGACTTAGGCATAGGTTTATGCTTATGCATAGGGATCATTATGAGGCACAAGGATTTACACATACTTAAAACATTTCCTATATCAAGTGTGGGGGTCCTCATGATATATAGGCATGCCATCGATGAGTTATGTTATAATCTCGTAAGAGCTCAACATGCATACTATAGACTTAAGCATTCAATCCATTAAATATTGCATAAAGCCTTCATCATTAAAAATTTTCAATAAAAATACATTTATATTACTAGGAATTAATCAAGTGTTTATATTAATCTACTAAAGTCCCAAAGGCTCACAAATGAGCTTGGGCATTATGATGGGGAACAACTATAGGCTTCCTAAACTAACTCTAAGTTTTAAGGGTAGACATAACATGTAGAACCAATCCACCAGGGCTTCAGTAATCTAATCTTCCTTTCAATAACTAGACTCCACTTGATTTTATATTGATTTGAGGTATCTTAGTATCATGGGAGATGGATCATGCCGATCACTGAGTTGGTAGTGGAGGTACTCATTCTACTAGCTCTACTAAATTATCTTTAATGAGCCATAACTATCCTACACACCTACTTCCAAATGAATATTGAGCCAAAAAGGAGTTAGTTATTCACCTTCTAGATGGTACCATAATATAATAAAATAACAATCATGGCAAGTGATTGCCTCACATCTAAGTGTCTATTATGTTGGCATGGATCCTATAATTAGATTTGGGGCCCAACATTACCCCATAAAAAATTATTAGTCCATATTCAAAATAATATTTTAGTGCCTTATGTGCATAAAACTTGGGTGCACACTCCTTGAGTTCTATTCTAAAGTCCTTAAAACCTTGGTTTGTGATCTTGATTTATTCTACGACATTATCTATTTATATGGAGGCAAAGTTGAGGGTAAGCACGTCAGTTTTCTCAAACTCATTCCAAAACTCTTATAATATTTCCTTCACCTTTGTTATGCCTTCATTTATTATCTATCCTTGCTTATGTGCCTTCATTTATAATGTACAAAAGAGTTATTCCATGTCCTTTTCTTGGGTCTTTATTTGGGCACTCAAAATGTTGATCTATGCCATTATTTAAGCATGCTCAACCCTAATCATTGTGTATGCATATGCCATAAGTGCATCATTCTCCCCTTTTACCTTTTTGAGGTTGCATCAATGACTAACACTTGGGTGGAGAAGTTACAAAAGATTTCATCAATTTCTTCTGATCCCTCTTCTAGCTTCATGAAGAGCTCTTCCACCTCTTCAAGTTTTGTGGTGATCTCTTATTTTAAGCCGATGTAGGGGTCCACCTATTCTTCTAGCATTGATTTTTATTTCAACCTTGGGATAATCTACTCAAATATCATAGACACCTTATCTATAAATAAAAAATTTGAAGTGTTGACACCATCCAAGAGGGATGGCTCATCTTCCTCCATGCACTCGACTAGTTTCTATAACTTGAAATTTATGGCCTTATTCTTTTTCTCTTCCTCTAGTGCAATATTATTCTTGCTTGAGGCACTAACATTGTTAATGATTTTTTTTCGTGCTACCTTGGAATCCATTTAGATGAGGGCATTATCCAACCTTACTAGATTCATTACATGGGGGTTGATAAGAAGTGAGTCCTTCCCTTCTTTTGGTTGGTCTATGTTGAGGATTGCCTTATGTAGTACCCTTAATTAAGGATCATCCATATAGCTGTCAAAGTTGAAGGGTAGTTGTTGGCACATTAATGTCATGGAAATCTTGGGGGTCATGTACTCAATCATGTAATAGCCTTCATCCATGAACCCTTTATCTGCGTTCTCTCATGGGCTTGGCTCAATTTCCTCTTCTTGGATAGCTAGTTCCATTTTCTTTGACTATTCTTCATCAGAGTTAGCACTTTATTTAGTGCCTTCCTTGATGCATTTTGTTTCTAAACAAGGTGTTCTTCCTTAGACTTTTCCCCTTTATCCATTTCTTCTTTCTTCTTAGTAATAAAAGTGTGTTTTGTTTCAATTGCACTTTTTATTTGCTTTTGTAAGGCACTAGTACCACCTTCCTTGTCTTCAAGCACCCCTTCACTACTTAGATGCACCTATGGTGTGACTTCCTCTATTATGTTGGTAGGGGTACTAGGAACCTCAACTACTTTATCCTTTAGAGATTCCATACTTTCATTAATCTTCTTTTCTTCTTTTTCCTCCTAACCTTTTCTTTTTTAGCCTTCTTTATCTCTGCCTTCTAATTCTTCACTATCGTAGCCATATTTTCATCCATAGCCCTTATCTCCTTGGCCTAAAATTTGTTGGTCTCTTCTTGGGTCATGTCCTTGGCCTTCATGGCCTCCCTTTTTAAATGTAATTCCAACACCACTTCTACATGGTACTTACTAAGGCCCATTTCTATCAATTGATGCCTCTTATCCTCCTCAACTTGTAGAGGTTGTGTTGTAGGTTCTATGGTTGGGGTGATTGACATTTTTGATTCTCCAAGCATAGTAGTAGTGTTGCCTTAGAGAGACTTATGAATTTTTTTAATGTTTGGATATTAATTTTTTTCTTCTTCTTAGATGATATAATTTCATCCCTCCTTGTTCTTCTTCTTCTTATGACCATTTCACTTCTTATTCTTCTTATACCTCTTATGCCTCCATCTCTACCAAAATGATCATGGGCATCACCATTGGCCCCTTAGACTTCTTCTTTTTCTTTTCCATTGGCTTGGGAAATGTAATATCTAAAATAAATACCATGCACTTCTTCTTTGGCATAGAGGAGGTAGCTTCATCTTTGAAGGTTATCTTCAATCGAAGGTGCTCTTGTAATTCCTCTAGGGTTTCTCCCGACATTTTTTTAGGGGATTTACTTAGTTCCGCTAGTGCCAACACTCCTTCATCGACCTGAAGGGGGAAGTCATTATCTTTGTCTACAAGCATGCCCTTCTTCCTTGGCTTTATATCATAGAATAGCCTACGTGGCTAAGGATGAATTCTCTTTTGAGGGCATAGATGTCAATGGCATCTGAATCATCCTCCTCATCTTTGGTTACTTTTCCCTTTAGGTGTACAAATTGGTGCCTCAACCTACATATTTCTTCATCTATGGTCCTTACTGGGATATCCACCTATTGTACATTAGAAATTATTCGTAGTACCTCTATAAAGTAATTGGCTAAAAATGCATAAGGTAGTTTTATCCAATCAGATTGATTCCCATTCATGAGCACCATTGAATGATGTTGAAGTGTTTCATAACATTGAAAGTCATCATTCCAAATAGACTCTAGGGGAGTTTCTTAGGGATGCACCATTATTATTTGAATGATTTAATATATCACATGCACCATCTCATTACTTAGGCTTTATTCTTTGGATTGAAGGTAGGGGGAAAGTGTAGTTATGGTATTTTAGCATTAGGGAGTCATTATGAACTAGGAAGAGCCACAAGTTATCCTTATCACCATAGAGCATGTCGATCTCCTCCATCACAATCAAGATCAACATGGAACCCCATTGGAAGGTCTCTTTCATCATGTGACATTTGAATATAGTTTTTTATCATGTCTTCTATGATGAACTTCGTGATGTTGAATTTCACCCCATGCATAATGTGGTAAGTGATGTATAGATAGGTCTTTATTACATCAACCCATCAACTACCTGGGCATAGGTTCAAACTCACCAAGTGTGTAGCTACCCTCATCCTAGGATCATTGATGTCCTTGATCAAGAAGACGAAGCCTCCTTTTTAGTAACCTAGAAGTTTCCTAACCCTTTCAACATTAGAATCATCTACCATTATCTAGTAGATGTCTATATTGGATTTTGGGAGTCTGGTGATTTGGCTGATGAGGTTTGAAAATAGCCTCATGCACCTCCTTATAAAGTATAATTTATCCCTATAAAAATGTGAGAAGAGGAACTATATAAGTTCTTCTATCTTCCCAAAATTTAGCAACTCATAAGGTTGCATCATGCTAATGGTCACCAATTTATCTCAGATTAAGACATCGAATAGTGTTGCACATTCTAGAGTCTTTAACCCTATGTCTACCACCCAATATTGTGCTAGGTCATCCACATTATTGGAGGTTCAGGGTTATACTCTTTTAGGTGGAAATTATGCATGAACAATTCCTAGTTTTTTCCCTTCAAAATCTATTTAGGAAACTACATGTCCTAGTAGAATATCTTTTCCAGTAACTCTAGGTCAATTTGGGTGACAATCACTCTTTATACTAGTGGAAATATTGTTTTTGTACTAGTAAGTTCTACTACTAGTCATGCTCTTTTGGCATATTTTTACACCTATTATGGGCTTGAGCTCATCCACTTTTTCCCCATTCTGAATCTACTAGTGTTAAAATATGGTCTATTTATCTTACCAAAGCCTTCAATATTTTTTGTCACTTCACACAATGGTATGTGACTATAAGTTTGGATCTCAATCTTTATGTGCTATAAATGATGGCCTTGGTGTCACTTTATTTTTTATCTACCTAGTTCTTTCCCAATTTGTGCCCCTTTCTTTCCTATGCCAAACTCCCAAGGAACGTAATTCATTTATATACATAGTCATTCAATTTTGGAATCTATGGGTGCTTAGGGTCTCATTGTAGTAGGGTCTCCTTGGTTCATATCTCTTATTAGATGGTTTTACTTTGGTTATCTATTCAAAATTTAAATTAACACAAGGTTTGTAACTAGATAGCTATTTTTTTACTTCTTTATACATCTTCTCTCATCTATCACCTTAATTTTAGTTGATCAATGGAATGATGATGCCTAAACATTTTGGGAATCACTATGACCCTTAAAATTTTCAAAAATATTTTTTTATTTACTCATTCAATGTGAATCTTTGTGCCTCAGCCACCACCACATTAACTTCTTATAACAACTTTTTAGTGAAGTGGCATGTACTTCAAATGTTCATTTCCTACCTCATTTTTGGTGGATTTTACCTTATCCTAATGATATTCTCATACACTTTGTTGACTTAGCATGACCTTCACCTTTAATATGATAAACTGGGCATAATGCCTCACATGCACATGATTTAGCCTCTTTGGTCTCATTTCCTTTTTTTGTTGTGATTCTATCTCAAGTACACTTGTCCATCTCAATCAATTTCACTATGCTTTCATGTTTTTGCCTTGGACTTTCCTACCCCATACAAATCCCTTACACTGGCCCACCAACATGACATTCTTATTTGATCTCTTATACATGATCATGTTATGCATTTTCACTCTATCTTTTTGTGCACTTTTATCTTATGTGACTCTCTCGATTCACATTTTCTATAAGTCCAGTGAGTTCCATGCACCCAAAAACTTAGGTTTATAGCCATAGTTGCTTAAGAAGCATCCTCACTCAACTCACATAATTGGTATTACACTTGAAAGCACTGAACTAGCCCTTCTATAGGCCTAAAAATGACTCACTTCTTTAATCTTATGCATAAAGATCTAGTGTGTCTTATGTCTAACTCTAAAAAGCTACATGCACCCATAACTTAGGTGTTTAGCCTCAAGAACTTGGAGAGTGGTTTTTTTCAACTCACTCATCTATAATTATGCATAAAAATGCTAGAAACATTTTATTGTTGGCCTCAAAGCACTGCTTATTCACCTACCATATCAAAATTATAAATAACACATAAAAAAGAACTTGTTTGGTTTGTGCCAAACTTATTCTGGTCACTCAATACAATTGACTCATGACCAAGAAGTTGGTGTTTGATAGTGCAAGTGCCACCTTATTATTGATACATATTCAATCAGTTATCATTGAAATGCCTAGGGAACATTTCACCTCACAACATGCACAACTTGCATGTGCTAGTCTCTAAGATGTTATGGATGACATATGGTCCTATCCAACTTATTTTTAACTTACTTAGGTGCCTAATATACTTAGATTCATAGAGAAAAACTAAAGCCCCTTTTGATATTACCTTACAATTTTTGTGTTTGTCATGTTAGATCTTCTATCACACCTTTTCTATCTGATGGCTCCACTTTACCTAGGTGTGCACCTCATCTAAGTGCTCTAAGTCCTCCAACCTTGTATTTAGTGATTTTTGGTCATCTAAATAACTAATACACATGATGTATAATGATGGAACAAATAAATCCATTGGTAAGATTGCCTCCATGCCAAACACTAGTTGAAATGGTGTATCCTTATTTAGGTGCTTATAGGTTGTGAGATATGCCCATAACACTACCAACACTTGATCATCCCAATATTTGTAACCAACATCACATATCTTTGTGATCACATCCCTAGGATCTTATTGAATGGCTTAGTTATGCCATTTTCTTAAGGATGGTAAGGCATCTTATGATACACCACTATGTATGATATTAGTAATATCTACATAGTTTTATTAAGAAGTGTGTGCCCCTATCGCTATTCAAGCTGAGTGGGAACCCATAATAAATTATGATGTTCTATCATATGAACCTTGTAGTTTTGGTGGTTGTATATTTTTTAGTTGGCATAGCCTCAACCCACTTGGTGAAATAGTTAGTGTCCACTAGAATGTAACTCATGCCTATACATCATGTTGTGGGAGTAATTGGCCCAACAAGTTCAATGGCCCATTTATTGAATGGCACTTGGGAAATAATGGGTATCAAAGGCATCTCATCCTAATAGTCAGGATTCCTTATGCACTAGCATATGTTTCATACCTTGGGATAATCTTTCATATCCTAAAATAGACTTGGCCACCATAAGCCTGACTACAAAACCTTACACATTGTTGTGTCTCTTATGTAATGGCCTCTTTTTATCCCTTCATGTACCTCATGTAGGATGGAGTTACTTTAATGTTATAAGACACATCATTATATAACTTCATTTTGGCCTAGTTTGTATAGTTCCCTACTAATGAGCTAAAAAGGGGCAACATGAACTATGAGCTATTTCTTTTCTTTAGTTATCATTGTTTGGGGTGTAGATATAGATGTTAGAAAGGTAGCTATCTCTACCAAGTCTTTAGGGGCACACTAAATTTTATAAAGTTATGCATCTTCCATATCATCCTCAATTGACATTATTGAATTTCTTAAGTCTATACAGGACAAATTTTATGGCCCTAAGTCCTATTTTCTAAGCTTAAAAACAACTAAGAACTATAATTATTGAAATAAAATGATCAATATACAAATGTGCCTATGGATACTGGACTTATTCATGTGGTACTTAAGCTCCTCATGATCTATGTAAAATATGAATGGGGTCACCAACAAATATTGTTTAAATTTTTGTAGTGCATAAACCATCGTAAGCACCTCATGCTCATTTGTAGTATATTTTTTCTCTACCTTTGTTAATTTTATACTAGTGAAGGAGATGGGATGATCCATTTTGCCTTCTCTATGATACACCAAGATTTCACTAATCACAGAACTAGAAGTATCAACATGGACATAGAATGGGGTCATCCAGTCAAGAAATTATAAGATATGTGTGTTAGCCAATCTAAGATTTAGGGTCTCAAAGGTAGCCTCTTGCACTTCACCCTAGTAGAATGGGTCATCCTTGTGTAAGATCTCTTCTAACAATAATGCAATCTTTGCATAAATCCTTATAAATTTTCTATAATACCCATAGTGTCCAAGAAAGGCATGAATGTATTTCTATGTGGAAGGAGTTTGGAGCTAAATGATGATCATAATCTTCACTAGATTGATGAGTAAACCATCCTTACAAATGATGTGTTTGAGCAAGGTTCTAAATAGTGTTGTGAAGATGCACTTTTTTAGGTTCAAGGATATCTAAAGTTTTCAACACCTCTCAAACATTAGAAATAAGTTGTCACAATGGTCCTTGATAAGGCCATACACCATCCAGTCATCTAGGTAAACCTAGAGGAACCTATGGATGAAGCCTTTGAATGTAGTGATCACCAATCTAGAGAACATGACTAGTGAATTATTGAGTCCAAAGGGAATCATGTTATAATCAAAATATCCCCATTTAATTTTAAAGTTTATTTTAGGTTTGTCTTTCACCCCAATTTGGAATTGGTGGTATCCCAAGAACCCATTACTGAAAGTGTAGATGTTGTAACCTATAACACCTTCCAGGACTTTATCGATGAATGGAGTTAGGAAGGGGTCATTGATGAAAGCAACATTCAACATTATATAATTGACATAAATTCAAATGTTCCCATCCTTATTGATGATTATTACCATTAAGCTCACCCAATTAGACTCTTATATAGGGTAAATGACCTCTACAACCAACATTAATTGATCTCTATTTTGACCTTGGCACAAAGGTTAGGATTCATTATATATGGGTGATTTTTGATTTTTCATTGATTAAATTTATTATTATCTTCCCAATACATAGGTGGGTGCCCTTCATATCCTAATAAGTCCTAGGGAGAAAGTCTTGAAACTCCTTCAGGATATCTATGATGCATGTTATCTTTACGTCAAACCAATAGGCACCTAGAGTAGCCTTCTTTGTCTCTACTTCTATGTTGATGTCCACTTTGATGGTCTTTAGTGGTGCTTGGTATGGTTCATTCTTCTCTTGGTGTGAGTCCTCAGCTTTCCAAGTTCCCTTAGTTGTCTCTATTTGAAGATGAGTGGGATCTTCTTTGAGAGAGTGTTATCATCTACTTGGTGTATGAGCTTTCTTCTGGTGGTTAGCACTTTCTAGTAGTACTCCTTCCAAGTTTCATCATCTTATTAATTTATTATTGAACATTTCTTACTCAAAAAAAGTTGGGAGTGCTAGTCTTTTTTCCCCAAACATGTCTTTTAGGTGCTCCTCAAGGATGCCATTATCCTCAAACACTACCCTTCAAATTACTTACAATGGATTGACCAATTCCAAGTTCTGTGAGGAAAAAGAGAATGTATGCACAAACTTCTCCTTAAGGGCATCCTAATTAGTTAGCTCTTAGTGCATCTTTTTGACCTTATACCATGCTCATGCTGATGTTTTTAGAGTCTTATAAAAGGTATACACCCATAAATTATTTAGGGAAATCATGTTATAGTCAATCCATGTATCTTCACATAGGTACATATGCACCATAGGATCAGAGTCACCATAGAATTATGATATATATAATTTCTCATTACTCCTAAATCTACTACAAATGGCTACTATTATCTCTAAATAGGTTGGAAAGTTAGACTTTTGTGCTACCCACCATGTGTGGCAGTGCTTCTCAAGGTATACACTAGTGTACCCATTCTATCTTTTTCCTTAGGGATGCATGATTCAAGGTCATGGACATACCTTTCCATTCGGTTTCTCCCTTCAAATTTTGGGAGTGTTGTAAGCATGCCTATACTTAGGTGTTCTTTCTTTTCTCCACATGGCATGGGACCCATCATTTCAATTCATGATCAATCTATACCTAGCCAATATTTATAGGCTTTGGCACCTTTATGCACACCAAGTGGCATTTACGACTAGTGGCTACATAAGCCTCTTCAACCTATGGGTCAAAAGTGACACCGGTGGTGTCCAAAGATGACTACCCATCCTCCCAAAAGAGTAATACTTGATCAAAAGGGTTGAGATTTTTAGTGCCTTACACCATGATGTTATATATATGGTTGATCTCATCTTCCATATCAATGTTCTCCACATAAGGGGGTCCTTAGTCACTTGAGAGGGGAATCACTACCCTTTCCCTACCATTTTTGAAGGTCATATAGCACTTCTTGAACTTCATATAAACATTGTTTGCATAGCACCATGGCCTTCATAGAAGTATTAGATAGTTATCCCATTTAGCCAACTCAATTACCTTGAAGTTAACATAGAATTTAGTTCCCATAATATCTATAATGGTGCCCTTAAAATTTTTAATCAGTTACGCTCAAGTCTTGTTGGACATGAAGAGTACATGGGGAGAAGGCCTCAAGGTTATCCCACCCATATTCTCCCATACATTATTGGTTAGGATATTAACTTTGGTGCCTATGTTGATAAGGACCTCATAGATGGACCATCCATCAATGGTTGCATTCACTAGGAGTTCTTGATCATACTCCATGTTTTATGTATGACTGACCTCTCATGCCCTTTCCATGTGTGGTGTAGAAACTTCCATTGAATGATGTACTACATGTTCTAGAAGCAAGTTATTTAATAAGTGAAACATCCCTTCTACTTATAAGAGGTTTAAAATCTTCATTATCTCTTACACTTCAACCTCCTATCCATCTTACTTTTTGTGAGAGGGAATAGCCTACACCTCTAGGTCTCATGCCAATTAGAGCTCTCATTATAGGTTTTGTATCACACTCATGACTTATTGTAATACATATTTTTATCATGTAGGGTCTAGATAAGGTGTGGGTTTGGGTTCCATCTTCATAATACATTTAGTGTGGCTCAACATCCCATATCATAGGTGTAACTTTGGTATTGGCATAACTAGTAGTTAGGTCACGAGTCCACTCTAAGTAGTTTCTTGAATTTTGATTGAATCCATGTAGGTTTATTTCACCTTTAGAGCCCATTTCACCTCTTTAAACTCATGTCTAATCATCCTTGTGCCCTTATCGATGCCCAACCTACCTTAGGTCAAATTTTTATAAGTTAGGCCATTATTTGACCTTATGTGTTCCTTGAAAATACCCACATGTTAGATGTGTAGGGAAGTCACACTGATAGTGCTCAAACAAGCTGAACTTGTAATATGATCATGGTGGGAACCTTCCTCTACCATGTCTACCACCTTATCCTCTATCACCTCTCTACATCCCATATCCTACATTTTTTTGGTTATAACCCTCATTTCCTTGGGATCCTTGCCCTCCTATTATTGTCATTGCTTATTGCGTACCTTTCCCCATGTTCTCATGCATCTCATCAATTACATGGTAATCATCTATGGTATGGGTATAAGAATTACATAACTGGCAATAGGTAGTTGTGTTGACCTAACTAGCACATTACAATAAAGGGTAGTTGTAAACATCATGCATCTTGCAACACACTTCATAACTGAGAAGCAGTGTATGCATATTCCTTTGAGGGTATTTGTTTCTATGATGGCCTTCCATCTCATAATCAATATACCATAACCTACTTCAAGCATCTTGCAACAAACTAGTGGTCAAATTTTGTAGTTGGGAGGCCATAGATGTAATTTGTACCTCTATGAAAGGGTTAATTCCTATACCAATGCTCCCCACCACCTCAGATTTGAGCATAGATTCAAGCACTTCTTGAGGGTCTATGAATTTTTTCATAGATATCACCCTTATGAATGGTAATAGCAATCCTCCAATGAACCATTGTGCATGATAGGAGGGGTGAATATCATAAGGGATATTTAAGAGGAGAGTCTTGAATATATCAATATACAAGTGAATGTTCTCTAATAATCCTTTATTGATCTCCTTGAATGTAGTAATGATATATTACTCAAACTTAGGTATATCAAACTCCTTCAAGAAGGCTTCCTTGAAGGTGTCATAATCAACCATAGCTTGGTTAGGACCAAACTTCATATACCAACTATGGGCATGATCAAGCAAGGTTATCACAAACTAGGTTACCTTACACTTAGACTAGACTATTCTTTGAGCATGCTATTATAATTCACACTTTATCGTATGATCTACAGTGTTTTCCATGCCTCAATACTTAAGAAGACACATAATCATCTCATAATAAATTTAGGGTGGGGGAGAAGATGGTATATAAGGTGCTTATCCTCTTAGTACTTATCCTGGTGTTGGTCCTCCAAGGCTTCTAACCACTAGGCCAAGCACTGGTCCCATGGTTACTATTGGTTCCATAGAAGATGATGGCACTATACTACCAAATAGTGTTACAGGGCCACTTCTTCTAGGCTATTGCCTAGGCTATGTAATTGACATTAGCTGGACTAGGGTGCTTTTGCTCATGTTCTATCTAGTCAGGCTAGCACCTTGAGGTTTACAAGTATCCTCAGTTACCTCCTTATAAGCAATAACTTATTCAATCACAAAATTATGGTCTAAATTTGAAAATTTATCAAAGTCTAAGTTGACAACAAGGTTAGTTATAAGTCTTTTATCTTCCTATCGGGGATCTAGTGTATGAGATCATGTCATAGGTTTAAAGGGTGTAGGTGCATATGATGTATCACCAATGGTCAATTTCTACAAGGACCTTGAGCATTCACCTATCAACTATGGATATTGTTTTATAGCTTCAAGGGTTCTTTCCTCTGGGCATTACTGTAATTCAAGATATCCTTCCCCATGCCCTTCCCACTTGTTATAGGTCATCTCAGCACTTTTAGGTTCCATATTCTTCATCAACCCATGCATCTTCTTTTTATAAGAATGTTTCCTAAGTTTTTAAGTGTCAATATACTCATCCCCTTCCATTTCACCTCTCCTACATGTCCCCGTCTTCCCTATTTCATTGCTCATACATGAGAGGACTTTAGCCATCCATATTTACTATTTCAAATCTATAATCCACCATCAATTTCTTAATTTTGGTGTCAAGTTATTTCATAAACATGCCTCTAGGTTTGTGAAAAAACTAATATTCTACCTCTTTAGGGTAGGATTATGTTGATACTACAAAATCAAGCATGTAACTATTCAGTGATCCTTTCCACCATTTTTTTGTGGCTCTAGTCTAAGTGGCATCTAAGTTCTCAAGCCTTTATAGGCACTCTTTTATCCACTCAAGGTGTTGTCCATAAATTTGACTTCTATGTGTTTTATAAGTACTCAACCATCAGTGTACTTGTTTTGATAGTTCATAAAATAAAACATCCTACAAGGCACCATACAAGTGGTTCTAGACCTACTTCCTTGGTTTCTATCCTATATAATTTGGATGCCTCAGTGTAAAGCTATCTTCTACTTGTTCTAACTAGTGCTCAATGTTCTCAAGGGAAAGTCAAAGCATTATCCTAGTGTAAAATTATAGAAACAAAATTCAATAGATCCTAGTAATGGAACCAAAATATTGTATAAAACTAGGTATCTTTAGTCATGGGCCTAGTCAAGCACTAATCTAGCTATCCAGGTCAGATTAAACTTGTTCCAACTTAGCATAAGCCTTGACTAATCCTATGGTGCTCAACATTTTACACTTAACTTGTTTAGAATCATTTCACATAAGGCATAGTCCTTATGTTCTCACTTGAAGCATAGTGGAGAAGGAACTGGGGTCTACATTGGGCTAGTTATGCCATGGCACAACTCTATCCTTCAGGTACTTTGGTTAGTGTAATGATAGTTGTGCATTAATGGGTGTAAACCATCCTGGGATAGGGGAAAACCCACTATATTTTAGGCATAAGTGGATGTGATTTAGGTAAATATCTTAATGGGCATAATCTTTGGTAACCTTAACTTAATGGCATTTAGGTGCTTGAGGGGTAACTAGGTATCTAGTTAAAATACTTAGGTGTAGGTTTACACTTAGTCATAGGGATCATTATGAGGCATAAGTTCTTACCCATACTTAGAACATTTCCTATATCAAGTGCAGGGGTCATCATGAACTATGAGAATTTCATCAACAAGTTAAGTTAGAATATCATAAGAGCTTAACATTCATACTATATACTTAAGCATTTAATCCAATAAACATTGCACAAAGCCTTCATAATTAACAAATTCAACAACAATACATTTATATTATTGGGAATTAAGCAAGTGCTCGTCTCGAGATACTAAAGGCTCATAGGTGAGCTTGGGAATTATAATGGGGAGTAAATAGAGGCTTCCTAAACTAACTCTAAGTTTTAATGGTAAACATAACATCTAAAACCAATCAACCAGGTCTTCTCTACTCTAATCCTCCTTTCACTAACTAGAATCTGCTTGCTTTTATGGTGCTTTGAGGCATATTAGTGTTATGGGGGATGGAGCATGTTGATCACTAAGATATATCTAGAGGTACTCATTCCATTAGCTCTAATATTCTATCTTTAATGAGTCATAACTATCCCATGCACCTGCTTCTTAATAAATATTGAGCTAAAAAAGAGTTAGTTAGCCACTTGTCAGCTAGTACCACAAGATGACAAAACAATAATCATAATAAGTGATTGCCTCACATATAAGTGTCTAATGTGTTGGTGTGGATCCTATACTTAGATGGATTTGGGGACTAACATAATGTAACATTTTTCCATTCCTCTCCAAGCTTTAAAGCCATAAAAATGTCTCCTCATAGGTTTAGGGTTCTAACACTATATACAAACATGCTTGTGGTTTCACATGAAATTGTCCATATCATGAATTCTTGAAACCACCATGAGTTATGTGAAGACAAACCAAAAACCTATAAATCCCTATAAACACCATGCATAAGGAGAGGATAAATGGGATGTCATTGGTCATTTGTGAAAACCCTATAAATCTAGTATTCTAGCTAGTTTCAAAAGTTACAACTTATTTTAATCACTTGAAGGAATTCAACTAATCAAGGATTATCCTAAGAACCTTATAAATCCCTATTTTATGCTTTTAAATATTCAATAAGAGCTTGAAAATTTTAACAGATTTACAAATCTCCATTTTCCTATTTTTTTGTCTTTTTCTCTACTTGCAAGACCCTGCAAACCTATGTTTCTTTTTGTTTAAGATCCTATAATTCATAAATATGGTATATTAGACCCTTGACCTTTATTACATGCTTAAAATCCTTTTTAAAAACTTTAAACCTTAAATGGACTTGTAACCTAATTGAAACTCTATTTTTATGCTTATGACTTCATGAAACTTGAGATAATGCTTTAAACTCTTTAGAAGTAATGAATATTGCCCTATTTTTCTCTTGAATAAGGGCTTAAAAATGTGAAATAGGCCAAGTCATGGTCTTAAAAAATATTCTCCAGTGTAGGAAGATAAGAAAGTCTTCAAAGAGGTATAAATAAGAGGGAAACAAAATAAAAACACTCTATGAACACTATGTATAGATCTCAAGGGTCAAATGGGTGTTTTAAAATTTTAAATGACCTTCATGAAATATTTTGGAATGATTAATCCTTTTCATGACTTAATGCATTGGTATAATATAGTTTTAATATTTTTTTTCATTCAGAAAAACTTTTTTATGTCTCTAAACCTCAACTAGGCCTTGACAAGAGCTAACAATGACTTTATAACATCACAAAATGCTTATTAGACCTGATTGATCAAGTTGACTTGAAAAGTGAATTTTTTTTCTACCTCTATGGGATGATTTCCTATTAATCAAGGATATAGTATCCTTATGCAAGTCTATTCAGCATAAAAGCCACTAAATCTTTGGAATAACTTGATCTAAAAGTGAAATCATGACTAAAACATGTTTGGCCAGCCTCTAAATGAATTAAATATGCCTCAAAACATAATAAGAAATTTTAAAAAAATGACAAACAATTATGCAACAACCCTTAGAGGAATGAAAATAACTACACTACTTAGAAGTCAATGTGCAAACAACACTTAGAGGAATGATAAATAGATACACTACTATGTAGAGGCTTTGAAAATGACCTCAAAGGCATGGTGTGAGGTGTATTCCTGAGTCAAAACCTATAAGATCCTCATATCTCCATGAAAATACATCATCATGTTCCTTAAAAAGGTTAATAAAATCTTTCTCTTCATAATTTATACATACCTTTCCAATATTCAAAAGTTTGTCCCCTATGATGGCCACTTGTTCAAAATCCTTCTCTTTGACAGTCATGTTCAATATTTACTTCTTGAGCTAACCATCATAAAAATAAATATGCCATACTCATTCAATATCTTATTTTGGCTTCATGAGGTTAGGTATGATAGAATATTACTCAAGTATACAATAAGTTCCTAACCTAGTTTCCTCCTTATGATCATATGGATCAAACTCATAGTGTACATTTACCCAATCATCAAGTAAAGTGTCTAAAACTTATTTCAAGGATATAATAACATCATGAATAAAAACATATTCATTTTTCTCTCCTTATTTTGGTTGGTATTTGGTAGCATCAACATCTTCCTATGATTGTTGATTGATTTTGGGTTGATTTTTAACCTGAATGTCCCTTATAGTAGCTTGATTTGTAACTTTACCTTATTTTATAGCCTCTTGTAGTGTTTTGGTCTATGTTTAACTCTAAAATGGATCTATATTGGTGTTATCTATATTTATTAAAAGGGTATATATAAATGAAATGGAACAAGGGTGATAATCAAATCTATAATAGGCCAATTAGATGTTAAACTTAGATATAAGCATAAACTAAATTTAATATGTTGAGATAGTCTAAATATGGAAAGTAAAACTATGTTATATATATATATATATAAGTAATGTTCTTAGCTTGTTCTGATGTTAATACAATTTTTGATTTGGAATAAGCTGAAAGCAAGAAAGAAGGAGAATTTAAAACATTCATTAGATCATGGATTTGACACCTTTGGATCTATATATAGTAACACCATCTTGGGATGGTTGCATTAATTCTAATTTTTGGATTTTATTTTAGTTTCCTATACATAATATCTTTTAAAACATGATGTGACCCCCTGGATGCTTCTAGGTTTCTCTTTGCCTTTACTTTGGTGTATTCAAATCTAGGTCATGGATAGTCACTCCTTATGAAATGGAAAAACCTTGGATTTTCATCTTCAATGTGACATTTGGAGGAAACAAGTTATTGGTAACATGGTTTCAATATGATCCCAATGACCCCTCTATCAAAAAACATTGCCTACATGGCCTATACTCCAAAGAGGACCTCAGATTGATGTAGTTTTCTCATATGTTTTGGATTATGTGTTAATCATAAATTATATGAAAAGAAATTAAAATAATTACCTATCTTTTAACTTGTAAAATTAGGCTTTTGGGTTTCTCATTTATTACTTTAGACATGAATATGTGTAGTCCCAATGATTGATATGGAAATAGGAATAAATAGGGATGCTTTGTTCAATTGAATGCTTTTTTGTTTGAATGTTAGGTTTTTAGGTTAGGAATGAATGATGGTTAATATTATATTTATATCAATCCCTTTGGATTAATAAATTTCATTAAATCACTTGGTCTAACCATTAGGATATGTTTCATTTTCAAATTGGATGAATTTAGGGCACTGAACACTTGCATCAGGACTAGATAGTAATGTCAATGATCCAAACCTTAGTGTCGAAGGAATAAGAAAGTAGTTATAGGTTCAAACATTGTATAAATGGAAGATAATTACATTTTAAGCATTTTGGGCAAGATATAAGACCTAGTTCATCAATATAATATTATTTATACTAAGAGATATAGGCCAAGGGGTATAAGGATAGAGCATATATAAGACTTATAGAAGCAAGAAAGTTAAAGAATTGATATAAATAGTGAAATTATGAGTTTTCCAAGTGTAAAATATTTAGGTGCTATATAATCACAAAATATCATCTACATTTTCCCTCCCTATTTTAATCTAGTGTTTAAAGGAAAATAATGCATACTTAGGTGTGAATGGACACCTTTTCTTTGTGTGCCTAACATGAGTGTTTTTTATGATGACTAGCCTATAACCAAGAACATGTTATATTATAAAATTAGAGCATATAATATGGTTATAAATTACTTTAAATATATTAAAATTAAAATAGAAAGGTATATGAGTACACCTATTTGTCCATGTAACCACCTTACCTATTGGTAAGTTTCATTGAATAAATACGTATCATTCTAAGGCTCTAAAAACTAAGCTTGGGATAAATATAGATAAATATTTAAAGTGAATATATCCAAGGAGAGAGAGAGAGAGAGAGAGAGAGAGAGAGAGAGAGAGAGAGAGAGAGAGAGAGAGAGAGAGAGAGAGAGAGAGAGAAAATATTTTTAAGTGGATGCCCCCAAATTTGGATAAAAAGTGAGTTTCCACCTAGTAGTTGAGATTTACTCAACTATGCAACCAAATGATACTTATAACCTGGTGAAGTTGGATGATCAAGCCAAACCTAAAAATTTAGAAATATTGAGTGATTTTATCACCTCAACCATACCAAAAATTTAAACAAATATTGTAGTAGATTAGCTTAATAAAATTCTATGGGGTATCAGTGCAAAAAAGTCTGTGATATGGTAACAGTCCATAAAAGATTTATAGAATCTAAAATTTATTTATATTTTGAAATAATAGGTACATGTTTCATATAATATGCACCTTATATATGTCTCATGATTAACTATGTATAAAAATATTACTAATGTATATAATTTTACAACTATAAATATAAATCATATAATTATGTGCTTTGGCCAATTTAGATAGCTATGTATGTGTGGAGGACATGCTTCCAAATCATGCCCCCAATATATATGGATAAATATAAAAATTGATATAAGTAACAATGTTGAGAAGATGTTTCCAAAACATGCCCCCACTATAAACTAGAAATGTTGAACACTGAATAGGTGTGGAGAACATGCTTATAAAGCATGCCCCCACTGAATCTGATAACTAGGAATGTGTGGAATACATGCCCATATGACATGCCCCCACTAAATATAGAAATTTTAACAAGTGTGGATAACATGCCTCTATGACATGCCCCCACTAATATTCCCCCTATATGAGGTTAGGTAAATATAGGAACTAGTATTTACCTCACCTTAAAAGGATAAGACAAATGTATGCTTTGTGATTGTAACCATATAGCATAAATAAAGAACATGTCTAGGTATATATAGAACTAAAGTGCATAAGACCAATGTGATCACATGTAGACCTAATATGCATGATAAATATCATGGAAACATATATATATTAATAATATGATATCAAAAAGAAAATAATCGCACACACAAAAGCACTCAAAAGTAAGTCAAAAGTCAATGGTCTAAGGAGATTGAAAATAAGGGTCATGTTCAAATATTGTACAATTTAAGGACATGACTTAGTTAAATGTCTATAAAATCAAAAAAGACATATTCAAATTTCCATACAATAAATAATGACATATTCAAATGTCAATGAAAGCATATATAGGCACAAGGGTTACAATCAAATGAGCATATTAAAGTGCTAAAAAAGGAATACAAGACACTCAAGTAAGTGCATAAAGTAACGCATAAGTAACTAGTATAAATATGTCATAGTAACCCATGGATCTAATGTGTTAATAAAATTATGTCAAGTGTATATCATATCAAGTACCTTGTGTAATATATAATCATGGATAATATGCATGTGTAAGTACATATATAATCTAAAACATGATAATGTAGATTGATCATTAAATCATATAACTTATGTGTATCAAAACTCAAGAAGTGGATGCCCCCAGTTTCCATATGACATGAGTAGAGGGAAATCCCAACATCCAAAATAGGAATGTATCATATATCACACTCAAGTATAAGTGTGACACATATGTGTATGTAGGAGTAACTAAATATGTTGTCCATCAATATGGAAGTAACACATAGATGCCAAGAAGCCAATAGAATATATGTGTGCCAAAAGTGTTTTTAGATTTTTGTATTTTTTTTATGTTTTATTATTTTTAAAATTTTGAATAATAAAGATCATCCTATGATGCCATCCAGTGGATGGACATAGTTATCTCCCCACTATGAATCTAGTGTAGTAATTGGGTTACATTATATAGATGTAATATCTATCACTATGATATCAATGGTGTTCTAAGTATGTAAAATAAGACTCTATGGTAATGAAATAATAGTAGGTTTAATAGGAGTAAGGGTTTTTTCAACCTATCATTGAGCGTTATGTGGTTTCTTTGGCATAACAATAATATATGCATTTTGAGGTGCTCTAGATATTTGATCATGGTATGTATTAGAAAATGGGGATTCTATGGAATCCACTATATGTCTATGATGTAATGGTATCTCAAGTACTATCCACCTAGTAAGTGGGATTGTTTATTTCTTACCCTTTTTTGGTGAATTAGCCTTAATAGGATTGATAAATAGTTGTCTACCTAGTAGAAGTTTCTTTTGTTCAAGAGGATGCTCATATGGAATTATGGTAATTATAATTACCTGATTGACATGAATGTATTTAACACACCCATACATTATACAATTTATTACTCAAAGAGTGTGTATCCAATGTCTTTCCAATGACATGTCAAAGATGCATGTGGAAGGGATAACTGAAAAGGTAGTAACCATGTGTGGGATTGACTTATAAAGGTAGGTCAATTTTTCCAAGACCTTCTGGGAGGTCTCATCAAATGTTCTAACTGATATGGTAGATGGGTGTAAATCATGATGAGTATAACCCAAGTGCATAATTAATGTCATGGTGGAAATGTTTTTTCTTTCACCATTATCAATCATAAAACTACATATAGAGTGTTTATAAAGGTATACTTTAATGAATAGAGAATTTAGATCAAATTCATCATTCTTAATTTCACTATCATCAAAGGAAATAAAAGTTTTATAAACCATGGGAGGTATACATCACATGTAGGTACCAATACCCCATCTAGTGGGTGTCTATAATGTGATGAAGGAGGATGTTCATTACATTCCATTTGGACATTTTGTTCCTCTTAGAATGGTCTTACAAAAGATTTTTAAATATCTTAAGTTTATGGTGATCCCTAGGTTATGACCCTAATTCCTTGGGAGGATCCTCAAGTATAAGTTTTTGGTCATGGATAAGATCTTGGATCTTGTGTTTCAAGGTAAAGCATTTGATTGCATAATGTATTAGTCCTTTATGATAATAAAAATGAGCATTCAAATCATATTCATTGGGTAGAGGTTGACTCATATCAACCTTGATAGGATGAGGGAGAGATATAAGCTGATATTCTAGTAACCGTAAGAGTAATGAATTTGGGGACTCAAGTAAATGAGTAAATTATCTTGTTGGTGCATTATATAAGATAATTTGATTAGGCTGATATGAAATTGTGTTAACTATGTTGGTTGTTTCCTTTTTGGGCTTAGGATGCTTTACCTTATAACTTATTTTAATTATGAATTTAGTAATAGATGTAGATGTAACTAGTGTGTTTTCTACATACTTGAGCTTATTTAATGACATAAGCTTCATGTAAAGGTCCTATACAACATGGCATAAGTCATCTAAATATATAAACTTCTTAAAAACAATAGATTCATGTAATTGATAAAGAAAACTTTGCTTAAATATATCTTTCAACTCTTTGTGTACCATAAGATTGGTCATTTTAGCTAGTAATGTCTTATATTTCAAGGCATATTCATTAATAGGTTCATTAGTTCCTTATTTTATTTTTGAAATTTGAGCATAGGAAAAAATATGGAAGTGTTAATGAAAAAGTGTGATAAGAACTTATTTACAAGAGGTTTGAATGATATTATGGATTGGAGAGGTAAATTCTATAACCACCTCAAAGAATAGTCCTTGAGGATTCTTAGAAATAATTTGGTCAAACTTTTATCATTAGAAGCATATTTAAGGCATGCAACATAAAATGTTTGAAGATGTTGTTCAAGATCACCCGTGCCATCATAAAATGTGAACTTAGGTGTAAAAAATCTAGTTGGAAAGGGGTGTAAATATATTTCAAGTGTAAGAGGGTTATGCAACACATTTTACAAATCTTTGACATAAAGTAATTTTAAAGCATTTTATCATCAAAGGTCTTTATAACTTGAAGGAATGATTTAATTTTAGGCCCAATGGGATTTAGGCTAGCAATTTGAGTACTCACCAAAGGGGATGAAAACATGTTTTGAGTAGTAATATCCACTGAAACTAGTATTTATGTTGAAACAATGGGTAATTCCATGATAGATGTATCAATAGTAATTTCAGGGAATAAAGGTTTAAACACATAATTTATGCCCCAAATAGATGTATTAAATTGTAATGTGTTCAAGAGGAGGGATGTCTCCACTATAGTTTTGGAATTTGTTACTTTGAGTATAGTTTTTAAGATTTCAATAATATCTTCAGGGTTTTGTCTAATGTGCTCACAAAATAATGCAATTTCATGCACATTATCATGGCCTATTTGATCATTTTCATTTGTTTGGGGGGTTTTGTTATCAAAATATTCTTATATGATAACCCTATCAATATTTGTTTTATTATAAACATGGGTATCATCATGATCCAAGGTATGAGATCCCTCATTGGTTTGATAATTCTCATATGGATGGAGGGGAAACTCAATATATTCAATAGGCACACCCTAGGGATACATCTAGGTTAAATGCAAAATAGTAAAAGTAAGAAATTAAAAAGTATAATAATATGTAACCGTAGCTGGTTCAAAACCCTAAGAATTAAAAAAAATTGCATTCACATGGATTAGGTTCACTAAATGTCAAACCCTAAAATGGAATCTAGACTAGTGTTATCTAGATTGACTAAAGGGGTGTAATAAATGAAATGGCACAAGGGTGATAATTATATCTATAGTAGGCAATTAGATGTTAAACTCATATATTAACATACACTAAATTTATTATGATGAGATAGCCTAAATATAGAATGTCTAACTATGTTAGATATATAAGTCACAAAGAAGTGATGTACTTATTTTGTTTTGTTGCTAATGTAATTCTCAATCTAAAATAGGCTAAAGACATGTAAGAAGGATATTCTAGAATAGTCATCAGATTTTAGATTTCACACTTTTACCTCTCTAGATATTAATGTCAACTTAGAATGGTTACATCAATGCTACTATCCGGGTTCAATGTTAGTGTCCTATATGAAATATATATTGAAATAAGATTCGAACACATGGATGCTTCTAGTTTTTTCTTTACCTTTACTCTGGTGCATTCAAATCTAGTTCATGGATAGTCACTCCTTGTGAAATGGAAAGACCCTAGATTTTCATCTTCAATGTGACATTAGGGGAATGGGTTAGTGAGTACATAGTGTCAAGATGACCCCAACGACCCCTCTATCAAAAGACACTTGTTACATAAGCAATACACCAAAGAGGGCCTCATAATGATGTAGTTCTCCCTTATGTGTTGTCTTATGTGTGAATCATATAATATGTGCAAAGAAATTACAACAATGACTTAGTTTGAAACTTGGAAAATGAGGCTCTTGGGTTGATCATTTAGTACTTTAGACTTATAGATGTGCAGTCCTTATGACTAATAGGAAAAAATTAATAAATAGGGAAACTTTATTTAATTGAATGCTTTTTAAATTATTTTGTCCAAATGATAGGTTTTATAAGTTAGGAATGAATGAGGGTTGATCTTGTATTTATATCAATCCTTTTATAGTAATAAATCATATTAAATCACTTAGACTGACCATTATTATATGTTTCATTTGAAAATTGGATGACTCTATGGCACTAGACACTTGCATCAGGATAAGATAGTAATGTTGACACTACTGTCTAACCCAAATGTTAGTGTCCAAAGAGTAGGAAAGTAGGTACATGTTTATAACTTGTAGAGATGAAAGATAAGTAAATTTTAAGAATTTTGGGTAAGATAGAAGACCTTTGTCATCACTAATATTGTTTAGACTAAGATATATAAGCCAAGAGGCACAAGGATAGAGAAGATGTGAGACTTGCAAAAGTGATAAAGGTAAAAAATGAGAGGAATATCTAAGGTCTGAGTTTGTCAAGTGTATAAGACTGAGGTGATATATAATCATAAAATATCATCTACAATCTGATTCACTCCAAAAAATCAATCTCTTCCCAGTTTAATAATATAAACTCATTTATTACATGTTCTTGAGCTTTTTCCCCTTTCACAGTTGATTTCATTTGATTCTCTTGAAATATGGATACATTTTGAACCATTAGAGCTTGGTTAATAACCCCATTTAGACAAGAACTTTGGTTTTGGGGATGTTTACATGGGTAACACCATTCACAATATTGAACAAGGTTGTTTGGGATAGGAATAATGGCCTTGAAATTAATTACAATAACTAGTTTTTGAGTGTTGAAGGACTTAGTATAGCCTATTTGGCCTTGTCCTTGGGCATTATCTTGATAAGGCTACCTATTGGGCTGATATGCTTGATTTAAAAGCTGATAGGGTCTACTCTATAAGGCTTGCTATCTTTACAAGGATACCAATTCATTTCTAAAAAAAATAGTAAGGGCTTGACCTCATGAAACTCATTGGTATGGGAAGTATATGGTGTTGGTTTGATGACTGCACCAGGAAGAGGTTCCAAAGTGGGTTGATTAGTGGGATAATTGGGTGGAGGCTTAGGAAAAAGAGGTATTGGTGGTCTAGGAGTTATTTTTCCATCTTGTATTAAACAATTCTTATCTCTTATAACCACCTCATATATATTAGGTAAGGTATTTCTCCTATGGAATTAATCATGATAGCCACATCATTTTTCAAGGCTCTTAAATAATATAAGAAAGTGGTACTTGGGGAAGGCTTGAATAGTGTTATAATCCTATCCCAAGTTTTTTGAAATTTAAAATTGAAGTCTACCATGACTTCATGATGAGCTCTCTTGATAGTAGTTAACTTCTCCATTAGTGATAGGTGATCACTCTTATCCTTGAATTATTTATAGAGATTCTCTCCTAATTCATCCCAATTATGTATGGAGTTAAGATACTATCCCCTATACTACTGAAGTTATTTTCCTTTAATGGAAATTGTAAGGAGTCTCATAGGTACATTGTCTACTATAATGTTTTGGAATAAACATGTGTTGGTAATATATTATATGTGTTCTATAAGAGTGTTTTTATATTCACCAATAAATTAAGGTATACTCTTAAAGGTATAAACTAGGATTTCATCATGTTGGCAAAGCGAAAGAGGGATGATTCTATTGAAAGTAAAAAAAATTTGATTTCTTTTATAGACCATGAATGGTATTTGAACTAACCTCTCTCTTGGATGAAGAAACCTACCAAAATGAGCTATGGATTAGGACCTTAGAAGAGTTGATGATTTGGATCTTAAAAGAGGTGACCTATATCTTCTAGTTCTCCTTCTTGATGAAAATTAAATTAATTTAGAAAACTTAAAAATCCTTACCTCTTGAAGAATCCCTTGTTTCCACTCTTGGCATAAAATTATAGATCCGATTAGAAATCAATAACTTGTGGAGTCACCAGGTGATTCAAATATGTAACTTACCAATAATAACACCAACTTCTTAGTTGAAACTCTTCACTGAATAGAGTTGAGTTTCCCATCGTGCATGCCAAAAATTGTTTTCAATATAATCTTTCACCCATTTGATCATTATTTGATTCATTACTATAATAAGAACATCCAAAAGGTGTAGGACCTTGGCTCCTTGGGATGAGCCTCTAGATAAGGTCAACTTCCTTCCTAAACTATGTGAACCTTATGTAAGATCATCTTATAGGAATAAAAGACTACTAAAAATTCTTATTTATAGCTGGTATTGAACTTCTTGTCATAAAAAAGGAATTGAGATAAATTAAAATTGCAATGTGGTGATGCACCAAAGCTTAGAAAAATCCTCTACACGCTTAAATCACCATAAGACAACCTTGTCATAACTAATAAATCTTATACACAATATTTAACTCATACTTAGCTCACATAAGTATTTATTACAGAGGTAATAAACCTAATACATCACTACAAGGGATCACAAATCACCTCACAAAAGGACTCAAAAGATGAAATCCACAACTAATTTTTATATAAGGATGATAATACACAACATAAAACTTGTAAAATAATATGTGTATGCATGAAGGTGAGAAAGATTGAATATAATACAAGGGAAGGATTTATTTTCCATAAGTAATGATAAACAATCCATAAATTACACATAAAATATAAGAAATTGAAGAAAGGTAACTCAGTTATTTATTGATTTCTAGGCTAAAGATAGTGTTAAAATTTCAAATTAGTATAATTTTGCTACACCAAAGAGAGGGATCCTTAATTAATTTTAATAATATTCATAAATAAATTAAAATAGGATGAGAGAAGACAAGACAACAAATTCCTCAACTGTCCTCATTAATTCCTACATGTGTGGGAGAAAAGAAAATAATTCAGGTGTAGTAGAAGAAAAACATCCTATCTTCATTCTAGCTATCTCCATGAAAAGGCTAGCCATGATGGATTTAGGTCAATTATCTTCCCTTGTAGCTATATTATTAGAGTAAATTGGTATTCCTACCTTAATGATCCTTGAACTCAACACATCCCATTGGGCAGGCATGGTTAGAGAGAATATAGATAATCTTGACTTGTTCTTTACAGCTAAATCCCATACTAAGCCTTCTACATGAAATTAGGTCTTAATTCTAACCAAAATAGGCCTAATTAGCTCATCTATATCCATTACACATGCTTTTAATAAACACCAACCACCACAAATCCTATGGTGTACCTCCTGTCATCTGAGTAACCTGCCACATCCGAACCTATAAACCCATGTAGTGAAGTCCTGACCCTGCATAGCATGTATACCTGCTACTAGTCCCTCTCAAATACCTGAGAACCCACTTCCCCGAATTGGCTCCTAACTCTCTGATAACACCCACTACTTGGGAAAACTCAGGTCTATACCAGACCTCATGTGATTTCAGACACTGAACTATCCAGCCCTTGCTGTGCTCTAATTCTGCATCCTACGTAATGAACCTCGCCAACACCTGATTCACATCAGCTCCCACTGGAGACAAAATCAACTTGTGATCTTCCATGTCTCTCATGCCAAAGAATTTCACTGCTCCCAAATATTTCATGGCAAACCACTGAACTAACCTTACCCTTAGCTCAACAAGACCCTATATGTCTAAACCTACTAGCTAGCATACCATCCACATACAGTAATAGGATAATGTCATGACCATCATCCACTTGGTAAGACAAACACAATGGTTACACTGACATTAAATAAAGCCCTACTTTGTCATCCACCTGTCAAAACCTGTACCACTATCCTGCAGCTTCCTCAAGACCATATGACTTGGCCTTCTGTCTCAAGTGTCTATTCTCTCTATTATTTAACTAAGGTATCCATTCATCTCAGTGCTTTCATACCAGCTGGCAACCCTACCAAATCTCCCGTTTGGTCCTACATCTTTTTCATGTCATGCTCCCACTATTTCCTGGATCCTTCCTGCTCTGCAGTCAGCAACTAGTAAAAAGAAGGGGAACAACGAATTTGAGGCTTACTTGCACTTTAAGTCCTCCATATGGGTGTTTAAGACTCTTTGACAGCTTGTTGTCTACCCAAAATCCATCTCAGTGACCGATGCCAGTCACATCTCAGTCTGCACCTGATCGACGTCGGTTCCATGTAACTACCTCATCACTGATGTCGGTTCCCCCTGACCGGCACCGGTGTTTATCTATCCCTGAGTCACTAACATTAGGCTGCACATAGCCGACATCGGTCCCTGTCTGGATGCCAATGCCAGTTTTATAATCAATGTCGGTCTCTGTGTTTTTCTTGTGAGAAATGACTTCTACCTGTGAGTTCCTTTTGGATCAAACCCTTGTCCATATCAACCTTGCTCTACTTAGAATTCTTTAGCCCCTTCTACTAATCTCTATCTGTCACCTTCTCCTTGAAAACCAAGGCTTTCCTGCTCATGTCATGAACATCATATTTCTCAAGAAATGTCACTTTCTTCTTCTGCATACAGAAATCTCAATTCATGCTTTTCAAATCCAAAAGCATACCCTTTGACTCAAGAACATGCATCTCCTTCTTATTCATGTGACCAAGCCTATTAAGCCACATCTTCGAATCTACAGCTAAAGTAGATAACCCAAAAAGAGAATCAGTAATACAAGTAGATAGATAAAGCGTACCTACTTTCTTACCTCTTGTTATAACAAGTGCACCCTTGGTAACCTTCCAAGAGTCTATTGTGAGAGTTACTGTGCAACCCTCATCACCCAAACTTTTTACAGAAATCAAATTCTACTCCAGAATTGGGACATGCATGACCTCCTTCAACACACATGTGTTACCTGTCTGCAATTTCATCTTCACTTTCCCTTTGCCAACCATTTGACAAGGCTTACCATCCCCTAAACAAATTTCTCCAAAGTCTCCCTAGACATATTCATGAAAAAATTCCCTATTTGGGGATGCATGAAAAGACGCACTAGAATCTAAAACCCAAGATTCTACTTTATCTAAGGAACATACCAGAGCATCTTGTGCAACATAATCCACAACATCTGCTTCTTCTTCATGTCCTTCATGTTGATCTTCACCCAACCAACAATCTCTCTTTAAGTGCCCTTGCTTTCTACATTTCCAGCAGGTTATTTTGCCATACCTGGACTTGGATCTCCTGCCTATCTTGGACCTTGATCTCACATGCTCTATCTTCTCTCTTTGCCTTCCCCTGCCTTCAACACTCAAAGCATTCCCTAATGATTCACCTGTGCTTTTCCTATGAATTTCTTCATTCAAGATTACACTCACAACATCATCCACTTTTAAGATTTTTGAAGCAGATGCAGTATTACTAACTGCCATTACCAAATTCTCCCAACTTTTAGGTAATGAGCATAAGATTAAGAGAGCCTTAATTTCATCATCAAAAAAAATATTGACTAAATTTAACTAGTTTACCAAACCATGGAAATCACTAAGATGACTATGTACAGATCCACCTTCCAACATTTGTAAATTAAATAATTTCTTCATAAGAAATACCTAATTCAAAGCTGAGGGTTTTTCATATAAATTTGCCAAAGATTCTATCAACTCTACCATTGTCTTAACCTGTGATAAGTTGGAAATCACAGACGATGCAAGACTCAACCTTATAGATCCCAGAGCCTTCTGATCAAGAACCTCCCATTCTTCATCCTTCATATCCCAGGGCTTGCAATCAACCCCACCCAATGGTAAGTAAAAATCTTTTTGATATAGATAATCTTCAATTTGCATCCTCCATAATTGATATTTCTTGCCATTAAACTTCTCTATTCGTAGCTTACTTTCTTCTGCCATTGCTCTACTCCCACTCAAACAGAAACCCCTGTGAGTAACCTGTAATCAACACACACTAACCAGATCTGATATAACCTATTAGTATCCCAACCAAAATCTCTGATACCAACTATTAGGAACCCGTGGAAGCACAATTGATTATCATATACAAGCAACTTAAAATGTGGAATTAACCAGAAGTAACAAGTAACTAGAAACCAAAAACAACATAAAATATGAGAGACAATACACAACTTGTATTAATACTCATCCAGAAAAGAATACAATAAAGAAGATGCCACTTCTTCTTCACACCTCTCAGAGGCTTCCCACACCTCAAGTGTACAGTAATTCTTTCCTCAAAGCTCTCTCTCTTACTGTCCCAACACACAACTCAAACACAGAGTTGGTGTTCACCTCCAACTAGTCAGTATCCACTAATGCCAGTACACAAGTGCTCCACGCACTCCACAAGTGCTCCATGCACTCCAAGTAGATCTCCCCTGAACTTGCAACAACTTGCAACTCAAATGATCTTACTTATGGAAGGAACTACCTTGCCTTCCTCTTTGCTCTCTAACCGAGTACACACTGTACTCCAAGTAGATCTTGCCTGATCATTCTCCTTATTGTGTTGATGTCACCTTGATTCTACTACCACCTTGATTCTGCTGCCACCTGCAGATCAACCTAGTTTTGCACACCTGCAAACCTTGCACACACATACACCTGTAGATCAATGATCTTACTTACCACATGTAGATCTCCAAACGTGGCCTTGCACACCTGCTGACCAAGATCTTACACACTTAAAGAACCCTTCTGATTCTCCAAAACCAGCACCCACACTTGGCACTATTGTGGAACTAGGAGGAACACCCTTGCTCACTTCACACACAGAAGGCGCTAACCTTGCTCAACTCAAACTAGAACACTTTACAATACAGCCCATGAGTCTATTATATAGATCTCATGCAAACAATAATTAGACATCTAATTACAATAATTAGATCCACAACTCAAGACTATAATTAGCCTCTCAACATTCAAACACCCGGTTCGTTAACTAACTGTCCATGAATTGGCAGTTCTGAACTGCACAGAAGATTGATGTCAGTCCTTATTAAGCTAGATATGATCGATGTCAACCGATACCTGATCGATGTCAGTTTCCTTTCCCACTGTATATGACCGATGTTGGCTAATCAAACCGATGTTAGTTGACATGCAACTTAGCAACCTCTCAACAACCTCCTCCATGTCTGCAATAGTGAAGCTTTTAGCTCCATAACCTAACAAAAAGAAAACAATTTAGGTGTAGTAGAAGAAAAATATCCTATCTTCATTCTAGCTATCTCCATGAAAAGGCTAGCCATGATGGATTTAGGTCAAATACCTTCCCTTGTAGCTATATTCTTAGAGTAAATTGGTCTTCCTACCTTAATGATCCTTGAACTCACCACATCCCATTGGGCAGGCATGGTTAGAGAGAATATAAATAATCTTGACTTGTTATTTATAGCTAAATCCCCTACTAAGCCTTCTACATGAAATTAGGTCTTAATTCTAACCAAAATAGGCCTAATTAGCTCATCTATATCCATTACACATGATTTTAATAAACACCAACCACTTGATAAGGTTTCACATCTTGAATATTAGGTTTTCAACTATTTCCATGTTTGGTGGATGCTCTTTAAGCAATTTAAATCATTTATTAGGTTGAAAAAACCTTATCTCAGTCCTTAAAGACCTACTTTCATACTTTTAAATTTTTTAAACCTATAATTTTCATCTCTCATCAACAAACTTGAAATAACTTTGTTTTTCCCAATACATAGACTTACAACTCATTCTTCTTGTCCCATCTTTATTCACAGACCTATTAGACCTCATGAGATCTTTAAAGTATGCTTGAAATTTTTTAACCTTGGGTCATAGCCTTTATGCCATTGTGAAGACCTTATAACTCATACATATAGACTTGTATGATGTTTTATGCCATGAAAACCTTTGTTTCATCTATTTAGTAATCCTACAATTGTCATAGAAACATGGGACTTGGATAACTCTAGTATAGGCTTATTAATGTACCTTGAGGTTATAATCTCCTCTTGAACAATCATGGAAACTTTCCAAAATCTACCTATAAACCTACAACAATCATGTTATTGGCTCAAAATCTATCCAACAACTTTTAACTTTGTGATCCTAAAATCTATGTGGCTAGGCTTATATGAGTTCAAGAAACCTTGTTTTAGCAGTATTCCAATCATGGAATCTTTGAAACTCTATTTTAGGCATGTGAATGCACTTAAAAGAGTATGAAACCCATGAATCCTACCTTATAGGCCTATATGCATTTTTTTATGACTCAAATCTTTCTTATAAACATGAAACTTATGTAATTCTAATTACAAAACAAACTTTGGAAACCTTAAGATCAAGATAACTTCTTGAATCCATAAAGACATATAAACATTCATAAATGATGTTTAAGACTTTATAACTCTTTATAATCTTTGTATTTTAGGTTTTGGATCATGTCTATAACTCTTGGATCACATGTTTGCAAACTTATAGGTGGATTTTACATCTTTTTTACAGGCCTATTAGTTGGTTTTAGATTTTTAGATCATACTCAAACCTAAAAATGTCCTTCTATGAGCTCTAAAACCTTAGAAACTATGTTTCTATCATCTTATAAGTATTAAAATCTTGGTACAGACCCTTATTCTCAGGTTTATCTCATGATTAAATATTTATCCTCACATGTCATGATAAAAAAACCCTTGATCAAACTTTGCATTTCTCATATGTCAAGCCTATAATTTTTTTTATGACCTACATAAGAGTCTTGATCATGCTTAAAACTTATGAAAATATTCCTTGAAAACTAGTAACCTTTCTTATATCATGATCTATAGACTTACAACATTGAAAACATGATTAAAACCTTAGGTTAAGACCTCATATGCCTCTAGTCAAGTTTTGGCTTTTGGAAACCAGTTTTAAGGCTTAAAACCTATAAAACACTTTGTAAACGTGTTAAGAAACCATGTATTACATTGTAAACTTATTGATTATCTATCTTAATATCCTTATTAAGGTTTTTAAATTTTTAATATATTTGTATTAGCTTTACATGATCTTGATAACTCTTGAAAGAACTCATTATAGACCTACTGGATAGGTTTAAGATCATGAAACCTTTTTGATCCTAACTGTAGTCCTTTATATGAGCCTATATTATACTCAAATCTTTTATCTTTGTATATGGATACCTTATAAACTTGTTACTTCATTGCATGATCATATAAGTTAATTTTATATTTGACATAACCTAAACCCTGTTAAAACCCTACACTCTTTCTTAGACCTAAAATTAAGGTATTTAGGCTCAAATGACCTTGTTTTATTCCCTTGAAAATAATATAAACTAATAAACATTACTTATAGTCTTGTTTCCAATCATTTCCATCAAGAGTGCTTGGAAACATTGCATAATAGGTTTGCAAATATATTGGAAACATCCAGGCAACCCTCTAAGACCTATAACATCAGGATTATTACATGTTTTATTTGCTCATAAAATTAAAAATCACATTAATATTCTTAACACCATGCCAAAATAAGAATGTAACTCATTTTTATTCCTATCTAAGCTTCAAAACCATCAAAATATCTCCTCATAGGTTTAGGGTCTTAGTAGTGTTCCAAGACTATCTGCAAACATGATTGTGGATCCACGTGATCATATCCATAACATGAAGTCTTAAAACCACCATGAGGTGTGTGAATACCAACCAAAACCTCTCAAAATCCCTAAAAACACCATGCACAAAAAAAGGAGAAATGGGGCATGACTAGTCCTTTGTGAAAACCTTACAACTCTAGCATTCTGGCTATTTTCAAAGGTTGTAACTTTTGTTCCAAAAGAATTCAAAGTGCATATGAACACAAAGGATCTAGATGTGAATTAATAATCAAAGATTACACACAAATTGACACAAAGATAAATAATACATAACATGGATAATTAGGTGAGAAAACCTTAAAATGAGGTAAAACTCCCATAATGATTGTTCAATACTTGAGAAACTTTTACCCAATACAATATAAACTTCTCCTTCTCACTTCCTCTCAATAAATTTCACAAAACCTTTTAAAATCACCTTATTAAGTTCAAATGATAATGTTTCATATTAATTCATGATGATTTCTAATAGGGGAAAAACCCTATTTATAATCAAATTTGAAGGGAGGTGATCATTATAACCAACAAATCCAACCATCCCAAAAACCATTTAATAACAATGGTAAGTATTAAATAAATATAATATTATTATTTATTTTCATGAGTTTTTCACCTCTTGTTAATAAATAATGTATTATTAGTAGTTAATTAACTACCAAGGTAAACTAAGGGTTAATTAATCCTATTTAATCATTAAATGCTTTAATGTTCCCCCTTAATGCTAAGTGGGTACAAAATTCATATTCACATTTAAAAAGGAATTATACTATGTACATAGTTGAAGGATTTTAAAACCTTCATCATGCAAAAAATCACATTTTGAGATTAAAAAAAACTATAATCCATAAACTACTTAAAAGTAAGTTTAGGCCAGCATGATTATGAGACTACATCTCATAGTTTCTCATGAATAATCACTAAGCATATTTGAAGCCTTTTATAATATAAGGACCTCCATTAAAAAGTATGATTTTAAATGTATTCAGTACAAAAGTAAAACTTTCACACAAAGTTTACAATGCTTTATAATGAAAAGAAGTATAGATCATAAGAAGAACACATGTTTGTTATGAATTAGCATTAACATGCACACTCCCCCTTAATGGCAAATTCAAGATGCCTAACATTTCATGAAAATAAAAAAACTTGGTAGCACCAAGTGGTTTTGTGAAGATATCTTCCATTTTTCCATTTGTAAGATAGAACTACAAATCTATATCACCATTGAGGACTTACTCTCAGATAAAATGCACATGAAATTCAATATGCTTAAATTATTGGTGTTGTGCACCTATAAAACTTAAACGCATATCCAAAAATAAATTCATGATAACATAGTATGGTTAGCCTCACAACAACCAAATACATTAAGATAAAATATGACATATGTTTATCTATGTTAAAACACATTTAAAACAATCAAGTCATGTTTTAGGCAAACAAATTCACTAATTTGATTACAAAGTTATTGAAAAAACATAAATTATTATATGCAATTCATTATTGAATGTCTCTAATATTGACAAGATGAACATCCCCAACTATCACATGATGCACATATAATAATTTACTAATAATACGATACTAAGTTTATCCAAAATTATATATCTTATTATTAATAACTCATTATATAATTTGAGTCTTATCAAAACTTTTAAAGTCTAATATGCTTCAACAAAATATTGAGGTATAATCTCTTATACATCAAATATGGATAATTATAGCATGATATGTAATCATCCAATCAAATAGATATGATATTGAAAATAAATAAGTTTAGAGGTGTATGAATAAAAGACTTAGTAAATTAAATTATGAAGAGTTAATAATATAAACTCCATTTACACTGTGTATTTTGTAGCATATCTTATTATCAAATGAATCATATAAGAATGTTATCATAAATAATTAAATGAGAGTATATAAGCATATTAACATGGAATTTCCCCACTAATGAAATGAAAGCATCTTAATAATTGAAACACAAAATATCCAAAATTATTGAGCATGATTTTTATACCAAATTAAATAACTAAATGTTTGGAACCCATGCTAACCCTTCTCTTTACTTTGTTAGTATATTAGTTGTTATGGATGCATATGATTTATAAGTCATCCTGTGAGCATTTTTTTCTATCCCACATCCATGAGAAGTAGTAGTTGTTTATATTAGACTTAGTATATAAGTAAGTGTTGAGGCTAATAAAGGCATCCATGAATTTATTGTATTGAGCTTGCTCAAATGAGGTTTCCCCCTCAAAGTGGCATATGATCAATATAATCCTTTTGATGATTTTGTTTATATAATATATATATATATATATATATATATATATATATATATATATATATATATATATATATATATATATATATATATATATATATATATATATATATATATATCTTATTTCATGTATTTTCATTAATTTTTTGTAAGAGGATCCTCTCATATGGTATCAAATCAATTTCCAGGGCCAAATTCTTTTATTCATAAAGTCTAAACTCTATTTTTATGCATAATTCATTTAAGTATTTTTCTCAGAAAGTCTTAACTTTTTTCTACTGCATAATTCATTTAATTATTTTTATGTATGACAATAATCTATTTCGAATCAGGGTAAAACCTATCTACATAACTATGAGAAGTGCTTGGGTAAAATCTCTAAAACTCATTGTGAGGAGTACCATAGGAACCCCAAAGTATTTGGCCCATTGAGAGGACCTGCTAGTGAAATGGGTAATGGCCCCTTCCTGATTGAGTAGTTCCCACTAATGAGGAAAACCAAGAGCTATCTCTTAGGAGTAAATCCATATCCAAAAAATTTATCCATATCTCTTCATTTATAGTTTTGTTGATCCTCAAACTTTATCTAGACACCTAAAATTTAATTCTCCACATTTTCTTCTTTGAGGTCCCATATCCTAATTCCACTCCTAATTTTTGTAAATCTCAATTTTCCTTTTTTTCAAGTTTTGTTATAACTTATATTTTTGTTCATTTGCCTCAAAAAAATTCCACAATGTTCATCTCTCTTTTCTACTTCTTTGTACCTCTTTGATACATTTTCTAGTTTTTCCATTTTCACTTCTCAAATTGCCCTTGCCTTCATCAATCGTACACCCACTTTGAAAAAAAATTAGTAAAATTACCTTTACCCCTTCTGATTTTTCCAAAATTAAAAAAATTCCTTATTAAATGTGTCTTAAACTTTAGTTTTCCTAACCATTTCAAATATATATATATATATATATATATATATATATATATATATATATATATATATATATATATATATATATATATATATATCATGGTAGTAACCCAAACGAGAGTAAAAAACATGGAGGATGAAATTACCACCCTCAAGACCCACATCAAAGATCTTGATAAAAAAAATTCAGCCTCAATATTCAACATACTACCTTGAACAATAGATGGCATCCAAAGTCCTCTTCAGACACTGGGTTTTCTTCTGCCAATAATGTTCATGGGTCAATGCTTGATTTTCCTTGATTCAATGGTATAGATCTAACTAGATATATTTATCAAGAAGAAAAATATTTTAGTCTACATAATACTTTTTATGCCAACAAGGTCCTACTTGCTTCCTTTCACTTGGAACATGAAGCCCTTCAATGGTATCATTGGTATACCAAGGCTCATGATAACCCTATATGGACCAATTTTTTCACCCTCATTTTATAATGGTTTAGCTTGAGTTATTTTAATGACTTCACTGAAGCACTCACTACACTTCACCAAATAAGAACTGTGAGAGAATATCAAACAAATTTTGAAAAATTGGCCAATCACATAAAGGGATTATTTTATGAATTCTTCAAGATTTACTTTGTCAGTGGACTGAAGGATGTAATTTGATCTAATGTCAAAATTTTCTAGCCCAACACAATGATAGAAAACCTAAGGTTGGCTAAGTTGTCAAAGGACAAGATCATAGCTCAATAATGATTCAAATCAAATTTTTCTCCATTCATAAATATAACTCCATAATGATCTCAAATAATTCCAACCCCCAAAACCACTCCTATCAAGCATTTGATTGAAGTGGAGATGTGGACACTATAGAAAAATGACTGTGTTATAATTGTGATGATAAATTAACTTGAGGACATCGATGTGTTGAACAAATTCTCTACCTATTGGATGTGGAATATTTACCTAAAACTAAAGTTTGGGAAGATGTTCAGATATAATAGATAATCTGAAAGAATCTCAACTGATTATGAAACCTGCTTCTCAGGAAGACCAACTAGATATCTCTCTTCATGCCTTAGTAAGAGTCACCACCCCATAAACCATGTGGTTTAGGGGTTAATTTAATAATATCCCTCTTAAAATAATCATTGATTTTGGTAGTACTCATAACTTCATTAACCCTCAGATCATGAAAAAGACTATTGTTTTATCCATCCTTACTCCAACTTTGAATTCATGATTGCTAATGGGGGAACATTACCTTACAAAGGGAAGTGTTATAATGTGTGTATCTCTATTGGAGATTATAAATTACACTCTAACATGTTTTTATTTCCCTTAGGAGGATGTGATGTTGTTTTTGGATCCCAATGGTTACACACACTTGAACCCATTAGATTTAAATTTTAAGTCCTAGAGTTGGCTCATATCCCCCTTCCAAAGGTATGATAACATAATCCTAGGAAATTGGGATCCTTTCTCATGAGGAGTAGGTTTATTTATATAGAATAATTATATCCAAAGTTTTTCTTCTTGCAGCATAGTGTTTGGCGAACCTTCTACATTTAGAAAAGCTTCTACATTTAGTGGATCCTCTACTTTGGTGGCTTATCCTCCAAACTTTAGTTTCACTATGTATTTAATGTGCTTAGGGACTTTGGTTTGGAGCCTTTAATGTTGGGTTTATTAAAAAAAATTGAGCCTTTAATGATTGGGATTACTTCATTAATTAGTTTTTCCAGCTTTTGGGCCCCACTTCTTGATGCACTATCCTTAGGGAAATATGGTACCATTTTTTATGGGTTATGATTATGCTTTGGTAATTTAAGCATTACCATTGCATTTAATGCATTATCCCTTTCCAAGTGGCCTCTCATATTTAATTCCCTTAGAGATATTTATTTAATTATTTTTAATGTAGGTGGGTTTATTATTTAATATGTTCATGGGCCTCATTCATTTAATGTTTGGGTTCCTACTATGCCCCACTTATAAATACATCACACCCTCCCCTCCCTTTCTTTAAATAGCATTTCCTAGGTGACTACTTCCTCATTTTTTCTTATAGGTTTATCAGAAAAGGTTAATTCCGACTGAAGAGTGGTGAGATTCCACAAAAAACTTTTTGGAAGGCCATTGTCATGTAATATTATAGAGAAATGATGATAGTTTGTAGTATTCTATAGATGAAATAAAGTAATTATATTTCTCCTTCTCTTTATTTCTCATTATTTTTCACTCTTTCTCTTTCTTTCTCATTCTTTCTCATTCTTTTTGATCTCTTCTCTTCAAATTGAGCTACCAATGAATATAGAAAAAAATTAATTTCTAAAGCACAATTTTTTTTTAATTTCTAAATCACTAAAGAAAATTCTAAATCCCTAAAAAAAATTAATTTATAAAGCACAATTTTTTTTAATTTCTAAATCACTAAAAAAATTAATTTATAAAGCACAATTTATTTTTTTTAATTTCTAAATCACTAAAAAAATTAATTTCTAAAGCACAATTTATTTATTTTAATTTCTAAATCACTAAAAAAAATTATTTCTAAAGCACTAAAAAAAATTAATTTTTAAAACCCTAAAACCTAAACTTCTTCAGCTTTACCAATAAGTCCTAGAGTTGGATCATATCACCCTTCCAAAGGTATGCTAGCAGAATCCCAAGAAACTAGGATCTTTTCTCATGAGAAGTAGGTTTCTTTTTGAAGTATAATTCTATCCACAATTTTCCTCTTATAGTTTAGTGTTTGATGGACCTATAGTATAGTGTTTGGTGGACTCACAACATAGTGTTAGTGGACCCACAACATAATCTTTGGTGGCCCATAGCATAGTGTTTATCGGACCCACAGCATTCTACCTATAATATAGTGTTTGGTAGACCTATATTTAGCAGAGTTTCTACTTTTGGTGGATCCTCTACTTTGGTGGCTTTTCCTCCAAACTTTGGGATCACCATGTATTTTAAATGCTTAGGGAATTGGGTTTGGAAACTTTAATGTTGGGATTATTAATTATTTTTTTGAGCATTGGTAATTTAATTATTACCCTCACATTTAATGCATTCTCCCTTTCCAAGTAGCCTCTAGTATTTAATTCCCTTAGCGATATGTATTTAATTATTTTTAAGGTAGGTAGGTTTATTGTTTAATAGGTTGGTAGGTCTCATTCATTTAATTTTTTAGTGCCTTATCACCTACCATGCCCCACTTGGAAATACATCACACCCTCCCCTCCCTTTCTATAAATATCCTCTCCTAGGCTACTACTTCCTCATTTTTTCTTGTAGGTTTATTAGAAAACATTAATTCTGACTGAAGAGTGGTAAGATTCCATGAAAATATTTTTGGAAGGCCATTATTATGTAATATTAAAAATAAATGATGACATTTTGTAGCATTGTACATATGGAATAAAGGAATTATATTTCTCCATCTCATTTATTTTTCATTCTTTTTTATCTCTTCTCTTCAACTAAGCTACCAATGAATATAATTTTTTTTTAATTTCTAAGGCAAGCTCTAAAAATTCTTTGAGAATTTTTTTAATTATGGCCTCAGTTGAAGAATAATTTATTGATAATATTGCTCTAGAGATATAGGCTACTATGGGTGAAAGTTATTCATTTCCTATACCCACCCAGTTTGGAGAGGACACTCATGTAGGTCAAAAGAGACAACAAGGGGATCCTTCCACTTAGCATCCTCCTAGCATAGAGCTTGTGGTTCAAGGAGACAACCAACATCTTATTTATCTTGACTTAGATGTTAATGAGAGGATACAATCCCTTCTAGTTTAAAATCAAGCTCTCACCATTTGTATGAATAATCTTCATCTTATTGCATCTTTCTACAAAAGATAGGCTAAACGTGAGACCATTCTCCATGAGCGTGTTGAGTCTGAAGTTTATTTATATGTAAAAAGAGAGGAACATCTTAAATCCAAGGCTGAAGATCATATTGTAGAAGTTCATCAAAAGGCCAAATTTGACCTTGAAAATAGCATTCAAGACAAAAAGATCATCTCTCTTCTTCTTATTTTGATCCTTCTCCCATCATCATGGATATTTTCACCAAGTTCATGGATGCTTCTAATGCTGTCCATGAAGATCTAGAGACTCAGCTAGATATTCTTTTCTAGTCTAGATAACCCTCTTCCTTAGGACATGATGTAAAAGATCTTAGTGATCCCTTCCATTATACTGAGGATAATATGGACAATCATCAGGCTAATGCAGATGCTCACATAGACATTCTACCTCATGATGACACTCAAGATACCATATAATTAGTAAAATAAATATTTAGATCATATTATTACCTTAGTCTCCAAGGCTTTTTTTGAGTATAAATGCCTCTATCTCAAAGCAGAGCATTCACATGAATTTCTTGAAAAAACTCAAAATATTCAAAGATGTTAGATCTCTACCAAATAATTTGTAGTCGAATCCTCCTAAGTTTGTCATTAATCATCTAGAGGGGCACTCCATTCTATCTGTTAAACTTGAGAGCATCCAAGCTAAAGCCAACAAGCTATTTCTTAATGCATATATTATTGAACTTTCTCAAGCCACCAAAAATTAAGAGATGACCTTCTCTTCTTTTATTGAATCCTTGCAGGATTCTCTTCAAGGGACTTGTGTAGTAGTTTGGTAGCTTCCTCTTTTTGGTAACTTCATGGTCTCAAAACCCTAAACTCTAAACTTCTTCAGCTTTTTTGCCAAGAAATCTATGCACTACTACATCCACCTTTAGAGAGATTACTGAATTGATCCTAAAAAATTGGGGTCTCTATAAGACACCAATCCACATTCTTCATCAACATTTTATTGTATGATGGATTCTTGTAAGTGTGTCACCATACCTTTGGGATTGAAATTACATGATCTCATCTTCGTCAGAGTGTTTTTGTTACAATAGTTGTCTTAATTGAGTAGATATTATTTTAGATATTTGTCACTTTTGAGGATTTTGTTACTCGTTATTTTTGGAGAATATTCCACCTATTTAGGGGAATTATTTTCCTTTACTTGGGTGCCACTTTGGATAAGTCTTTATAATTTGGAGTAAAATCCAAATTTTTTTGTCTTTCCCCTTTTGTTGTTGGTATTTGGTGCACTTGTGGATAATCATTAAATGGTGATTCCTCATTTAATTATTGGAGATCGTTAAATATTTTTTGGACATCTTGCTCATTTAATGTTGGTATGTATTTAATATTGATGAGTTATCTTTAATTATTGCTCATTTAATATTTTTGCATATTTAATTTTTTGGTCATTTAATTTTTGTGTACTCTTGGAGATGTTTGGGACACTTATTTGGTGCTCATTCACTCTCCTTTGGTGGGGTGCCACACATCCATGAAGTTTACTCCTTGGTAATCCATCACTCTTCTCCTCTAAAAAGCCACATATATATCTTATTGTATACCATTCCTTCACAAACAAATTCATTCCAACTAATGAATGATGGATTTCGTGAAACATATCTTGGAAAAAAAATTTGAGGAAAAGGATTGTATGAATTACAATGATTTATGCAATAAAAATACACTTCACTTCTCTCTTATGTCTCTAATTTTTCATTCTCTTGCTGCTAGTGGTAATTAGATTTTTTTTAATACTATGTTAAATTTTTGTAAAACTATGTTAATTTTTTTTAAACCATGTTAAATTTTAAAGCTATGTTAAATTTTTTTAAACTATGTTAAATTTTTTTTAAAATATGTTAAATTTTTGTAAAACTATGTTAAAATTTTTTAAACTATGTTAGTTTTTTTTTTAAACTATGTTAAAAAAAAATTAAACTATGTGAAAAAAAATTTAAAACTATGTTAATTTTTTTTTAAACTATGTAAATTTTTTAAAAAATTATGTTAATTTTTTTTTAAACTATGTTAATTTTTTTTAACTGTGTTAATTTTTTTTTAAACTATGTTAAATTTTTTTTAACTATGTTATATTTTTAAAAAATTATAGCCAATAATGACATTGAAACTAAAATCTAGATTCAAAACATGAATATTGGTTACTTCAAAGGAGTTTTTATATGCTTGAATGGAGATTGTTTGCTCAAGAAAATGATTTACAAGGTTCTATAAGAGATTCAAAGTGAATAATATCATCTCAATGATGTACTATGGATGTACCAAGCTAATTAAATTAATTATTTTCTTAACTTTGGAGTTTTAGAAGCTTGCAAGGAGATCTCCAATGCTCTTGCCAATCAATAAACACGTCATCTTTACTCCGGTACCATAAAATAATTCAAAGTGCATATGAATATAAAGGATATAGATGTGAAATAATAAGCAAAGAGTACACAAAAATTGACATAGAGATCAATAAGACACAACATGGAGAATTAAGTGGGAAAGCCTCAAAATGAGGTAAAAAACCAACAATGATTATTCAATATTTGAGAAAATTTTACCCAATACAATATAAACTTATCTTTTTCACTTCCTCTCAATAAATTTTAAAAAACCTTTTACAATCACCTGAGTAATTTTGAATGTTAATGTTTCATATCAATTAATCATGATTCATAATAGGGGCAAAACCCTATTTATAATAAAATGTAAAGGGAGGTGACCATTGTAAGCAACAGGTCAAACCATCCCAAAATCCATTTAATAACAATGGTAAGTATTAAATAAATATAATAGTACTATTTATTTTCATGAGGTCTTCACCTCATGTTAATAAATAATATATTATTATTTAATTAACTACCAAGGTAAACTAAGAGTCAATTAAGCCCATGTAGTCATTAAATGCTCTAACATTTTTCTCTCTTGAAGGACTTAAACTAACCATAGATGATCCTAAGAACCTTTTAAATCCTTATTTGATGCTTTTGAATATTTAATAGGATCTTAAAACTTTTAACAGACCTATAAATCTCCATTTTCCTTATTTTTTGGCTTGTTTGTCCACTTGCAAGACCTTGTAGACATGTGCTTCTTCTTGTTTAAAATCCTACAATTCATAAAGATAGTATTTTGGACCAACATTGACCTTTTTTACATGATTAAAAGCCTTATTAAGGACATTCAATCTTGAAATGGACCTATCACCTTCTTAAAACTTTGTTTTTCTCTTTATGACTCCATGAAACCTGAGAATATGCTTAAAACTCTTTAGAAGCAATAAAGATTGCACTATTTTTCTCTTGAATAAGGGCTTAAAAAGGTGCAACATGATAAGTCATGGTCTTGAAAGATATTTTCCCATGTACGAAGATGAGAAAGTATTTAAAGAGGAAGAAATAAGTGGGAAATAAAATCAAAACACTTTTTGAACACTATGTACAGATCTCAAGGGTCAAATGGATGTTTTGAACTTTTAAATGACCTTCATGAAACATTTTGGAATGTTTCTACCTTTTCATGACTTAATGAATTGGTATAACACATTTTTAATCTATTTTTTCATTGATAAAGACTCTTTTATGTCTCTAATCCTCAAATAGGCCTTGATAATAGTTAACAATGACTTTATAACATCACAAAATGCTTATTAGACTTGATTGATCAAGGTGACTTGAAAATTCAATATAAGTTGGATGCTTCAAATATCAGCATAGGCCTCATGTTTGTAACACTTTCCATTATGTATGAATTTGATACATTGGATACTAGAAGATTTAATATCTCACATACAATGAGTCCAAGGATAACCTAAAAGCATATTGTAAGATAAAGGAAGATCAAGAACCATGAGCTTATGTGGATTTTCTTGGGTCTAATAGTGAGATGGAGAAAAATTAAACTGAGTGGTTTTTTATTGGTTTTATCAAATCCATGACATGTGAGTTAGGTTTTTTTAATATTTTCTTTGTAATATCTAATTTCTTGAATTAACAAAAGATAAGTAACTTTGATGGTAGATCCTTCATCAACCAAAATTTTTTGAATTAAAGCATACTTGATGCCAATTTTGATAAAAATATATGAATCATCATCTCAAAATATAATTTCATCATTGATCATATTTAAATTTATGGATTATATAGCACATATTAGTCTTATACACTAAGAAAATTTAGACCTTGGTTTTTCCTCCCAATTTTGGACCTTTCCCACTTCTTCAAGTCTCACATTTGCTCTATATTTTACCCTTTGGCCTATATCTCTTCATTTGACTAATCTTATGTTGATGACCCAGACCTTATATCTTTCCCAAAATTCTTAAAATGTACTTATCTTCCAACTCTACAAATTTTAGGCTTGTACCTACTTTCTTACTCCCTAAACACTAACATTCAAGATAGACACTAGCATTGATGTTGGTGTCCTGACTTGATACAAGTTTCTAATACCCTAAACTCATATATTTTATAAATGAAACATATCATAATGGTCAACTTGAATGATTTTATGTGAGTTACTTATCTAGAGGGATTGATATGAAAATAATATCAACCCTTATGCATTCCTCCCCTAAGAACACCTAGAACATACCAAGGCAATCTATCAAAAGTATTCAATCAAGCACTCAATAAAGTAAATCTATCTTATTCTATCCTATTCTCATATCATTCATAAGAAAAACACATATATAGGTATGAATTACTTAAGGAACATCCCAAGAGCTATATTTTTCAAGTTATAAACTAGGTCATTATTGTACTTACTTATCACATATTTGGTGATTCACACATAAGTCAACACATAGTGGAGAACTAAATTAGTTTGAGGCATTCTTCAAAGTATTGGATATGTAGACAATTCTCACTAACAAAGGGGTCTTTGGGGTTAGCTCGACACTATGTGTCTACTAACCCATTTTTTCCCAAGGTCACTATGAAGATGAAGAACTAAGGTTTTAGAAATTTATGAGTGATAACACATGACCCAAATTTGAATACACTAGATAAAATATGAATTCAAACCCATAAGCATCTAGGTGGTCACACCCTTTTATAGTAGGTATTTCATACAGGACACTTGCATCAAACCTAGATAGTAACATCAACACAACCATCCTAAGATGATGTTAGTGTTCAGAGCTCTAGAAGCATTAGATCCATAATCTGATAATTATTCTAAAACCATATTCTAGCCTACTTTTTGCATGTTCAAGATCTAACATTATATTAACATTAGAACCAACTAAGTATATTAATTTTTTATCATTTCCATACATAACTTAGTTTTAATTTATATATTTATCCTATACTCAATAAATAAATTTATCACATGCTTATATCTAAGTTTAGTAATTAATTAGCATATTGTAGATCTGATTATCACCCTTGTGTATTGTGATTTATATATTATTAACCCTATTATTATATCTACAAGGTAGGATAACCTCACATCCAATTTAGGGTTAAATATTTGGTGAACTTGATCCATGTGAATGCAAAAAAATCTAAACTAGAGCTTTTAAGCCTCCTAGGGTTTTAACTTGTGACGTATTTTTAGATCTGAAGCTTTACCCTAGGGTTTTATCTCCTCTAGCACAAGGGCTATGTGTGCATATGCTTACAAGTGGATTCCTTATTGATTGGTGCATTTAGGCCTCCAAATATATTCATTTTAAAATTTCTCATAGGTATTTTCTAATCAGGTTGATATACTCAAAAACCTTTTTTGTTTGTCAAAATTTGGTACAAATTTTTCAATTTTGAAATTTACTATTTTTAGTAAATATTCACTTACAAGGTGAATGGTGTACTTATCTTGAAATTAATTTTTGGGTTTCATTGAAAAATAATATTTTACTCAAAAATATTTCTCATTTCTCTAAAAACTATTCATAATTTATCACAATTGTTGATTCTTTATTTGGAATATTCTAGGGTTTTCCCTATGAAACATTTTGCATTGTTTAGCCAATTTATGACTCATAATATCTCAAATTGAAAATTCCTCATAATTTTTTTATTATTATGTTTATATAGACAAAATTTATTTTTCCAAAATATTGTACGTATTTTTCAAATTTTGTATTTTACTATTTTTAGTAAATTTAGGCCTACATGTTGTACATTGTACTTTGGTTTTCCTAATTTTTTGGGTTCATCTCATTTCCTATTTTTCCTTAAAAATTATCTCATATTTTCAAAAACCTTAGTTAATAGCCTAAAATTTATATATCCTTCTTGTAATTATTGATTAATCATTGGCATTTGTTTCTCTTGTTTATCATGTTCTTATATCAATTTTTAGGACATATAAAATAGATACAAAGGAACCTCTTACTCCTCCTAACCCTAAGGAGGGTGATATCTCTCATACCTCTAATTAGGTCTAGTCTATCACTTATCTAAGAGATAAGTTTTCCCACCCTATAGTTTAAAATGAATTCAATCAATCTAAAATGCCTAGGTTTTGTGTCTGTGAATGCTTAATAGATAAAAATTTAATACATGAGTTAATAAAGCAAAAATAGTCTCTAAATTCAAAGATTATTTTAATTTAAAATATTTGATATACAAATGATACACATTATGCTAGTGTGAACCATGTGTTTGCATCTTTGCATACCAACTATGTGCCTAATAAAAATCAACAGTGGAATCCAAAACCAAAATCACCAAATGGCAATGATTCTACAAGTAAAAAAATTCCTACCAAGAGGTCAAGTGAGATTCTAAGGGAGATATTTAAAAATAATGTGATCAATTTACTTCTTATGCATATTGTACAAAAATATAAATCTTATTGTGCATATCATAGCATGTATGGTCACCATATAAATGGTTATTTTTCATTAAAAAGAAAGATATAGAAGATAAATTCCCCCAAAGCAAAGATGTCAAATGAACAAAAAAGGGTACCAAAAGATCCTCCAAAACAAAAGGAAAATCCTTTACCAAATCTACCTCAAGATTCAAATGACACAGCATTTAAGGTGGATGAGCCTTCACACTATGTGAAAATTTATAATGTTCCAAATTCTCCAAAAGATATACCAAATATTCCAAAGAATGATCCAAAGAAAGAAATTTTTAAAGAGTAATCCCAAATGGTAATGTTATAGAATGAATGAAATGCATATTTTTATAATGAGAAAGAGAAGATATGTAATGTTTTTCTAGTTTATATCCCACAGGTTGTCAATGATGAAAAAAATAAGAAACATCCATTTCAAAGAAAGAAGATCTAACCTATGGTGCAGTTGGTTTTTCATACATAGATACTCAAATTGTCAAACCATTTATTCAAAAGCCATTTATTCAGAACAAACCCCTATTGGTCTTGACATTATACTTAAATATTGGTTATGTATTTGATCATATTGATGGTACACATTAGCATGTCCCTTCTAGGCCTTGATGTGATCACATTATTCTATGTGCTTCAATGATACATCTACCTAGACATTTCCTTATATATGCTACATAGTTCCATTCATAGATTATATAGTCATCTTATCCTTCTGAGGTGAGGTAATGACCAGTTATTATTTTTACCTCACCTCAAAGTGGGGCATATTAGTGTGTAAATGTCATTTAATCATGTTCTCCATAATTTGCATAGTTTTCATATTTAGTGGGGGCATGTCATATGGTTATGGCTTCTACACATTCATAATTTCCAAATTCAGTGAGGGCATGTTTTAAAAACATGTTCTCCACATTGGAACTTATTTCAATTTTTAATTTTCTCCACATAAAGTGGGGGTACCTAGTTATAAGTATCATTTGGTAGCACAGTTGAGATAATCTCAACTATTAGGTGGTAAATCATTTTAAATTCAAAGTATGTGGCATGTGCCTTCCAATCTCTCTCTCTCTCTCTCTCTCTCTCTCTCTCTCTCTCTCTCTCTCTCTCTCTCTCTCTCTCTCTCTCTCTCTCTCTCTCTCTCTCTCTCTCTCTCTCTCTCTCTCTCTCTCTCTCTCTCTCTCTCTCTCTCTCTCTCTCTCTCTCTCTCTCTCTCTCTCTCTCTCTCTCTACTTAGATATATTCACTTTCAAGATTTATCTATATTTGTCTTAATCTTAGTTTTAGAGCCTTATAATGATACATCTTTTTCAAATGAACTTTCCAATAGGTAAGGCAGTTATATCGACACACAAGTATACTCCTTAACTTTACTCTTTCAATTTCAACCTATTTCAATTAATTTCAATCTTATATTATATTCATTTATTATATATTGTAACATGATCTTGGTTTCTATAGTCATATAAAATGTCAAAATTGGTAGCTTGAGTGTGGCTTGTGACACCCAACCCATAATTCCCTCTTACATGCTCTCTTGACCCTTTTAGGCACCTTTTTGCTGATTCCAAGTCATTTATAGGCTTTTAAGACCTGATTCTAACTCAGCCAGACCCCATTTTCCATGCTTTTTCCATCCCCCTAGGTCCCATACCTATAGGACAATAATGCTTAATTTGGACTATAGTTCTAGACCCTAAGGTGTCCTATTTTTAGTGTTCCTATCCAATCACATTTCAAGCCCAAGTGACTATTTTCTCCTGATTCCTTTTCTTCATTATGTCAACCTAGAATGAATGTATCTAACCCATGACCAATATATCTCTATAAAATCCCATTCAAAGTTCATTTAGAAAGGGTTGACAATTCTCACAAAGCAAAGCATATAATATAATAAAAACCACTAAGGCAAATTTTCTTATTCTCTACATACAACTATCCAATACAACTATCAACATATTCAAACCCTCACACCAATCCCTAACCACTTCAAGCACACCTAGTTTAGAATTTTTTCATTACACTATTACACAAAGCACATCAAGTGGGGAACTACATATGGCTTGATCCCTCTTTAGAGTATTGGTATGTAGGCAATGTACCCACACAAGGGGCATGAATACATGTTCAGTGCATCTTACACACACTAACCCCCCTCTATCTCAAAGTTTTCATTCAAGTTAAAGCATAAAAAAGATCTAGGGTTTGAGATTAAATCAGCTCTACAATGATCTTCATTGATAATCAAGACTTGAAATTTCATAGACGAACTAATATAGGGATAGTGGATAAAACCCAAAAAACTCAAATCTTTGTGACCAATTTGGACAATAGTGGTAAGACCTGGACTATAGCATCAAACCCTAAAGTGTCTTATTTTTTACACTCCTCTCCTTTAAATGAATGAAAGCTAGATCCTAATTTATGATAGTGTCCCAGTCCTACATAGCCAATACTAGCTTCTATCTCAGTCATCTCAATCTTACTTAAGCTAAGTTATATTTCTCCTATTTTATTACTATTTTTAGAAATCTACAAAGGTCAAATAAATTATACAACTTAGTACTCTATTTATTACAATATATTTTATTGATTTATTCAACTCAAAATTTTAACTAAATAAGGAATAAGACTTAAATATTCCCAAAAAAATTAAATCATTTGGTGAACTCGAATTACTTCGTTTGCTCATAAAAACCCTAGAAACCCTAGGGTAAATTCCTTGTTGATTTTTACAATATTTCTAATTTTCTACTTACCTATTTAAATCAAAAATTCAATTTAATTTTTAAAATTCCATAGTAATTTTAAAAAATCATTTTCTTCCAAACCCTATTTGCACATACTAGGTCCCTTTAAATCAAGAATTTTCCAATAATTTTTTGATTTTATACTTGCCTATTTAAATCAAAAATTCACATTAAATTTTAAAATTCCTTAATAATTTTTAAAATATCATTTTTTCAAAACCCTAGTTTCATATACTAGGTCCCATTGCTTTTGAGGTATCACCTTACATGTTTGTGAGCATTTGTATCCTTTTTATGCATATTCCAGTTCATTGTTTAGAATGTGTTCATTTAATCTAATCTTTCATTTTTTAAGTTGTTTTCCTTATGCCATCTAAGCTCCTTACTTCTCTTCCTTTGAGATGAAGTGCAAGACTTAGTGTCAAACCTCTTGAATTCAACTAGGTTCCTTTAACCTAATCATATACCATGGATAAACAACCAATTCAGGTTCCTATTATAGATCCTACACATCCAAATTATACCAATTTTTATGAGGATAATTTCAATAATGGGTAGTATGAGAATAAAAATGATGATACAAACACTGATGTTCATGACCCACCACATCATATTCTTGATCCACTTCCACCTATTATTGATAATGAAGTCATCCTCAACAAATATTTGATCCTACAAAGTTTTTGAGAAAGACTCGAGGAATAACCCTAAGATCATACTTTTATCTTACAATCTATCATGGAAATCAAAAAGGATAAACAAGTTGAGTCTTTCACTCCTTCAGAGTAACTAGTTGAACGTGACACTACATGAGCAACTATATCTCAATAACCCCCTATAGCAGCCCAACCTTTCTATGAGGTACCACGAATTATGACTAGTACATCTTTATCTCCTGATGTGGTTTCCCTTATACAAGATATAAAATCTCTTCAATCCAAGTTGATACATCTTGAGCAAGGTGCCTCTAGACCAATAGGCCTTGGATTCTTTTATTGTACTTCATATACCACTGGCATGTCATATTGATTTGACACCCATGCCACCAAGTTTTGTTTAAGCCAAGCTCATAATATATGATGGCAAGGGTGATCTACAGACACATTTAAGAGATTTTCGATCATGATTAAACTATGTGCCAAATGACTGGCTACTAACCAATTTATTTTTATGGAGTCTAAAAGATTATACTTTGCAATGGTTCTATAGTCTATTGAGTCAGTTAGTCAACACATTAAATCCTTTAATTGATATATTCCTAGCTCATTTCAGCATTAACATTAGAGATAAGTTTTCATATGCCCAACTTGCACAACAAAAACAAAGGTCAAATCATCATCTCATAGATTATGTTATTTGATATAAGACTATCTTGGCTAATATGACTAGCCCTATGGCTGATCAAGAGTCACAAGATATCTTCAAACAAAGTCTTCTACTAGCCTTGTATGAATCAATAATATTCAAAAGATTATCTTCCTTCAATGAGTTATGTCCTACACTAAAGGAAATGGAAGTCAAACTAACTTCAATAAGAAAATTCAAGTACACAAGAATATCGAAAACAAAAATCAAAAGTAACAAAAAAGTCCCATACAAAGTAAAGGTCAATGATAGCAAGAGTTAGAATCAACCTCCAATCAATGTGGCTTCAAAGCCCCCTCAATGAGTGGTTTTATCAACACCTTCTCAATGAAATTTTAGAAATCTACCAGTATCTCTAGCCAAATTTTTATAGCAACTTTTGGAATGTAATATCATATATCTACCTCCTATTTAGGAAGTTTATCCAAAAAATCCTCTTCCATGGGGATATGATTAGAATGCATTTTATTTTTTTATAGGGCATCAAGCTACATAATAAATAAATGCATCAATTTGAAACACAAGATATAGGACTTGATAGATGGAAATGTTATTAATATTGTTACTTGAGTTAAGCCTCTTCAATTAAAGCAAACATAAGACAAAGCTTTGAAAATATTCTCAAATCCTTTCCCATAGCATTCTAAATAAGAGATAAGGGATACATCAATTATTCATCATGCATATCATGCACATCCTCCACCAACTACATATCAGGCACCTTCAATTGAGTTATACCCTTTGAGAAACATGATTGGTGTTTACAATTCTAGAATTATAGCTAGACCTTCCATCTCTTTCTTAAAGTAGGAGATAGTCGAGGATGATTCAGACTATCATGCACTCTTTATCAAATCTTACATTCATAATCATCCCATTCATAGTGTTTTCATAGATAATAGATATAGCTTGAACATATGCACTATGACATTACTACAACATTTGGGATATTCATATTAGGATATTACCTTGATGGACATAATTATCAATGGATTCAATGGGCACATAGAGAGTTCATTGGGTGATATTTTACTTCCTCTATAGGTTTCTCTAACACATATGGCCACACCATTTACTATTTCTCCTACTGTAGGAATTTTTGATATGTTACTTGGTCAACCATGGATTTAGAAACTTCAAGCAATACCTTCTATAGTTCATAAATGCATGAAATTCATTCATAATAATTAGGTTGTTATAGTTGGTGGATTTCCATATGAATTACCAATCCCCATTTTAGATCCATCTACTATTTTTTAGTCACTAGTTTCAGTTCTGCCATGAGTTTTAGTTTCTCCATCAATTTCAATTCTTCTTCTAGTTCAGATTTATACACAGTTGAGGCCTCCCTTGCCATCACAGAGAGTTCATACACTTCCATGAAGGCCTCTTTTAGATCAGCCATGGTTTCAGGACTCTAGATAGTTACCAGCTATAATGATCACACCCAAGTAAATCTCATTGAGGTCTCATATCTTTACACATAGAATGCATGTTTAGAGAGTTTTTACTACTACTAGATGGGTCCTAAAGAGCCCTATAGTTGCATCCACTTCTCAGAGTTATAGGGAGACCCCACAATCAATTTCTACTATAGATATTTTAGATCATTTATAATGTATATAGCTTTTAAAGCCACAATCTCAGCCTTTCCATCATGTTTCATGATCATGTACAATCCCTCTCCTTGATATAGGACACCATGATAGGGAGTCTCCAATGAGACTCATTGGTTAGTAGCATCTCTCCTCAGCCTTATTTATACATAGTTTCTTTATGATTGATTGTACATAGCTTATATAAAAAATACAAAAACATTCAAATGTATCAAAAATCTAAAAACATTCAAATATATCAAAAATACAAAAACATTTAAATATTAAATATACCAAAAATAATATAACATTTCAAAATATAAAAACATTTTAATTGTATGCATTATCCATACTTTACATTTATACTACCACACTAGACTTAAAATTTTGTTGTTTTATGCTATTATTTGTCAATTTATGTATATTACCATGCTTCACTTGATCTTCTTTGAGTATGTGCAGTGACATATAGATCCTTGATTACTTCACTCTACCCTTTGAGGGGGCATCCTACTTCTACATTATAGATATACACTGATATATTTATCCATTGGGGGCATCTTCTACATGACTACACCATCTAGGTTATGTCATTCCTACACCACACACTCTAACTATCATGTTGATGTATATTACTTACTATCATTACACATATTACTTTATCAACATTCACTAGCATATAGCACTTGTGTATTTCTTATCATATACCTAGTCTTGTACTCCATGTCTTACATACTTTCACTTCTTATTTTTATTAGTTAGATGTGATTATAGTTACATTAAATTACATGGCTTCCTCTATTATTTTACATATCTAGATGTGATTGAATTTATTAGTTCCTATTTTATCTCCTATATGTGCCTTAGGACATTTTCTAGTGTCCTTTGCTTCTATTCTTTTGTGTGCCTTAGGACATTTTCCAATGTCCTTTGTGTGTACTCTTCTATGTGCTTGTGGCCTTCATGTCAACCTTACTTATTTTTAATTATATGTGTATGAGGCATTTGAACATGCCTTGTATGCCTTCTTTATAATTTGAGTGACATGTGCCCATGCCCCTTGTTTACTTGGCCCCTTGTTAACTCTTGTATGCTTGTTGCTTCTTGCCTTGTGTGCTTGTTTCTTATTTACTTCTCACTATTTGCAATGCGATGATCCACATCATGTATTTTATTTCTTTCTTGGATTCCATGATGGACATCATGCTCCATCCCTCCTTGACAACTAAAAATTAACATTTATAGTTTTAACTTAATATACTACACATGTTATTACATTTTTATATCTATCTAGGCATACCCCTATTGATCTAACAATCTCTAATACAAAATATGATATATCTTGAGATATCTTGTTGATTATCATTATTATATCTATATAGGCATACCCCTATTGATCTAATAATCACTAATACAAACTATGTTATATCTTGAGATATTTTGTTGATTATCATTGTTATATCATGTATTTTATAGCATAACACACTTACAAGTCTCTTCCTTTTGAGAGAAGTCATTGTAAGGTCTTCATTATTATGCTCAAAAGAGGAGACAATAAATACAAGTTTTGTCATAGAGATCAGAACTCCTATTGGTCAAAAAATCAATGTTCAAAACACTCAAAACAATAATCAGAGCTTAAACTAGGTAGAGTAAACCAAAAAAAGAGTGATGATTCCATAACAGTCATCAGTTTTAGTAAAGGACAACAATGCTAGACATGGATAATAGTGTCAGATAGTAGGGTGTCTTGTTTTTTGTGCTCTTATCCAAATAGAAAAAAACAAAAATTTTACAAAAATAGGTAGAAAGGTAAGCTCAACTAAAGTTTTTCACATACAAACTAGTTTAGATTTAATAGTTTTAGTATATTTTTTCTTAGATAATATAGATATATGAGGTATCATGTGTAGCATGATGACTCTCACTTCTAATTTTATATTGGGTAGTTGGTATAACTTCTAGATCAAAATCCATATTACAAACACCAGTGATTAGGGGCAATGTGCATGGCACATTGGTTTTCTTTTATTTCCAAGTTTAGTATATTACCCAAGCATTCTTAGTAGTTACATGTCTTACTCCATTTGTAGGTGGTTGGCATCATTTTAGAGTGACTTTCACACAAGCCTAACCTCCACATTCCCAATTGGCTTCCACATAAGCCTAGTTTCCAATTTTAGAGTGGCTTTCATATAAGCCTAATCTCCACCTTTTTTTGAGTTGGCTAATATTGGCCTAGTTTCCAATACATATTTGGTTATCCATGCCACATTATCAAATTATAGAGCATTCATGGGCTTCAAGATCCATCTCATATGACACACATTAATATTATTATTAGTTTATAGATTCACTTCATATGGTAAGAATAAAGCCAAAGGAAAATCTAGCCTTTATATTCTTGAGCCACCTACTTAGAGGGATTGGACACAAAGTCTAAAAATTGATTAGCACACTCCTGATTACATAGCTTCACTTAGTGGGTGATGATGGAGTTAAAGAGCTAGCCTTTGCATTTTTTATCCACTCTTGGGTAATTGAGCACTCAACTCCATTCATGATATTACTCTTAGAGTAGCACATACCTATCATTATTCAGCATTATCTAGCATTACCCAGCATCATAATAGGTTTTGTATTGGATTGCATACCTGATGAGGTGTATTCATTCTTTTCTCTTCCTCTCTCTCTTACCTAGATTTGTACATTCTTATTTTAGATATATCATATCTAATAATAATTGATCTACTCTTGATTTTTCTTTTAGATTTGCATTTCATGACATGCTCTCTCTATGCACACCCAGCATCACATAGCTTCATGGGCTTCACCCTTGCAGGTAAGTGTAAGTACACTTTTTATTTTTTCCTTTATCCTAGTAGTTTTCTTTATTGCATCACTAAAATAAAGGGGGGTAAATATAGTCATATAAAATGTCAAAATTGATAGATTGAGTGTGGATTTTGATACCCAACCCATAGGTCCCTCTTACATGCTATTTTGACCCTTCTAGGAACCTTTTTGTTGATTCCCAATCATTCGTTGGCTTCTAAGACTTGATTCTAGCTCAGTCAAACCCCATTTTCCATGCTTATTCCATCCCCTTAGGTCCCATACCTATAGGACAATAGCACCAAACTTGGACTATATCATTGGACCATAGGGTGTCCCATTTCCATCACTCTTATCTAATCATATTTTGAGTCCAAGTGACCATTTTCTCTTGATTCCTCTTCTTAATTATGTTTACCTAGCATGAATGCATCTAACCCATGACCAATAGATCTCTATAAAATCCCATTCAAAGTTCATTTAGAAGTGGTTGGCAATTATCACAAAGCAAAGCATAAAATACAAGCAAAACCACTAAGGCAAATTTTCCTGTTCTCTACATATAGCCATCCAATATAGCTATCATCATATTCAAACCCTCACACTAGTCCCTAACCACCTCAAGCACACCCAGTTTAGCATTTTTGCATCTTCATTACACTATTACACAAAGCACATCAATTGGGAGAAATACATATGGCTTGATCCCTCTTCAAATTATTGGTATGTAGGTATTGTACTCACACAAGGGGTGTGGATACACATTTAGTGCATCTTACACACACTAACCCCCTCCTCTATCTCAAAGTTTCCATTCAAGTTCAAGCACAAGGAAGATCTACGATTGGATATTAAATTGAATATACAAGGAGCTCCATCGATAGTCAAGACTTGAAATTTCATAGGCAGACTAATATAGGGACAGTTAAAAAAATCTAGAAAACTTATATCTCTATAACTAGTTTGGACAATAGTGGTAGGACTTAGACTATAGAACTAAACCTTGAAGTGTCCTATTTTTAGCTCTCCTCTCCTTTTACTAAACAAAATATAGATCCTAATTTATGACAATGTCATAGTCCTATATATCCATTACCATCTTCTATCTTAATTGTCTCAATCCTATTTAAGCTAAGTTATATTTCACCTATTTTATTGTTATTTTTAGAAAGCTACAAAGGTCAAATAAATTATACAAATTATTACTCTATTTATTGTAATATATTTTATTGATTTAATCAACTCAGACCTTTAACTAAACTAGTAAGAAGACTCCAATATTCCTACAAAAATTAAAATTAGTTTTAGGTTAGTCACCATAAAAACACTCAAGTTGGGCACATACAAAGACAAGGTGTGTTCTACACACCCAGGTACACATTCTTTTACTCTAAACTAGAAATTTCATTACTAGATCAAGTGGGGGTTAAATGTAGATGATATTTATGGATTATATAGCACCTCAGTATTTTACACTTGGAAACTCAAACCTTGGTTTTTCATATTAATTTTGGACATTTCCCCCTTTTGTAAGTCTTGCATCTACTTTATTTTATGCCCCTTGGCCTATATCTCTCAGTCTAACTAGTCTTATGTTGATGACCTAGACATTCTATCTTTTCCATAATTCTTAAAATATACTTATCATATACCTCTATAGTTTTTTAACCTATACCTACTTTCCTTCTCCCTAGACACTAATGTCTAAGACATATACTAGCATCAATGTTAGTGTCCTGACCTAACATAAGTGTTCAGTGATCTAAAGTCATCTATTTTACAAATGAAATGTATCTTAATGGTTAGCCTAAGTTATTTTAATTGAGTTACTTATCCAAATGGATTGATATAAATACAAGATCAACCCTCATTCATTCATCACCTAGGAAACACCTAGCACATACCAAAGCAACCTATCAAAACAATTCAATCAAGCACTCAATAAACCAAATCTTTCCTATTTTTTCCTAGATTCTCATATCAATCATAGGAAAAACATATGCATAGGTCTAAATTACTGAAGGAGTAACCCAATATCTATATTTTCTAAGTTACAAGCTAAGTCACTATGTTACTTGCTTATCACATATTTCATGATTCACACATGAGCAAATGCATAGGGGAGAAGTACATCAGTCTAAGGTCCTCTTCATATTATTGGTTATGTAGGTAATGCTCACTGATAGAAGTATTTTTGGGGTCATCTTGACACTATGTGTTGACTAACCCATTTTCCACAAGGTCATTATGAAGATGAATAACTAGGGTTTTCCAAATTCATGAGGAGCATCAGTCCATGACCCAAATATGATTACACCATAGAAAAGGTGAATTCAAACCCAAAATAATCTAGGTGGTTGCATCCTTTTCTATTAGATATTATGTACAGGATATTTACATTGAACCTACATAATAACATCAATGCAACTATCCTAGGCCAAAGTTAATGTCTAGAGTTCTAGAAGCATTAGATCTAAAATCTAACAGTTATTATAAAATCATCTTCCATATTTATTTCCACCTTTTCTAGATCCAAAAATATTTTAGCATTAGAACTATTTAAGTATATTATTTCTTTGTCATTTCCATACATAGCTTAGTTTTACATTCTATATTTATCCTATACCCAGCATAATAAATTCATTGTATGCTTATATCTGAGTTTAACACTTAATTGGCATTATGTACATCTCATTATCACCCTTATACATTATCATTTATATATTCTTAACCCTATTATTATACCACCAATTTAGGATGGCCTCATACCCAATTTAAGGTAAAACACACCATCTTCAAGAAATTCTATAAAAGGTTTTATAAAAGAAATGTTTTTGATAGCATGTACCTCTACAGGTTAAGTAACATAAAGAAGGAACTCATACTCATTAGATAAAGGTTATTTGATGTATTATCATTGCTACATAATAAACTTATGATGATAAGGATAAGTCCTTAATAACTATCATTGTAGCTTTAATTTACACCCTTGGAGAAGGTTCTTTAGGCTTTCTCTAATTTATCTATAATATGGGAACAATATTAGGTTGTGGGTCTCTTATGGTGGGGAATGAACCTCCAAATAAGGTCAACTTCCTCTTTATGGATCACCTAAACTAATGTTTATATAGGGAAAAGGGATAAAAAGGGGGAAAGGGATCCTAATAAGGCTAAAAGGTGATGAACCAAATAAAAATGAGAAACTACCATAAGCTCAAACCTATACTAGATCATTATAGGATAATGCTAGCTCACAAAACCTCCAAATCAAGATAATTTCATAAGTATTTCATGGATTAGGTTTAGTTATAACACTAAATGCAAAATAAATAGGAGTTCTAAGACTCACTGAGAGCTTACATCAATGGTAGAAAGAACACTAATCTAGACCCACAAATAGCTTGAAAACACCCTAAACAAGCTCAAAAAAGAGGATAATAGATGAGGAAGATTATCATTCACTATGACATCATGAACAACTCACCTAACATATATCCAAGGCAAGATATAGGTAAAGAAAGTCTTTATTACATCAAGAGGTAGTTCTTACAAATGCTTGATAGAGTTTAGCCTAATCAAGAGGAGAATATCTTACAATATCTCAAAGAGTCCCCTGATACTCCCAAAAAATGAGAATCCTTAAAAATGAGAAATAATGGGTGATATATAGAAAAATTTAAGAGAGAAGAGGAGGAACATGTTAACCAAGAACAACCAATGAGCTACCACCTTCAATGAATGCTTCATCATTTTTGATCAAATTAGAACTAATATATCATAGACAAGATAGCTTTCATTGGTCCCAATAGTCCCTAAATCTTCTAATTGGTTTAATAATACACTAAAGTATAAGAAAGTGTCTTAGGAGGATGAGTCATGATCTTGCTATGAAGAAAAACCCTTAGAGACCTTAAAAATATATTAAATGCTCCAACTACTTTCTCTAATCCCTAAAACTACTCCTTGAATTTATACACCACCTCTCACTTGTCTTTATTGTAAGGATAAATTCTTCATGACTTGAATTCAAACAAATTCATACCATGTCTACTTTGAGCAACTATAGGTATATGTTTGTCAAAAATATGAATGTTGATAGATAAGACATCCTTTATAATCACATATATTCCCCTACTATAAAATTTGAGAATAGATCTTTACTATAGATTGAAAACCAATCTAATTTATTGGTTTTCATATAGCTATAATATTAATGAAAACCTATAGATCACATAGCTTCATTAATCTCTATTAGGCCTAAAAAGACCTATTTTTGCCTTTGAGCCTAGTGGAATTTAAGAACTTATTATATGCATAGATATTCTTTAAATAAAAAGTGAACACAATCATGGACCAATACTACCACCCTAGAAGATGAACCCTACATGTTCTAAATCTCTGAACCAAAGGTTTATATTGAGATTTAATGGCATCAAAACCTTGTCATTGATAACCCCTGACTACATGACTATGTCTACTTGTGACATTCAACTGAGCTCTAATGGTGACATAGCTCTTTGAAAAAAATTATCTTGTTTGACTTGATTCAAATTTTACCTCTATTTTAATTTCCTTAGCTTTTTACTTTTAATATTGACTATCGATCAGCTTTCTTATGCACCATTGGATCTGCTTTCTTGGCTTACATGTACACCATTTATTCTCTTATATATAAATAAATGTGATCCATATGGGGCATATTAGATTGGTGCCCCCTCTTCCCATAGATCTTCCAATTTAACATGGTTGAGACACTTATCACCCATGCATTTTTTTTAGATTTGCTAACTTTTTGACCCATCACTCATTTTTAGATCTACTTTATACGATGGATTGCACATCATCAATCTACTTGGGCCCACTAGCTTTGTCAATCATCATACACTATTAGATCTATATTAAATTACCTAAGATCTTGACACTTTCCATTGACACATTTAATATTGGGTTTTTTTAACTTTTTACTTGATGCTCATTATTAATCTTAGGTGCATGATCAAATGCACTCTGTTAGATCTTTGAGACCCACTAACACTATCAGGTTGTCATTTGATATTGGATATTTGATTTAATTTAATGTTGACCTTTGGTCTTGGAATATTTGAATTCAAATGGCTATTTTATAAGGCCCAAATTTGATGTCTATGTGCATGTCTTAAGTATTTTTTAAATCCAAATGGTTAATTGATGCAACTTTAACTTGACATCCTTGTGTATGTTTCATTATGATTATTTAACTTTAAGGACATAGATCTTGAGATAGACAACTCATCAAGATACAAAATTTACAAGGGATGATCTTGGTTTATATAACCTCATGTCTATGTAATCCTTTGGCTCTGAGAGGCCTCCTAAGTGAACCTATAAAATTCACAATTGAGTTAACTAGTCTATTTCTTCATGATGTTTGATGATGGCTTGATTCATCTTCTTCACTTACTCAAGTCATTTGATCATTTGGTCAGTTAGGAACTAATCAACTGATATATATAGGTAAAATATTTATATGTTGGCTAAATTTGGCCAAAATATTTGGTGACTCATAGGGAAACATACCTCGTATGTTTAAGAACCCAAACTATTTGTCTTGATTGATCTATTGGGCATGGAGTCTCCTCTCTAGTTCAACATATTGATCTAAGGTTAAAACTAGATGCCAACCTCTAGAAAAATCCTCTTGAAGTAAAAAATGAAAATAAGAACAAAACAAATAAGTGCAAGTTCATTTAGGCACTAAGAGAAAAGGAAAAATAGCTAACCTACTAAACAAATTGCACACATACACTTTAGATAAAATCATGAAATCTACTCTAATATATAGAGAGTTTCAATTTAAAAGCACTTCCTTCCTAGTTCAAATGGAAAACTTTGAGAATTATTCACTTGTAACAAACCAAGATGGAAAATACCTTGCTTTAGAAGTACTAGAATTGGTGAACTAGGTAGTTTTATGGCCAATCCTTTTGATGTGCTCTCCAATGGATGAAAAGAAACAAACATGTCTCCAATGTATACATACTAGTCCAAGTCTTCCAAGCATGGTTCATGTTGGACTATAGGATCAATTTCTTGATGTTTCTCATCACCCTTGAGAAAGACTTGCATGAATACTTAATTTAGGCTCTTGGGAGAAACTACACTTGGCTCACTTGGTGGTTCAAAAAGACTATATCCTTCTCCCTTATCCTCATACAAATTAGGATTGATCATGCTTAGAGAAACATGCTCATAATGTTTTTAAGGAAATACATGTCTCTTAGCCTCATCGAACTCTTTGGTTATGGCATTAAACATGTACCATAACTCTGTAGGCTCTTCATGAGTATGTTTTTCAAACTGCATTACCTAAGCACTTGAGATGTCTCCTTCCTCAACCTCACTCAAGATTTCATCTTGATATTCAAATATAAATGAGAGTTGATTTGACCATCTAAGTTTTGAAACATCACATTTATCTTGCTTAAGGTCTAATCTACTTTCCTTTAGCTCCAACATATCATGGTTATCCTTAAATAACACCTCATCTTAAATTGGACCAACCTCAAGCACGTAGTTCTGATCCTCTTCTTGATCTATGTAGAATGGACCTTTAGTAGTCAATTCAAGGTTTACCCCATGTTCAGCTTGAGGATTATCCTCTTTAGGTAAGTTTTCAACATTAAGCTTCTCCATTTCACTCAATAAATCTAAGCATAATTACTTCCATTGATCTTCTAAGTTTTTTGAGTTGACCTTGACCTCCATAATAGGTTCATGAAGGTTGTCTTCTTACTTCTCATCAAGATCATACAACTTGAAACCTAAAACATGTTATTCCTTATGAAGTGGGCTGCCTATCATGATTTCCTCAGCATAGACACTTGTATTGTCCTCATGTGGCTCACTTATGACTATAATCTCCTCTTTTACCTTTTGTAAAATAGGTTCTTTCTCCAAGATGGAGATGGTGGGAGGGTAAATAATTTCACCTTATTTGTAGATTAGGAGAGTCTCCTTCTAGCTAGGTACCTTGAAGGGTCTCTTTAGTGGCTCTTGATGAAAAGAGAGAGAGTCTCATAACTCTTGTACACCAAGCTTATTTAGTAAGTTATGGTTACTTGATTCATTTCTTGTGCAACTAAATCCTCCTATACCATATCTCGTTCTTGGATTACCCCAACTAGCACCTCTTCCTTATTCTTTATGCCCTTCCAAACTAATTTCCATGATGGAAATGAGTATGAAATAGACACTTTTTCTTCCTTTTGAATGGTTATATAAGTGAGGGTATGACATATCCAAGATTGAATGTGTTGGAAAATATCCATGATGGAATGGCTTCATACTGTTGAATGGGAATGGGCATAGGGGTAGCAAAGCTCAAACTAATGACTCAGGTTTGACCTACTCTTTCTCCCACTACTCAAATAGTTTTTCAATGGATAATACCCACCCTTTCATATCTTCCTTCTCAACATGTGGGTAGTCAACTTCTTCAATAAATGCCCACACATTCCAAAAATCATGAAATAATATCCCTATCCCTTCCATGGCATGAATAGGGAATTATTGTCCAAGATTAAGCCCCTCATTGATTTTCTTGATTGTTCTACCTTGGTCCAATATTACCTCTCTAAGTTTTGAAAAGGTTGACTAGAGGGCTGATTCAGAACTCTTAAAGTTTGATATTGAGGCTCTTGGAGGGGAGAGGACACATAAGAATAATCCAAATGAGCTTGTTAATATTCATAATATATCAACACACTATCTACATTATGGACCATACTTCTCATCATTGCTATGTCCTCATTCTTACAAGATAACCATTTTTCACCCTCACAAATTATCCATATAGTTTTGACCAACTAAATATCACTCCTTTCCTCTTGTATAACATGGATATGGATGACTAGAGAAAACTCCAAACCCCTACCAATCTCCCTTATCAACTTAATGTAAATTGATAATGCTTGCTTGAATCTTGATAAAGATGTAATAGTATAAGTCTAGTCTTGACAAAAGGAATTAGAGGACTTATTTAAATGTAAAGGAGGTTGACCTTGGTCATATGCAAGGGTGGGAGGAAGGAAAATTCCATGATATGTTTGATAGGATATTTGAGGGCCACTTGGGGGGAACACATAAACATTATTTGCCTAATAAGTGCGATGTTGAGGTAAAGAATAATCATATTGATCAAAATATGGTTAATTATACATACCAAATTATGATGATTAGGCACTTTGTTAAGCTTATTAAACCATCTAATAGATTCTCAGAGTCACCATTGATGTTTGAACACTTGCCTCTAAATTCTGATTGGATGAAGAGAACATCAAAACTCTTCACCAATGAACAATATAGTAAGTCCCACCAGACATGCTAAAAAATGTTATAGCATCAATTTTCACTCTTGGAGAGGGTTCTTCAAGCTCTATCCAATTGAGATACACTATGGTAACAACCCTAGGTTATGGGTCACCTATGGTAGGGGATGAACCTCCAAAGAAGGATGACTTCACCTTGATGGATCACCTTAACTAATGCTTGCACAGGGGAAAGGGTTAGAAAGGGGAAAAGGGATCCTAATAAGGCTAAAAGGTGATTTACCAAATAAAAATGGGAAAATCCCATAAGCTTGAATCCACATTAGATCAGCACAAGACAATGATAGGTCACACAACCTCCAAATAAAGTTAATTACATAAGTGTTTCATAGACTAGATTCAGGATAAACACTAAATGGAAAATAAAGAGGAGTTTAAAGACTCACTGAGAGCTTACATCAATGGTATAAAGAACACTAATCCAGACATGTAGACAAATTGAAAACACCCTAAATGAGGTCAAAAAAGAGGACAATGGACAAGGAAGATTATCCTTCACTATGCCATCATGCACAACTCATCTAACACATATCTAAGGTAAGAGATAGGTAAATAAAGTCTTTTATTACATCAAGAGGTAGTTATTACAAATTCTTGATAGGGTTTATCCTAATCAAGAAAATAATATCTTGAAATATCTTAAAGATTACTTTGATACTTCCAAAAAATGATCATCCTTATAAATGGGAAAGAATGGGTGATATATAGAAAAGGGGAGAGAGAAGATGGGGATCATGTTAACCAAGAACAATCGATGAGTTTCCACTTTTCAATGAATTCTCCATTGTATTTTGATAAAATCCAAACTAATACATCATAGATAAGATAGATTTCATTTGTCCTAATAGTCCTTGAATATTCTCATTAGCTGAGCATTACATTAGAGGATAATAAAGTGTCTAAATATGATGATTCATGATCCTACTATGAATAAAAACCCTTAAAGACCCTAAAAATATATTAAATTCTCTAACTAATTTCTCTAATCCCCAAAACTAATCCTTGAAATTTTACACCACCTCCCACTTATCTTTACTATAAGGGAAAAGTCCTCATGCCTTGAATCTAGACAAAGTTGTGCCATGTCTACTTTGAGTAGCTATAGGTACCTATTTGTTGAAAATATGACCATGTCGACAGACAAGACTCTGTTTTATAATCACATACCTACCCTTACTTAAAAATATAAGTATATTTCTCTACTATAAATTGAAAACCAATCTAATTTATTGGTTTTCATATAGCTATAATATCAATGAAAACATATAAATCACATAGCTTCCTTTTTTATCTTTATTAGGCCTAGAAAGACCTATTTTTGCCTCTGAGCCAAGTGGAAGTTGAGAAATTATTGTATGTATAGATCTTATTTAAATAAAAAGTGAACATAGTCATGGACCAATAATGCAACCCCAAAATTACACCCTGTATGTTCTAAATCTTTCAACCAAAGGTTCATATTGAGTTTTAATGGCATCAAAACCTTGTCATTAACAACCCTTGATTGCATGACTATGTTTTCTTATGGAATTAGACTGAGATCTAATGGTGACATATCTCTTTGAAGAATTTGTTTTTTTCAACTTGAGTTAAATTTAACCTTTATTTTAAGTCCATAATATTTTGAATTTTAATATTGACTATTGATTAGCTTGCTTATACACCATTGGATCTACTTTCTCAACTTAAATGCACAATATTGATTCTCCTATGTACAAATGGATGTGAGCAATAGATATTTTAATAGTTTAAAATAGTTGAGACAATTGTCACCCATGAATTTTTCTTCTAGATTCACTAACCTTTTAACCCATCACTCATCATTAGATCTTATTTATATGATGAATCATGCACTATTAATCTGCTTAAGCCCACTAGTTTTATCAATCACCATGCATCATTAGATCTCTATTCAGGTACCTGAGATATTAACACTTGTCATTGATGCATTCAATCTTGGGTCCACTAACCTTTTGACTTGATGCTCACCATTGATCTTGGGTGCATGATCAAATATGCTCTGTTAAATCTTTGGGACCTAATGACACTATCAGGTTGCCACTTTTCATTAGATCTTTGATCTGATTAAACATCGATCATTGATCTTGAAACATTTAAATTCAAATAAATATTTTACAAGGCCCAAATTTTACATTTGCACATACCTCTTACTTTTTAAGTATTTTTTAAATCCAAATGGTTAATTATTACAGTTTTAACTTGATGTCCCCATGCATGTTTCATTCTGCTTGTTTAACTTTGAGGACTTAGATATTGAGATATAGAACTCATCAAGATACAAAATTTATAGGGGATGATCTTGGCATGAAGAAACTCATGTCCATGTAATCCTTTATCTCTGAGAGGCATCCTAATTAAACTTATAAAAATCATAATTCAGTTGACTAGTCTATTTCTTCATGATGTTTGATCATGGCTTGATTCATCTTCTTCATTTGCTCAAGTCATTTTATCATTTGGCCAATCAAAAACTACTTGGATGATCTATCTAGGTGAAAGCTTTGTATGTGGGCCAAATTTGGCAAATAAATCTACAAGAGCAATTTTACAAGGCATAGAATTAAGTTCATCTAAGAAATTCTAGTGAGGTTTATAAAAAGAGTGAATGTGAGGCTTAGGTTATTCCATGTGCAACCTCTACATAGACCAACACACTCCTCATTTCCATTTGTGTGGAGTTTTCACCTCTCACATAATCATATTCACTCCATTTTGAGAAGCTTACTCATAATATTTGGCACAAGTCTCACACCTATTCATAGACTTACATGCACTAATCACCTCATATCCTATCCTATGTACCCTATAGCTCATAGTCTTTCACACCTCACTGGGATTTACTCATAGACTATCCTAATTTTTCAATCCCTAATTTATCCTAACCATATGATAGAATACCCTAAATTCATGCCTTGAATAGTGGCCTCAAATAAGCCTAGACTACCAAGATTTTTTTCCATTAGATACCAACCAGGATTCTCAAGATCATGATAGTTAGTGAACAATTATGAATCATGTAATTGAATTAATGGTCACCACCTAGTTGGGAACTTTGTCATTAGCATGTAAGGAGGGTGAGACAAGTCATCTCTTAATTTTTTTACTCTATAGTAGTTACTTTTAACTACTTTATTATTGAATATAAGTTTCATTTCTTACAAGTAAGACTTTTGCTCCATTGAATGTGTGTTTTATTATTCTATTTGAATATGTCTCTACATATTCACTCTACATAACCATAACTTAGTTTTTATATGCACACTTGGTCTTGGGCCCCATGGTGTAGATCATTGGTATTAAAGTAGAGATTTATTCCTTTGTATGCCTATGACCATGTGAGTGCAATGAGATATAAGTTTTAATACTCAATTTTGTTTCATAAATTATAGATAAACATTATATAAAAAATAATATGTTTGATGCCTAAAAGTAACTTAAGGTAGCCATAGAGATTTGAAGGCTCATTACTGATGCACTAGAATCACAACACACTATTTTTTTTGGATATTTCCATGAATAAATTATTCATATCATTATGACACCTTCCCATCCATATTCATAGTATGCTTAACTATAGTTTCAGTAATGAATAACCTTAAAAATATAATTCAATATCAACATCCCTCTGTTTGAAGGCAAGATCAATGTTAAATTATTGGATGCTTAGATTCAATAATTTGAGGATTACTTCTCACTTAATTATTTCACTAATACTAATAAGATCACATTATAGTATTGAATATGTTCATTCTAGTCATTCATTGGTGGGAGACTTCATTATGTATCATGCATAAGAGTGAACTCTAATTAAATAATGGAAGACTTTTGTTGATGCACTAAAGGAGGAGTACTACCCTATCCAACACTTTGAGGATGAATACATCAAGTTCCAAAAACTAAGTTAGCATAAAGATCAGTTAGTGGAGGACTACACCAACACTTTTCATGACTATGCATATGAGATAACTTGATTGAATAATATAAGGTGTTAAATTACATTATCAAACTCTCAACTTATATCTATAAAAAGATGGAGTTATTGACTTTTGACACTTGAGTGAAAGCATATAGCAATGCCACCAAGATTAAATCCAAGGAAAAGATAAAACAATAGCCACCTCTTTATCCAATGTAGTGTACAAGGTCTAACCCTCACATAACTCCACATCACAACCTTCTACACAAAATCACAACACTTCTCAAAAATGTGAGCAACCTCAGAAGGCCACTCGATACTCAAAGGCTCCTACACCTTATGCTTTAGACAAAGGCAAGAATAAGTCGAGTGATAAGTGGTGTCATCATCATTGCTCACCCACTCATGTTGATTTTAAATTCCATACACAATAATCCTTGTGTGTATATTCTCCATTAAGACCCACATCAATGGATAACACTAATCTAGATGCTTTGTTTCAAAGCACCAACACTATTATTATTGGCATATTTAAGAAGTGTAAACATCTCTTCCACACCAAGTTATAGGTTAAGGGTTAGCTTCCTCATGTCATCATAGATAGTGTTAGTCATTAAAACATCATTACATAATCCATGACTCAATGCCTTGGTCTCACCAACACTACACATCCTAATCCATATTCTTTGGGGTGGTTACAGTAGGGGAAACATATACAAGTCTGGAAATGATGCACTTTTTGTAAAAATTCAAGAATTTAGAGGATAACATCATTTATTACATCACACCTCTAAAGGTATATGACATCTTTCTTGAAATACTGTATTTGTACAATCAAAAAATTATATATCAAGATAAGCCACAACATTAGACTATTCATGTGAAAACCCACTTATACAATCTCTTTTGAGTTGGTGCCCATGACAAAGGCACCTTATTCACTACCAATAAATTCCATATACTTTTCTCACGTGCATATAAGTTTTTTTCACTCATACTTTACCCTAACACACCTACATATAAGATAACACACACTTTGATAGTGTGTACCACTCATATAACATCATAAAAAAAGAAGCTTAACAAGTTACTAGAGTATCATAGTGAAGTATTTATAGATATTGAAGGTATTTAAATGCATTTCACAATAAAACACCACATATATTTGTTCCATATATCCCATCTTCTAAATATCCCTTGTATCACATATTAGTTTGGGAAAATGATGAAATTTTATTCTAGATACGAGAGCTCCTCGATCAAAAAAAGATCAAGTCTATCTCATCTCCTTGTAAGAGTATAATAGTCTTCACAACCAATAAGGATGGGTCTTGGTGAATTTCAATACACTATCATATACTCAATAAAATAATGGTGAAGAATTGGTACCCACTACCATGCATTGAAGACCTCCTAGACCAACTCCAAGCCACACAATACTTCACCAATATCAATTTAAACTTGTGTTATCATTAGGTTCTAGTCCATCCTAAATACATATATAATATATCTTTCAAGACATGATAAGGATCGTATGAATGGTTGGTCATGCCTTTTAGCCTAACCAATGTGCCAACCACTTTCATACACTTGATAAATGATCTACTCAAGCCTTTATCAAATATTTCATCATCATATACTTGGATGACATTATCACCTTGAAAAATATTGAATATTGTTATTTATAACACATCTCACATATCTTAGGTACCTTGAATCAACATAAGTTGCAAGCTAACTTAGCAAAGTGTATATTCAGTGTTGTGTAGATCTACTACTTGAGATACATCATTGATCACATATGAATCCATGTAGATCCATATAATATCAAAGTGATCCAATATTATCCTACTCCACATAATCTCATATAAGTAAGGAGTTTTCTTAGACTTACTAACGTCTACCTCAAATTCATCTTTAGTTTTTTTCACATTTATTGGGCTCTCAATTAGATAACACATGAAAAATATAATTTTGATTGGACTCATGTAAAATAGTGTACATTTGAGTCACTTAATCAAAGCCTCTACATAACACATGTTCTCATAATGCCTAACATTATGTATTCCTTCAAAATTCACACTGATGCATCTAACTACAGACTCAATGTAGTGCTCATGCAACATGGGCATCTAGTAACATATCACATGGGCATTTAGTGACATGGTGAAAAGGTATTCAAATTATGATAAATAATTGTATATTCTTTTTTAATAAATCAAGCAATGGCACCAATACATTCTAAATAAGGATACAATTTTTCATTCAGATCATAAGCCACTTCAGTTCCTGTAGACATAAATCAAGCTAGAAAATACATGGCACATGAAATGGATAACTTACCTATATTAATTCCATGTCATGATCAATCACAAGAAATGTAAGGATAATAAGGAATTATATTTCCTTATCCAACTTCTATTTCACATTCTCATCATAATATTGGACACATGTAACCATAACTTAGCAAATTGGGTATCCCTCTACTTAGTTGATTAGAACTTTGTAGTAACTTACACTATCCTAGTGCAATGTAAACAAGTTCAAGAGTCCTAATTATCTAATAAATTTATCTAAAATCTCAAACATCTCTATGTTCATAGTGTCACACCTCCCTAATAACTCATTTGGGGGGTGCACTATGCCAATACCTAGAGACACTTCAGTGTAACAAAGACTCTAGATGCATTATAATCACACTTATTTTAGTTACACATGTGGATAAAAATGGAATTACACATGAATTATTACATTCCTTATTTCATCACAAAGACTATGAATAATAATATAATAATTTACACACCTCTATTGGTTCCATCCAAACCATGGGAATCTATCAACATGGATTTCATGACTAGGTCACCTACAATGAGATGCCAACATGAAGCTCTATTAGTTGTAGTGGATAGGTTTTCCAATATGGATATCATGGTAACTTGTAAGAAATACATTTATGCAATGGGAACTATGTAATATTTCTTCACTCATGTTTGGGTTTATTTTGGGCTTCCAAAATTCATCATCTCTAATTGAGAGCCATGCTTTATAAGTCACTTTTGGCAAGTGTTGTGGGAATTGATGGGTGCATATCTAGATTGGTCAATGTATTTTAATCTAAAAATAGATAGGTAACCTAAAGTGTTCAATCACTTATTTATTCATATTTTAAAAATGTACAACCATGTACATGCTTGCACTTAGGATGATAATATCTTGTACATTCAACATGCCTAAAATACAGCCCTTCTTAGTTAATAGGTCAGAGTCCATTACAAACATGTCTTGGGTTTTAACCTTCATAACCTATATATATATATATATCTTATCATAAACTAGTCAACACTGAGTTACACACATAAGAATAGGAAGCAAATAAATTTGATAAATTCTTATGACACATGTAATCTATTTGTCAGCATATTTATTAGATTTTCTCTTCCACTCTAGAAAAGAACAAGGAGTACCATGATGCACATCATACACCTCATACATTGTGAGTTGGTGATAAATTTTGGTTGTACCTTTAAAAGGAACACTTAAAATGTCCACACTAGAAGATCAAGCCTTTGTGATATGGTCCTTACACCATTATACACATAGTTGGTGAGAATACCTTTATTATTGATTTGCCTCAATACTTAGGCATGTACCTAGTCTTCAATATGGAACTTCTCAAGCCTTACACTCTACCACATTTTGAGCCAATAGTGATACAACATCCTTCTAATTTAGATATCAAACACGTGCACCCCATAGAGAATGAACAAATCATAAAAGTGATATACACATGCACCTTCCATAGCACACATAAATTTTTTTAAGTGGTTAAGGTTGAATAATATGTTGATCAAGCTAAGTGGTAAACTTATTAGCAAATTCAAGTGTAATTTCCTTAGTTTCACATTGATATAATGGAAACCATTTATCTTTAATAAAGGGTGAATGATTTATGCCCATCATCTATCTAATTAAACACACTCCTTGTTTGTTTATCTATGTATACCTCACACTTCTCATTTAATATTATGCACTCTATTGCAATAATCTTGCTCATAGTTTTATACATAATTCATGTAAGTGATCATAGACTTACGTAAACTAATCACCTCATATCATAGCCTAAAAATCTCACTATGTACTCCATATTTTGAATTCATACATGCCTCACTAGAATTTACTCACAAACTAACCTACTCTATTAGGCCCCACTTCATCATAACGCTGTGACAAACTACCCTAATCATATTCCTCAACTAGTGGCCCCAAATCAGCCCAAAGTCTTAATATTTTTTTTTCTTAGCTATTAGCTAGGATTCTCAAGATAACAACCATTAGTGAACAACTGATATTTACATCACCAAATTAGTGGTCACCATCTAATTGGGAACTCTATCATCAACATGTAAAGATGATGATACAGGTTAGCTTTGTCTTTGTTTTACTCTATAACAATTATTTGTAGCTACTCTTTATAATCCTACATGTTAAATATGTAACACATACATCTAGCCTTGGATAGTCAAGTCAATGTAATACATAAGCATAATACTAGTGGCATGATCCATGTATCTATTCTCTAATGCATGTACTATAACACATTCGATTAGGTTTTCCCTATTATTTACTATTGAATAGAATTTGTATTTATTATAAGTAAGACTTTCACTCCATTGAATGTTTGTTTAATTATATTATCTAAATACATCTTCGTGCATTCACTCTACATAATTAAACTTGATTTTTACCCACACACTTGGTCTTAGGCCTCATGGTGTGGATAATAGGTTAATTAGGTAGGGTGATTTTTTTAATTGTTTGAGGTTCCATTGATGTAGGTGAATCCTCACGAGTGTTCAGTTCTAAGGATGAGGGTGTGGAAGTTGTAGTATTTTTAATAAGTTGGTATTCAGTAGATGAATTCTTAGGATTTGGAATAGGGTCTTTATGAGTAGTCTTATAAAGGTAATTGACTTTAGTCATGTTCATGTATTAATAATTAGTATAGGATTGATCATAATCATCATCAATATCCCAAACATTTTCATTAGAGTGTTGTGTATTAGGATTGTAAGAAGGCTTATAGATTTTTGGGTAGTAGATTTAACAAAGTTTCTCTTATGAGAAACTTTGAGATAATCAAGATGACATAGTTTGATCATAGAATCATGATCAAACACATCTCTTAACATGAAAGAACCCACAAATTTTATAAGTGCATGACATGTCTCATGATAATGGTTAATGTTAGCATGGAACCAATAAAATTTATTAGGATTGTACCATCATGGGGGATCCATATTATTATAAATTAAAGGATTATATGGAGATAATTTCTTCATTTTTGAGACCATCAAGGGTGGGTAGGAGGGAGTTTGAGTATCTGAATTGACTACTCCCACTTTTTTTGGAGTAGATTTAGATTGAGAATTTGAATTGGTTATTGCATTATCTAAACTTTAGAAATATTCCTTGATTGAATTATGATATGGTTAAAATAAATTCATAAAGAAATATTATCTTTTAGGTTGATCAAAATCCTCTTATAAGGTGTGAGGAGAGAATATTTGAAGATTATATTTAATAACATCCTTAAGGGAAGTAATGAAAATTTTGAAAATATTATCATCACTCATGTTATGGTCATCCTTGTGAGATAATGATTTCCATATTTTGATAAAATTATGAGTAGATTCAATGGGTAATTACTTAGCATTGATAAAGTGACTAAAAAATGTAGGAAGATCATTTTGTTAGAAATCTTTAAGTAGAGCATTTATAAGATCCTCTAGTTTCCATATGAAATGTTAGAGGAGTTGATTATACCATTCTAAATCATCTCCCATAAAATTTTCGACAAGAATTTTAGTGATAGAGAAAGTGTTGGTTTGGACACATTCCTTATAGATATTACCAACTAATTTAAGGAAGATATAAAGGCCTTTAGTTCCATCATACTTAAGATTTAGAGAGATGTTTCCAATATCTACAGATATGTCAAATAGAGCTAAATGTTATTTTTTAATATGTTGGATCATTTTGTTATGCATGAGATGTTGAGGGATGATATTCCCATTGGCATCTCCAAGAGGAGGAGGGATAAAATTTTGATTATTTTGAGGCATGATAATAATATTTTGACTATCCATTTTCAAGATATAACTTTCCATTAGGAGAATTTTATAATTTTTAGTTGTTTATAGAACATTCATTTATTGAACCAATTGAGCAATAATTTGAGTTGTATCTATGGGAATATTTTATTTCTAGTGGTAGGAGGTGGAATTTTAGTGTTGGTAGGAGGACCATTCCCAAGATTAGGGATAGGAGGATTCTTGGTAGGAGGGTTCCCTATATTAATATCAATTATTCCAATGGTAAAATAAGGAATTTTGGATAAGGGACCATTCATGTTAGAGGTATGAATGATATTATCAGCAAGGTTTTTGAATATATTAGAATCATATATATTATCATTTTGAGTAATGTATACCATGTTGCATTCCATTGATCTAGATGGTGGTCAAGATTTTTTGCACCATGAGGGATTATCCTCTTAGGTGGCTAAGTGGGTAAGACTGAAAAACCCATGTAAAATTTGAATGGGTTAAGACTATCAAGAAAAATTATTGTAGGTGATTTCATGATTTTAATTGGTATGGAAAAATGAAATAACCAATAAACACTATTGGAAACCTACTAAACTAGGTTGATGGGTCAATGTAGTTCAAAACACAGGAAACTATCAATTCACTAGGTTGATCAAGGTCAATGTAGTTAAATAGAGAGGTAAAAAAAGTAATTTGAAATTTTATAAGATTGACCAGGTTAATATAGTTACATGGGAAGGTAGAAACATAAAAATACTAGTTTGAACCTAGTCGACTTAGTTGGGTCTAGAAATTTTTGATAGTAAACTTGAAATTTAATGGGTTGACCTAGTTTGATATAGTTAGATAGGAAGGTAAAGGTAGTAAAAGATTGGGTTATCATGGGTCAACTTACTTGGACATAAAAAAAATTGACAATAAATAAGATGATGTAGTTTTGGAAATAGAAGTAAATAAAACATAATACAAAAGACTAAGTCAAGCTTGGTCAACTTATTCTATTCAAACATAGTCAAAGAGGTTAACATTGGCTAATATAATTGAAACACATAAGATAAAACTATACCAAGGTTGGTTGATATAGTCTAAAATAAAATTGAGAATAATAAGCAGCAAGCAGAAATGAATGTTTTAAAACTACTATTGCTAACTAATTATCTTAAAATATGTACTAAAAGGATTTGATTGATTTGTAGGATTTAAAAGATACTCAATTCTCCATTATATAGTGATGTGATAATATTTTAGATTAGTGATTATAGAGGAAGTATCATTCCCATAACCCATTAAACCTAGTTTCAATGGTAAGCTGAGAGTAACTTGCCAATGCTAACTATTAACCGGTGCACTATAGAATCAAACAAACAGTTGGCTTCCTAAGGTTAAATTAAAATGGGAATCCTAGACATTTCCTAAATACCATGAGGTACATTTAAATTAAATTTTGTGTTTAGTTTTGTATTATGGCTATGAGTATTGGGGCAAGCCCCTCATGCCATGATATTTATAAATGATAGACTAGGACCATAAAAAAAGTATTGAATAACCATTCATGATAGTTGCTAAGTAATTTTAAAACTTTTGGCACATAGTTTCTAAGTAAATATAGTATCAAAACTCAATTTTGTAATTTTTGAATGTAAATAAATAGGTAGCCAACTCTTTTCAAAGTGAAGGTGAGATGAATTAGTATGAAAAAATAAAGTGAAACACCTTGTTTATGTAGAAAGTAGAAACATATAGAATTAACTCATCTAGGGCTGATCTAGTTGAACAGACACAACAAAACAAGGTTAATGTTTGTTCACATAGTCTTTTGTGAAAATAGGTTAAAATAAACTAGGTTGGCCACTATCAACATAGTTTACTAGCAATAAAATTAGACACATAACTAAATTATCCAAGGCTAAATTAGTTGACTGTGTAGTAAAATTTTGATAAAATTCAAAAATTATGAAATAGGATTGAAATAAACTAAGTACTAATTTTTTTAAATAGAAAAAAAAGAGTTGTAAAAAATGTTTAAAAGTTGTTTTATTGATCTAACTGAAGAAAAAAGTAGAAAATTAAAACTAGGTTAGGCTAGGCTAATCTAATTAGTTAGAAAAAAAATGAGAAATATGACTAGGTCGACCATGGTCAACTTAGTTCATTGATTTTGAGTGTTGTATATCTAAATGTTGAAACTAGGTCATCTTACATAATGAATCTTGATATAAAAATTTAGTTAGCACCAGATCATCTAAGATCAATTTATTCATGTAGAAGAAAAAACATAAAGATTAAATACGGTTATCCATGGTTGAATTAGTCTACAATAAGTCATAAAGTAATAAATAAAATTAGGTTGACCTACATCAACTTAGTTACTTGTAGTTACAGATGAAAATCAAAAAGTAGTAAATAAATTGGGTTGACCTATTTGACCTCATTGGCTATAGATGAAAATCAAAAAGTAATGAATAAAACATGGTCAACTTGTGTAGCCTAGTTGCCTATATATGAAAATAATAAAGTATTGAATAAAATTAGGTTAATTTGGGTTGACCTAGTTTCTTGTAAGTGAAAAACAAAAATAATTTTATAAAATTGGGTCAACCTGTTTGACCTAGTTTTCTATAAATGAAAATCAGAAAGTAGTGGATAAAACTAAGTCGACCTACATGACCCAATAGCCTATAGATTAAAATTATAAAATAAAGGATAAAATTGGCTTGATCTACATGACCTAGTTGCCTATATGTTAAAAATTTTAATGCAAGGATTAGATTCATGTTAGGTTCACCAAAATGTACACAAAAGATTAAAATAGATCTACAATTTATCCCACTTAGTAAGTCCTAGCTCAAATAAGGTAATCATCTAACATATATTTTGATACTTTGTATACTAGAATCATAACCAAAATAGATCTATTAAATATAACTAAGATCACACTTATCACACAAAACTAAAGGAAAGGGTTCTAAATCCTTTAGGTAAATAATATCATGAAATAACCCTATCTAGGTCTTATAATGCATAAAATTAAATTTATACAATGTTATCAAAGCATTATAAAATAAAGCAGGGTGGTTTAAAACTAAAAAAATAAACAAGGGATCATGGTAGGTAAATGGGGGCATAAATAACCTAAGGTATAAGATGGAAATTCTATAAAAACCTATAGCTACACTAAGTTTAAGTGTAGACATAATCTAATAAAGGAATTATACATTCAAACCTATTATTTTCTTCAATAGCTATCTATAAAATTAAATAGAAAAAGTTAGATATACTTACCTTTGGATAAACCTATTGAGTGTCAATCTCCCCTTGGTTAGTGGTGCTTTACAATAGATTTTTATGGCTTTGTAATGATCACATTAGTTAAAATCAACGCTAAGATAAAATATTATTACTTGCATCCAAAACATCCCACAATACAAGTTATATTTACTCCAAGACAAAACCCTATGCAATGGCTCCTTCAAATAAAGATATAGTAGAATTATTAGTTATAATAATGCAAAAATAAATATTCCTCTCTATTGGATAGAAGTGGAGGTTGTATTTATAGTAATGGATAGGTCATAATCCTTCCATAATTTTATCTGACAAGGTCATCCTACCATGACCCAGTTTTAAAAACCTATCATTTAGCCTCAAAATTAGGTCAACCTAAGTTGACCTAAATACATAACATGTGTCATAACTTTCACATCTAGGCTGACCAAGGGTGACCTAGTAGTAAAAATGGTTTTGTTCTTAGTTAGGGGCTATTAAGATGAGAATTACTTAGGGAGTTGGATAAGTAGGATTTGTAGTGGGTTTAGTTAATGATAGAATTAATTGACAATCCTATGAAGTACCAATGGTCTACCCACCCCTTTTTTGGTGAACCCTTTAAATCATGCACTCAAATAAATTAAAATTGGATAGGTTCTTTTAAGATAAAATATTAGTAAATGATAAATTTTAAAAATATTGTGTGTATACATTTTGAGTTCACCAATATGTTTTACCCTATTTTTAATAAACCACATTAAAATGTATTTCTAATTATAAGATTAAAACTAGAAAAAATTGGAACACTAAATATGTAAAATAATTAACAACTAATTTTTAAAAATACTAAATGTGTAAAACTATTATTTTAGGAAATCACTTAGAAGGAAAACATCTTAGTTCATATCAAGATTTCAGATGATTGTTTCATATGTCTAACTGTCAAAATCAGTAACAAGAATGATTGTGCATGCTTAAGATCAGGAACAAACTCAGAAAGTACTTTTGGATAGGTCTAATGTAAGTGGACTATATTTTAGGCCATCCTTATTTGTTGAGTGAAAACTCATCTTGATTTATTGTGATGACTATATGATAAGAAGATATAAAAACAATCAAAATTATGGAAGGATATATCAAAGGTAGAATCAAAGAATATTCCTAGATAAGACCACTATAAGTGGATAGCAATACAAGATGATCAAGTGTGTTGACCATAGAATTGTCCCTATTTATTATGATAGAAAATGGATCATTGCACCTTTTGCACCTTTGTCTGTTAAGTAATAATCTAGAATACACCATGTATAATTTACTATTTTATTGATTTTCTCTTTAAACCCTTAAAGACACATTGATATCTTGAAAACCTAGAAAAAAATGTGTGTGTAATGGGATACTCTTACCTAAATCACCCCCTTGGTGATTGATTTATACCTACGTATCAAATATTCTAAGGAGAGAAATCAAGCCCATGTATTTATCCCACCTAAATGTGCAATTGTGCTCCTTGACTATATATCTACAACTAGAAATATGAATTTGATACTTTAAAATGATAGACCTTAACTTGTTTTTAAGGTACTTTAGACTTAGGTTATGGCTACCCCTTATGAGTGATCTTTAACTTGGGAAGAATAGAGCAGATTTGCTCAATTTTCAAAAGTTTATAAGCTTGTACCAAGTGAATATAAATTATGGGAAATGAATGGACTTTGATATGTATTTACATGTTAGTCTTTTAATGATTTATTTTATCTGACCTTATGAAACATGTAAGAAGACCCAAAATTTTAAATTTTAGAAACTAGTTGTTATTTAGCACATGATATAGTTGGCCTAATTAGATAAGAGCATGGTTTCAATCCTATCTACCTCAGCTGGACTTGTCCCAAAATATCATGGATACCTATCCTAAACTAGAGATGGCATGAGGGTGATTTTAATAATCTTGAGTATTTGGCATTTAAAGTTTTATTTAATTGTGATGACCAACAAAGGGTTTTACCCATATTTTCATATAATATTTAGAGTAATGGTGAATAAGAGTCATGTAATTGGGTTCAAGTCATGTGGTTTAGAATATGTCAATAATTATCAAGTTTCTGATACTAAATTTATGTGTTTACAACTCTCAATCCCCACATTGATCTCTTTGGATAGAACCCTAGACTTGTCTCTTTTTTTTTTTGAAAACTCTTTCTTCATATTTTCTTCTTGATTTTCATTTTTTATTTTACCTTACTACATTTAATAATATCTTGTTTTTTTTGTTTTTTTAGGTGTTAAAACTTATCAAGGAGGTAGAGGTGTGGGAGGATTTTAAATCCCATATCCTTTTCTCTTTGTTTCAAAGATATATTTTTTATATTAAATTAATTTATTATTTTTCTTTTAATGAATAAAATATGAAGAGAAGGGGTGGGGTATGAAGAGAAGGGTCAGGGTTTAAACCCCTCCTATTCCCTTTCACATCTCCCTATGAGGGTTTTATTTTATTTTTTTAAATAACAATAGTTTGGAATCATTCTTAGTTTTCCCACAAAAAAATACAATTTAGGGGATCAGCTCTATTAACACTACACTTTTTCCCTATTTATCCTCCTCATAATTAAAACCCATGATGGGGCTCGACTTTAAAAACCCCCTCTTGTGTAGACATTCAATGTCAGCATGACACTATTATGCCAATTCCCTTATCATTGGTGAGATGTTGTCACACCAACCCCTCACTTACCTCTTCCTTAGACATGTCATTAAACCCTACCCATTTTTTTGTCCCTTGAAATGATTATGCATGCATTCCCATCACCTTAAAACATGCCAAGACTACACACAAAGTCTTATCATTTTATTTTATTTTTTATTAAACTTAAAATTTTGAAAACAAACCTACCTTTATTCAACTGTTATATATAGTGTTTATCACATATTTATGGAATTTGTGTTAGTTAAAAATATTAATACAAAACTATGTTAAAAATTACAAAAAAATGAAAAGTTTACAAAAATAATGTTGTAAATTCAACAAAATATACTAGTGAAGTCATACCCATTATTTTTTAGAGTCTCCAACTCAAATATAATAATTTATTCAAGTATATTATTGAGAATGAATGATTGGATATTCTTAATGTGGTTAAGCAGTTATGGCCTCATCTAATAAGAACATGCTTTAAACTAAATAATAAGAACATGATTTAAACTAAATATGAACCATGATAGTCTATAGCAATTATTAGAATAGAGGATAACATTTAAGGAGCAACAAAAATGGGTCACTATGATGTGAGGACATGACTTAGAGATATTATACAAGAAGGGAAGGAAAATGTTGTGGCAAAAGCACTTTATATATAGAATGATAAAATAAAGGCATTTTTGTGTGCCATGTCCATACTACAAGTAGATTATGGGGATGAAGAAACATCATAATGGCATCATGACATAAATACATGACATCTCACTTAGAAACTTTAGCATGATCCAAACACTTCAAATAAATTCATGTGGAAGGGTGACTACCTTTGATATAAGGATAGGCTATACCTCAAGGGTAATTTTAATTTATAATATTTACATTTGGATAAAGGTATCTTTTTTCCCTTATGAAAATGGTTAATTAATTTAATATATGCATTGGTCCATTATCCCAACTTTTATTCAATTTCATTAATTTTAGCTTCTAGTCACCCTATGAGATATGTTACTATGTATTTTTGGATGTAATTTAACCATGGTTATTATGCATTTTCTAGGTCCCAATCACTCTAAAACTATAATAAATATATATTATATATTTTTAAAATTCACTTATAAAATAATATATATGTATAAACACTACAAGGGCATGTTTTAAAATTATGACATTATTTTATTAAGGATGTCATTTAAGTGACATCCCCAACATATGACCCCTTTCAAAATAATACTAAAATGAAAGAATTTATAAATAAATTATTAACTCAATTTAAATGAATTGAATCCCTCCAAAATATTAGGGTTAATTCCCCACCCTTTGATCCTTTTAATCTCAACCCTCCATCTTCTATAAACCTTAAAAATTATTATGAACCCTTCAAAAGCATGTCAGCCCACACTTTGGGTCATTTTCATATATGAAAAAGATAATGGAAGACTAAAAAGGAGTGTGATAAGGATATATGCATGGAATTAAATCTTAATTCCCAAACTGATCTATTTTTTTAGAACCATAGAATTAATCATCTTAGTTTTCTTTTTTTTAAATTGGTAAAATTTATCCTTGATTTTTATGTTTTCTTTTCACCTTACTAGTTTTTATAATCTCCTGGTTTTTTTTATTTGTTTTTAGGGGACAAGACTTATCAAGGATAAATGAATGTAGGAGGATTTTAATCCATTTTTTATAGTTTATTGAGGAATAACCTAATCAACTATGGACTGAGTTATTCTAAAAGTAGTCCAATTAAATGAATTCAAATTTATAACATTCTCATAAATATATTGAATCTAAGAATATGCTAAATATAGCTTAGTAAAATGTCAAAAATATTTTTAAAATTTAAATATGAATGAGGAATAATACTTATCTTATTCAATGATGTGTAATCAGATTTAACATGTACAAATGTAGAAGAAGACAAATTGAATCCTACCTTGATATGTTATATTATTGAAAATAGTTCTTTGTCAACATGGGCACTACCATCAAGATCTTGGCATTACCATTGACACTTTTTTATTATTTTAAACACTTATACATGACTCAAGATATAATATATTTTATATAATATCCACATATCCCTATTAGGGCTCACTGTCACCTTCCAAGTTATCAACTTAGATCATCCACATAGGTTCCTAGAATTATTCTTTTGTTCAAAACCCTAAGTTATCCAACCTGGCATGTTATCTTTAAAAATAGATGTTAGTGGGATAAAGAGAAGCCAAGATTAATTCAAATAACCCTACATAAATGATCACTTTATACATATCCATATACTATGAAGAGGGCCTCAAATTAATGTATTTCTCCCTATTATGTGGGCTTGTTTGTGAACAATAATGCAATATGTGATATATGATTTCATGTAGAGATCTAGATTGTAAGTTGATAAATATTTCTCATGGTATGTTAATTGAATGATTTAAACTCATAAAAATATTAATCATATGACTGATTTAAAAATAGGGAAGAATAGGTTAGTATAACCTAGTTGTGCAAGTGATTTTTAGTAGTGTAGTGTGATCTTGAGAGGTATTTACTAAATATTGCTTAGATAAATTATGAATGGATTTTGATATGTATTTATACCACACCCTTTGAAATTATCTCATGGGAGGGTTAACATAAAACACATATATTGACCCATACATGTCAAAATATTTTCAAATTTTATTACTTGGAAGGCAAGGACACTAGCATCAGAGTTGGCACACTAGCGTCAGTGATAGTATCATAGTTTACATGATAGTATCCTATCAGATATAAAGTTGATAAGGATATATAATTCACTAATTAGGATATAAATTATGCTCTATGAAAACTATAGACTATAGGTTATCTAGGTCATCAAAATATTAGGGTCAGAATATGGGATAAGCAATTTAACATAGTGAGATGGTGAATGCAAGCCTTGCAGCAGCAAAAAGGTCATAAACTAAAGTGTTGAGACATGATTGGTATTTTTCAAGTGTATAAGACTATTGTGTCATATAAAATCATGTTTTAGTATCTAAACTCCCCCTAATTTAATTTATTAATACATAATGATGAATTATTAGGTTAAAGGAAACAAATGTGTACCTTGGTGTGTACAACACACCTTGCTTTGACTTGAGCCCCATTCTAATTTGTTGTTTTTGAATTACCTAAAACCAAGATAATTTTACATTGTAATTTGTGTATATAATATAAAAATTAAATAATTTAAATTCTTGAAATTAAATAAATCAAGGAATGAATACACCTATGTGTCAATGCAACCATGTTTCCCCTTGGTACTTTATTTTGGTGATGATGCTTCCTTATTGAAGCATTAGAGAGATATGTCCACAGCTAAACCTTGGAGAGGTGAAGAGGATAATTAGAGGGTGATCATGACCCAAATATAGTGCAAGGTTAAGTTATACCAAGGCCATGAGAGCACTTAATCTCAATTACAACACTCAAATGTAAACACTATCTAGTCAATCTAGCCAAGGTTAAGTGGTGTAACCATCTAAACCTAAAAATGGGAGTAGTGTCAAGACATTAAGGGAATTGAATATTGACCATATTACTCAAGGGATATAACTATTGTAGATAGATAAAGGATCATTCATTGTGTCTTAGAAATTTTGGTGCATTAATGTAAGATGGAAGAGGAATGAACCATGTTTGTTCCCCCTCATCAAATATACTTTAAGTGATGTACAATATGAATATGTATATGTTATTTGGTGAATTTTCATAACATATACACCTCTAATGTGTATCAAGTTGAATTATATCTCAAAAAGTAACCTTTACTCTATAAAATATTTATAATATTTATCATAAATTTGAAAAACTTTATCCCAAATCTATAAAAGTCAGTGCCAAATGCATAAGATTATGTCCCAAGTGTGTATCTGAAGCATGTAAATTATATCAAATACTAACAATTTTTCCAATTATTTGTGTGTGTAATCATGTATATATGATATTCCCCCACTAATATTCCCTCCTTTAGAGGTGAGTGGAATGTAATATAGTAGTCACCTTATCTCAAAAGGATAAGATAACCATGTCATATATGTAATAATCATATAGTAAAGAAGCATATAGTGGTATCATGTCTAAGTAGATGTAAGAATGAATATTATGATATCCAGTGATAAAAAACCCTAATATTCATGATATGGATCATGGAAACGTCTAAAAATAACAAGCATAAGCTCAATAAACAATCAATCACATACACACATGAGCACTTAATGTCACATAAAATGGTTCTAGGAGACCACAAATAAGGTGCATGTTTAAATGTTACACATCAAGGGGAGGAAATGTTTAAATGTCCACACACCAAATAAATAACACTCAATGTCATTATGGCCAACAAACAAGGAACATGTTCAAATTTTCCACAGTCAAAATAAGGTATAAAATAAGAAGTACATTCAAGTAATCATGTGAAAATATGAATAAGTGAAATACAACCAACTAGCATAAGCATATCATACTAGTTCCTACATATATGTGTTATCATAATGTCATGTATCATAACATATCTAGAATATTTTGTAATATATAAACGTGAGTATAGACATGTGTAAGTGATAATGTCTAAGAATAACATGATATTGTAAAGTGATCATAACACAATGTAACATGTATTAATCATGATCAATGAAGTACATTCTCCTAAAATAGTGTATCATTTGGGTGGAGGAAAAATCCAATATTCTTATGTGCATGTATCATGTATATAATGTATGCCTATATCACACTCAAGTACCCATGAAGCATATGTGTGTATATAAAGGAAAATATATGATATCTACTTATCATAAAGTAAACAATATATATGCAAAATCTAGTAATCATGTGTATGTTGAATATTATTATATTGTTTATTTATTGAATGTTTTTGTATTTTTTGCATATTAGGGTGAAATAACTAGTCCCATAAATCCTCACACTCGAGAGATATAAGACTACCTAGTGGCTTTTCTTTCCAGAATTGTTTATGTTGAATTAGTACCACTTCTTTGATATCTTTTGGAAAAGTACTACCATAAGTTGTTTATATTGTTTTGTCACCATATTCATCATGTGAAATGTGAATCTCTTTGTCTTAAAATTTAAATATTAGGCACATATTAGTAGTGTTCACTATTACCTTCATATCGATAAACCACTACTACCCAAAATGAAAGTTTAAATGTGATGTTTGATTTATTACCCATTGGGGATATCAAATATTTTTGTTCCACATGTAATGGGTAATGTAATGTGCATAATAGATTTTATAAAGATTGGAAAATGTTGTAACTCATATATATTATGTCTCATATGTCATAGATTTGGAATGTTTCAAGTTATGTACCAATTATTTACATCAATAGTGAGATGCTCATAATAATCGCCATAAATATTTCTAATAATAGTTAGATCTTCTTTTCATGGGAATTTTTGAGAATGTCCAATTGTAATTTTAACTTTTTAATTTTTAAAGATTGAAATTTTTTGTTCTTTTTATTTCATAATCTATATACATCCATTTTTGTACTTATGAATTTCTTTTTGTAGTGCCTCACAATGATCTACATCATGACTTGTTATCCAATGATAATCACAATATGGTGATCCTTTTATTTGTACCAGCCTACTTCCTAACCTATGCATATTAGGAGTTACATATATCATCTTGTGCTCAATTAACATAGAAAGTAGTATGTGTGGATTATTTTATTATATCATAATATTTATAATCTATTATGGTGAACTATGTGAGGAATCCACTTTATTAACATGATGTATCTACATTTTTCCCTTGTAAGGTTGTCTTAAATATTTTATCAAAGAGGGAAGGATTATATAGCAAGCATTCACATGTTCATCCATTATCTTTGCCTTGCCTTTATCTATATTTGTTGTATACAAGTAGGCATTTTGGTTATGGGCCTAGTCATGCACTTACCTGGCTATCCAGGTCAGATTTAGGCTTGTTATAGAGGGCCACAGGCCCTGACTAATCCTATGGAACTCAAAATTTAGCACACAACTACACTATGATCAATATACATAAGGTAAAAGCCTTATGTTCTCACCTAAATCATGGTAGAGAAGGGACTGGGGTCTATGTTAGGCTAGTTGTGCCATGGCACAACTCTATTATTTAGTGGCTTGGGTTAGTACAATGATGGTTATGCTTTCATGGGTGCAAGCTTTGGGTTTCATAGGCTCAAGGGCATTTAGGTGCTTAAAGGCCAACTGGGTGTCAGGTTAAGGGACTTAGTTATAGACTTGTACTCAGCCATGATCATCATTTCAACGTGTAGTATCTTAACCACACTTAACATATTTCTATCACAAGCATAAGGTTCATTTCCAGTTACAAGCCCACCAAGAATGAGTCAAGTTAGAAACTCATGAGATCTCAACATAAATTTAAAATACTTAAAGCATTTAATCCATCAAACATTCACATAAATCATTCTTCAGTAAATAAGTTAAATAACAATATAAATAAATTAATAGAACTGAGCATAAGCTTGACTTAAATTACTATAGGCCTAGAGTCTCACATGTGAGATTAGGTGTTACAAAGGGGAGCTTCATAATCATCCTAAACTACTTATATCTTCTAGTGGTAACTATCTAGAATCAATTTGCCAAATCTTCACTACTCTATTCCTTTTCCTCTTTAACTAAACTTGGTTTCCTTTTATACGCTTTAGAGCATCTTAGGATCATTTAAAATGGAGCACACCAACCACTGAGCTGGCACTAGAGGTACACATCCCACTGCCTCCAATATGCTTATATTTAATGGCCTATCATTGTCCCATGCACCTACTTCTTGATGTTTGTTAACTCAAAAGGAGCCACTTTCCCTTAATGGTTGATCATTGTCCCATGTGCCCACTTTTTGATGTTGATTAGAGTTATTAGCTGCCAACCAGTTGGCACTGCTAGAAGATAAAATATCAATCATCCTCCATGATTGCCTCATACCTAGGTGTTTGCTATGTTGGTGTAGATCCACTAATTAGCACAAAAAGGGGCCCATACTTACCCTATATAAAACATTAGTCTACCCTTAGACTATACTTCCAATGCCTTAGCTACATAAAATTTGGGAATGTTCTACTATAGTTATATCTTAAGATATTTATAGCCTTGCATTTTGAGCTTGATTTTTTCAATGGTGTTATCAATCTCCATATAAGTAGCCTTGAGTATGAGCACATCAGTGTTGTCTAGTTATTTTTAGGAAGGCATCTAGCCTTTACTTTTATTTTCAGACCCTTCCATCTAATATGGCTCCTTACTCACCTTTGTATAAAAGGCATGGAAGAGTTCTTCTAGGTCTTGTTCCTAAGCCTTAATTTGGGTGCTCAAAGTGTTAACCTACACCATAATCTACGTGCACTCAACCCTACTAATAGTGAATGCTTACTTCATCAATGCATCATTCTCCCCTTTCACCTTTTAGAGGTGCATATTTATGATTGATGACTAGGTGGAGAAGTTGTAGAAGATATCATCATCATCAACTATGCATTCTTTTAGCCTTGTAAAGACATCATATACCTCATCAAGATTTTTTTTGAGATCTTTCTTTATATATTTGCAAAGGTTTTATTCCTCTTCTAGTGCCATAATCATCTAAGGGAGAATCTATTATACTAATGCTCACACCTTATCAACCTCTAAAAGATTAGAAGTGTCAACACCATCCAAAAGGGATAGATATGATTCTTTCACATGCTTGGTCAACTATTGGAGCTTGAGATTTGTGATGTTAAGTTATTCATCTACCTTAAGAATTATACCTTTCCAATTTATGGAGTGAACATCATTAACAATGTTCTTGTGTGTTACCTCAGAGATCATTTTAAGTAGGGCATTAGCCAACCTTACTAGATTCATATCCCAATGGTTTACAAGTTGGTAATCATGCCCCTCTATTTTTTTAGTTCTTTGGATTAAGTTCATTTGCACCTCAAAGTGAGGCTCATCCATGTAAAAATAAAGTGCAAAAGACACTTGGTGGTGCATCAATATTTTTTTAGCTCTAAAGGGCATGTACTCCAACATGTAGAAATCCTCATCCTAGGTGTTCCCCTTCTATGCCTTTTCCCTATATCTTAGCTTAAATTCTTCTTTTTTGATGGCCAGCTCCATCTACTCCTACTCCTCTCTATTGGTGCTACTACCTTATTTGGTACCTTCTTATTTTTCCTCCTGTATGGGTTTTTCTCCTTCAATATTTTCCCCTTCATCTACTTCTTCATCTTGTTCGGTGCTAGCTTCTCGTTCTTGTGGATCCTTGGTGAAAACCTCCTTAGGTTCATTCTCTGTGCCAACCCATTCTTCCCTTATCCTTTTTTTTTTCTTTTAAGGTGCCAGCATCACCTTCTTTGTCTCTAAGAACCCTTTAGTACTAAGGCATGCTTGTTCTATAGCTTCCTCTACTATGTTGGTGTGGGTGTTAGGCACCTATTCTGATGATTTTTCTTATACCAATTTTGCATTAGTAGAAACCTTATCCTATTTTTCTTTTCTATCCCTTTCCTCTTAGGCTACCTTATTTTCCACTTTACTCTTCATATCCTTTACCTTGCACTTCTCTTCTTGTGCCTTGAACTCCCCTCAACCCTCTCAATCCCTTTTTTGGTCATATTAGCCTTCCTCATCTCTTCCCTTCTCTTCTCCAACTCTCATGCATTTTTAATGTCTACATCACTGAGGCCAAGCTTTCTCCATACCTTTTCCTACCTCTCCTCTTCAAATTGAGGTGGTGGGGTAGTTTCCTCGATAGATGAGGAATCTTATTTGGGGATAATATACATGCCATTCCCACCTTCTACCTCCTCTTTTTACTCCTTTTATGCCTCTTTCACCTCTATGTTTGCTAGGGTGATGGTGGTAATTGCAGAAGGGAATTTTGGTTTCATTTTATTCTCTGTTGAGATAGGAGAAGTCCTTGATGTGAAATTCATGAGCCTATTTCAAGGGGCTAATGGAGAGGCTTCATCATCATAGGTGATATTGAACTTGATGTTTTCTTCTATCTCCTCAAGTGTCTCCCCCTTCTTTTTCTTGGGAGAATTCTTCAATTCATCTAACACTGGCATTCCTTCATTATCAATCCTGATGGGGAGGTCATCAGTTTTCTCAATGTTGGAGTCCTTCCTTGGATTCATCTCATAGAATATCCTATAGATGTGCCTAAGTATGGTTACTTTTTGAAGGGGTAGATGTCAATATGATCTAACTCATCCTTTTCATCTTTTGTCTCTTTTTGATATGGGTACATGAACTATCACTATAACCATTCCTTTCCATATCCAATTCCCTCATGGGATATCAAATTGATGTTGATTTGGGATAATTTTGAGTAGGTCCTTGAAATACTTGGATGAAAAAAATTATGGGAGATTTAACTAACTATATTTATTACCATTGACTAGTGCCAAGTGGAATACATAAAAATATTGCATAATAGAAAAGGTTTCCATCTCATACATGATCTTTGAGAGATCCTAGGGGATGTACCACTTGATCCCAAATGCCTCTATATACTTCTCACGCCCCCCATCACTTGAGTCTTAGAATTTTCATTGAAGTAATTAGGGTAAGTGAATCCCATAAATTTCTATGCTAAGGAGTCATTATGTTTTGGAAAAATCAATAGATTGTTCTTGTTCCCATCTGGTATCCTGATTTTCTTCATGACCATTTAAATTAGAATGTACCCCCACCTAAATGTCCCTTTTGTCATGTGGCACTCTAGTACATTCTTAAAAAACTCCTCAATAATAAATTTCTTAATGTTAAACTTCACTCCCTACACCATATGGTAGGTGATGTAGAGGTAAGCTTTTGTGATGTCAATCCATTGACCATCGGGGCAAAGTTTTGAGTTTATGAGGTGTGATGCTTCCCTCATACCAAGGTCCTTAAATATTTGATAGGGAATGAAAATCCCCCTTGTAATAACTCAAGAGATTCACCATACACTCCACCTCTTCATCATCACTCATCATTTCATGTATATTTTTTTTGGTGTTTGGGAGACTAGTTATCCTTCTTATGAGACACAATGATATCCTTATGCTCCTCCCTACAAAGTATATGCGGTCTTCATGGACTCATGAAAGAAGTAATTAAATAAATTATTTTGGATTTCCAAAGCATGGTAACTCATAAATTTGAGTTGCATTGGTGGCTATCAACCTATCTCAAATAGAGACATCAAACAACATTTCTCCCTAACTTATCTTATTTCCTTTATCAACCATCTAATCTCACACTAGGTATTATACATGGCTATAATTATGATGGTTATACTCCTTCATTTGATAGGTGTACAAAAAAGAATGCTAATTTTCTCATACTAAGACTTCTAAGGGAAATTTCATCACTTAATAAGACATCTTTGTTAGTGCCGTAGTTTCAACTTGTGTAATGATGGCCCCTTCTATAGGTGGTTTTAATATTCTTGTAATGGTCACTTTTACTACTACATGTGCCCACTTTGGTTCTTATTTTTCCATAATTGATCCCTTCCACTTCTTGCCCATCCTAAATCTATTGGTATTGAAGCATGGAATGTTAAGTTTACCTAAGCCTTGAATGGTTAAATTCACTTCACAATCATGAGATCTATAACTATACCTTCAACCTTCAAGATTCACATCCCATTAATGATGTCCTTGATGGTAACTTATTTTTTAGTCAACTAGCTCTTATATAAATCTCTTGCTACACCTCTCTACACTAATCTCAATGTAAACAAAATTTTCCCTACTTCATAATCATTCACTTTAGGTTCCTAAGGGTGCTCAAATTCTCTCTCTAGTAGGGTTTTTGTGATTTGGTTCTCTAGTTCACTGGTTCACTCTTGTTTGATTGACATCTCAAGTTCACACAAAGTTTGTAATCAAAAATAGTCTATCATGTGATGTTTCATACCTTACTTCCATCTACCATCTTTAATGTGGATGAATGAATGGCATGGTGGCATATAGATTTCCTAAACTCTAAAAAATTACATGAAATCCATGAAAATACTCTACCACCAAATCATTTAATGTGGATCTTTGTGCCTCTACCATCACCTCATTCAATGCTCCTAGTAGTATTTTAGTGAAGTGACTTATGGTTTAAATAGTCACTTCCTACTCAAATATAGGTGGATGCCAACTATCTATGACAATTCCCCTTCTACTCTTTTTTCTCTTGGTTTGAGCTTCACCTTCAATCTAGTAATCTAGGTGCAACATCCCATATGCACATGATTTAGCCTCCTCAATTCCATCTTCTCTTTTTGTTGTGTTTTTATTTCAAGCACGCATATTTATCTTGGTTATTTTTTTGTGTTTCATCTTTCCTTGACCTATCCTACCCCATACAAATCCCTTGTTCTAGCCCTTCAGTGCTTCATTCTCTTTTTTTAGTTCTTTTGTGCATGATCATATTGTACGTCTTCACTTTATCTCTTTCACATGGATCTTATTTCATCCAAATTTGGAAACCTCCTTATACTTAAAAACATAGGTGTCTATCCTTAGGTGCTTAAAAAGTAAATGGGTTTGACTCACTTGACTTACATTATGCATGAAAGTGCCAGAGTAGTTTTTTTTTGGACTTTTAAGGCCCTACAATTTATCTCTTATGCACCTAGATTTTGTGAATATTTCTCTTGAGTATAAAGAGTTTCATGTGCTTACCACTTAAATGTCTATCCTTAAGCAGTTTTTAAAAGTGCAAGGGCTTGACTCACCTAATTAGATTTATGCATGAAAGGTTAGATGAATGTCTACATAGGGGCTTGAAATCACCTTGCACTTGGGATCTAACACATGGTGGTCTAGTGTGCTTACCTTGTTTGATGTTGGCAATCCTCACTTACCCAAAACTTAGGTGTCTGACCTCAAGTGCTTAGTAATAACAAGTGCTCAACTCATCCAACTAGAATTGTGACTGAAGTGCTAGTAGATTTTTATGGTGGGATTCAAAGTGTTGCTTCTACAATCTCTACATTACTACCTAAAGAATAAAACTATTTGGCTTTTGCCAAACATTATCTTGGTCATCTCAACTCAAACCAACTAGTGACTAAGAAGTTGGTGTTTTCATGGTGTAAGTACTATCATATTACTAAAATGGCTTTAACTTGTTCCCATTTAAATTCCTTGGGAGTGTTTCACTAGTCAACATGTACAACTTGCATGCACCTATCTCTAATATGTGGTTGATGATATAGGGGTCCATCCACATTATCTATATTTTGCCTAGGTTCTTCAAATACTTGGAGTCATAGAGAAAAATGAATTCTCCTACTATCACCTTGTTCTTTATATGCTTGTCATGTTAAAACTTTTGGCACACCTTTTCTATCTACTAGTTCCACTTGTCTTGGGTACATATCTCATCTAAGTGCTCCAAGTCCTCTAACCTTGTGTTTAGTGAATCTTGGTCATCTAACCAACCAATACACATGATTCATTATTATGGTACCAATAATTCCATTGGTAGGATTACCTCAATTCCAAACACTAGTTGAAATGGTGTAGCCTTGTTTAGGATCATGTAGGTTATGTGATATACCCATAACACTGCCAATACTTGATCATCCCAGTCCTTGTAACCAACATTACATATCTTTGTGAGGCATGTTCCTATTATTTTTTTAAATACCTTAACTATGTTGTTTTCTTATGGATGATAAGGGGTAATTTTATGGTAAACCACCATATACTCAGTCAATATGATGTGGATTGTTTCATTGATAAAGTGAGTTACCCTATCACTAGTTAGACTAAGAAAGCACCTATATTGGCTAATTATGTTTTCCTAGATGGAACAAATCATTGTGGTGGTTTTTAAATCTTTTATTATCATAGCCTCAACCCACTTGGTGAAATAATTTGTTTTTACCAAAATATACCTTGCCCCTATGTGTCATGTTGTGGGATTTATTGGCCTAAGAAAATCAATGGCCCATTTTTCAAATAGCACTTAGGCAAGAATGGGGATGATGGGAATCTCATCCTAATGGTTAGGCTTCTTTATACACTGGTATATGTTACATGCCTTGGCATAATCCTTGGAATCTTGGGATAGGCTTGGCCACCATAAACTTAACTACAACACTTTTCTTGCCATTACATTTCTAGCACAATGTCCTCCTGTTATGCCTTCATGCACCTCTTGCAAGATGGATTCTCTTTCATGCTTCAATACACATTGGCATAACACTTCATCTCTACTGAGCTTATATAGTTCTCCAATAATGATTTAAAAGGGGATAGTGTGAACTACTAGTTGTTTCTTCTCCTTATTCATCATAGTCTGGGGTGCACCCTAGACATTATAAAGGTGGTGATCTCCACCAAATCTTTAGGGATATGTTAGACTCTATAAAATTATGTGTCTAGCATGTCATCCTCAATAGGCACCATTGCATCATTAGAATTGATGCAATACAAATGGTCTAGCCCCAAATTCTACTTTTTAGGCTTAACCATAATGGATAACTAAAACTCCTAGAATAGAAATATCCATCTGCATATGCTCTTATGTAAAATAGGCTTGTTCACAAGGTACTTGAGAACCTCATGATTAGTGGAAAAGATGAATGGGGTTACCAACAAATATTTTTTGAATTTTTGTAAGGCATAGATCATGGCAAACACCTTATGCTCTATCATCATTTAAATCTTCTCTACTAAGGTTAACTTTCTACTAGCAAAGGAGATGAGATGATCCATTTTGCCTTCACTAGGCTACACCAAGATTACACAAATCATAGAGATAAAAGCATTAGCATGGACATGAAAAGGTTTTACCTAATTGGGGAACTATAAGATATGCATGCTATATAATATAAGCTTCAGGGTCTCAAATGCATCTTCTTATGCTTTGCCCCAGTAGAATGGTCCAACCTTATGCAAAAGATTTTCTAGTGGTGCCATAATCTTTACATAACTCCTTATAAATTTTATGTAATATCCATAGTGGCCAAGAAAAGTGTGAATGTCTTTCTATGTGGAAGGGTTTTTTAACTGAATGATGATGGTGACCTTTGTTATATCGATGAGTAAACCATCCTTTAAAATAATGTTCCCAAGTAGGGTTCTAAATAGTGTTACAAAGATGCACTTCTTTAGGTTTAGGGATATCTAAAACTACCTGAAACTCTCAAACATTAGTCACAAGGTATCACAATGGTATTTGATAAGGCCATACACTATCCAATCATCTAGATATACTTAGAGGAACCTATGGATGAAATCCTTGAATGTAGTTATCACCACTCTAGAGAACATGGATGTCACATTCCTGAGTCTAAAGGGCATCATATTGTAATCAAAATAAACCTATTTATTCATAAAGGTTATTTTGGGCTTATCCTCCTCAATTTGGAATTGGTGGTAGCTAGAGAACCCATCAGTGAAGGTGTAGATTTCACAACCTACGAATCCTTCTAAGACTTCATCAGTGAATAGATTTCGGAAGGGGTCATTAACATGGGCAACATTCAACATTCTATAATCAATGAAAATGCAAATGTTCCCATCTTTCTTGATGCTTATTACCATTGGGCTCACCCACTTAGAATCTTGCATAGGTTAAATGACCCCTATTCCCATCATAGCATTGATCTCTATTTTGACCTCGGTATAGAGGTTGGGATTCATCCTCTAAGGGTTATTCTTTATTGGTCTTACACCATCGATTAAATTTATGCTTATTTTCCCAAGGCATGGGTGGGTGCCTTTCATATCTTGATAAGTCATAGGGAACAAGTCTTGGAAATATTTTAAGATGTCTATGATGATTGAAAAATTTGCATTAGACCAATAGGTACCTAGAGTAGCCATAATTGGCCCTCTTTCTACATTGATATCCACTTTCATGATCTTAATGGGGTGCGATATGGCTCATTGTTCTCCCAATGTGAGTCCTTGACTTGTTGAGTTCCCTATATTATCTAAACATGAATATGATTGGGTTCTTCTTCAATGGGATTTCTATCATCTACCTGGTGCATGAGCTTTCTTCTAATAGTCAGCATTTTCCAATAGCACTCCTTCCAAGTTTCATTGTCTTCCTCTCTTGAGTCACTTTTGATAATTTTATACTCAAATAAGGTCAAGAATTCCAACCTTTTTTATCCAAACATATCTTTCAATCACTCCTCAAGAATGGTGGTATATGCAAACACTATCCTCTAAATTACTCGCAATAGCTCAACTAGTTCCAAGTTATGTGATGAAAAGGAGAAGGTATGCACAAACTTCTCCTTAAGGGTCTCCCAATTATTTATCTCTTGACATGTCTCATTGACCATATACCATGATCATGCCCATGTCTTCAAAGTCCTATAAAATGCATGCATTCATAATTTCTTTAGGGTAGTCATACTATAATCAGCCCATGTCTTTTCACATAGGTGCATATCCACCATGGAGTGAGATTTACCAAAGTATGCCAAAATATACAAATTCACATTAATCCTCTCAAACCTAGTGCACATGAGCATATTTACCTCTATCTAAGTTGACAAGTTAGACCTTTGTGCTTCCCACCAATGTGTGGTAGTGTTTTTTAAGTTGTACACAAGTGCACCCATTATGTCTATCTCTTTAGAGATGCATACTTCAAGGTCATTAACATACCTTTCCATTAGGTTATACCCTTCAAATTTTGGAAGTAATACAAGCTTGCCTTTACTCAGGTAGATTACCCTTTTTGCTTTCTTCTCCTAGCATGAGACCCATCATTTCAAATCATGATCAATTTGGACCCATCCAATCCTCATGAGCTTTGGCACCTTTGCATGAACCAAGCAGGATCTATGACTGGTGGCCTCATAAGCCTCTTCAACCCATTAGTCACAAGTGACACTAGTGGTGTCTGAGGTAGATTTCCCATCCTCATAAGAAATCACTCCATGATTAGAGAGATGGATATTTTCAACACCTTGTACCATAATGTTATAAATATATTTGATTTCATTCTCTAAATCAACACTCTCCATATAAGGGGTTCATTGGTCACTTGAAAGTGGGATTTATACCCTTTCCTTACCATTTTTGAAGGTCATGTATTACTTCTTCAAGTGAATATCTACATTATTGGTGTAGCACTAAGGCCTTCCTATAAGTGTTGGGTAGTTATCATATTTAGCCAACTTTATAACCTTGAAGTCAGCATGGAATTTAGTGCCCATAATTTCTACAATGGTTCCCTATATAATTTTGATCAATTTCAATCAAGTTTTTTTGGCCATGAAAAGTACATTAGGAGAAGGCCTTAAGGCTAGCCTGCCCATCTTCTCCCATACATTTTTGGTTAGTATATTGACCTCTATGCTAGTCTCGATCATCATCTCATAGATGGACCATCCATCGATGGTGGCATTTATGAGTAACTCTTGGTCATACTCTATGTTATTAGTATGCCTTAATTCATGCACCCACTCCATATATAACACAATAAATTCAATTGTATGGGCTTAGTAACTTCACTTAGATTTCTACCTGTGTGCTCTAATATCAATTCTTTTAGTATGAGAGCATCCCATCCATTTACAAGAGGCATAGGTTCTCTATCAACTCCTATACTTTATCCTCCTAGCTATCTTTCTTTCTGCATGAGGTAGTAGCATGTGCTTCTACATATCTATCTAGTTGGATTTCTCCTTATATATTTTATATTACACTCATGGCTTATTATAGGATGTCCTTTTGATGCACTGGGTTAGGGTAGGGTGTAGATTTTGGCTCAAATCACATGATGCATTCAGTGTGGCATAGTTTTCCATATTTTAGGCATAGTTATTATGTTAGTGCAGTTGGTGGCTAAGTGATGAACCCAATTTTTGTGGTTTCCTATACCTTGATTGGTTCCATACATATTGGATGTGCCTTTGGATCCCATTTCCAATCTTTAAGCTCATGACTGATCATCCCTATACCCCTATCAGTGCCCATTTTTCCTTGGGTTAGAGTTTTATACAAGTCAAGGCACTGCTCAATTGCATTCAGTCCTTGATAATACCTACACATTAGATGTATTGGGAAGTCATGCTGATAGTGCTTAATCAACCTACATTTATAACATAATCACAGTTAGAATCTTCCTCCACCACATCCTCTACCTTGATCTTTGGTGCCACTTTGGTTCCCATAGCCAGCATTCTATGAGCCATAACCCTCATTTCCTTGGTTTTCCTACCCTCTAGCTATTGTAGTTACCTATCATACACCTCTCTCCCTATTCTGGTACATCTCATCAATTACTCAATAGTTAGTTGTGTTGTGAGTGTAGGCATGACATAACTTTTAGTATATGGTTGTGCTGACCTAACTTGCATGTTATAATAAGGGGTAGTTAAAAACATCATGTACCTCATGACAAAATTTATAGCTAAGAAGTAGTGTGCACACATTCCTCTAAGAGCAGTTATTTTTATTATGCCCCTTCATCTTACACTTAGTACATCACAACCTACTTTGGGATTTTTGTGTTGAGCTAGCAGTTAGCTTTTATAGTTGGGAGGCTATAGATACAATTTGTGCCTCTATGAATACACTAATGCCTTTATCGGTGCTTCCAACCACCTTAGCCCTGAGCATAGTTTTAAGTGCTTCTTGAGGTTCTATGAATGCTTTCATAGATAGTGCCCTTTTAAAAGGGACTAATAATCTTCCAATAAACCATTACACATTATGGGAAGGGTGAATGTCATAAGGGAGCTTGAAAAGAAGAATCTTGAATCTAGCATCATAAAAGTACACACTCTTTGATAATCCCTAGTTGATATCCTTAAGTGTAGTGATGTTTTGATACCAAAACTTAGGTCTATCAAACTCCTTTAGGAAGGCTCCCTTTAGGGTGTCATAATCAACCATAGCTAGGTTAGGATAAAACTTTCTATACCAAGTATGGGCATGATCAAGGAAGGTTATCATGAACTAGGTTACCTTGTGCTTAGACTAGATTATTCCTTGAGTGCACCATTATAACTCACACTTGAGCACATGATCTATGGTATTTTCCACACCATGATACTCTATTAGGCATATGTCCATCTTATAATAGATATAGGGTTGGGGATTAGATAGTGCCTAAGGTGCTTGTCCTTCTTTTGTTGGTCCTCCCAGGCCTCCAAACACTAAGATATGCATTGGTCTCATGGTTATTACTAATACCATAGAAGATGATGATGTTATACTATTGAATAGTGGCATAGGGCCACTTCTTATCAGTTTTTGCCTAAGTTATGTAGCTGAAATTAGCTAGACTGGGGTGCTTATGCTCATGTTTTATCTAGTCAAGCTATAACCTTGAATTATAGATGTATATTCACTTACCTCCTTGTATGAGATAACTTGTTCAATCACAAAATTTTGGTCCAAATTTTCAAAATGATCAAAGTCTACATCGATAATGAGGTTAATTGTTAATATTTTATTTTCCTTTAGGGAATCTAGTGCATGAACTCACACCATAGGTTCAAATGGGTTAAGTACATCTAGTGCATCTCTAATGGTTAAGTTCTAAAGGGACCATGAGCATTCACCCATCAACTATGGATCTTGTTCCAAGGCTTCAAGGGTTCCTTCCTTAGGTCCTAGTTACCATTCAACAGATCCTTCTCCATGCCCTTCTTACTCATTACAAGTCCTCTCAGCACTTTTAGGTTCCAAATATTCTATAATTCCATGCCCCCTCTTATTATAAGCCTATCTCCTAAGATCTTAGTTTTCGATTTTCTCATCTCCTTCCATTGTGCCTCTTTTACATGTCTTCTTCCCCAATGCACTTCTTATATGTGAGAATACTTTAGCCTTTTATCATCACTATTTCAAATCCATAATCTACCATCAATTTCTTGAGTTTGGTGCTGATTTATTTCATAAACATGCCTTTGGGTTTACATAAGAACTAGTACTCTAATTATTTAGGGTAGGATTATGTCGATACCATTAACTCAAGCATGTAGTTATTCAGTGCCCCTTGCCACTATTTATCTATGGCTCTAGTCTAGGTGGCATCTAAGTTATCAAGCCTCTCTAGGAACACTTTCATCCATTCAAGGTGTTATTTATAGCTTTGGCTTCTATGGATCACATAAAAAGCCAACCACTGGTACACTTGTTCTAGTAGTTTACAAAAAAAAACCTTGTATAGGGCATCATACAAGTGGTTATAGACCCACTTCTTTAGGTTTTATCCTCTATAAGTTATATGCCTTAACATAAAGCTATATGTTACTCATTATAACTATCACTCAATATTCTTGAGGGAGAGTCAGAGTATTGTCCTGGTGCACCATTGTAGTAACAAAATTCAACAGTCTTGGTAATGGAACCAAAATGTTATAGAAAAGTAGGCATTTTGATCATGGGCCTAGTCATGGACCTTATGTTCTCACCCAAATCATAGTGGAGAATGGACCAAGGTCTATGTTAGGTTAGTTGTGCCATGGTGTAACTCTATTCTTTATGGGCTTAGGTTAGTGAAATGATGGTTGTGCTTTCATAGGTGCAATATTTAGATTTCATAGGCTTAAGGGAATTTAGGTACTTAAGGTCCAAATGGGTGTTGGGTTAAAGGATTAGGCATAGAATTGTGCTTAATTGTGGGCATCATTTCAGGGTGTAGGATCTTAATCACACTTAATGTATTCCTATCATGGGTTTAAGGTTCATTACTAGTTACAAGCCCACCATAAATGAGTTAGTTTATAAACTCATGATATCTCAACATACATTTGAAATACTTAAATCATTTAATCCATCAAACATTCATGCAAAGTATTATTCATTAAATAAGTTAAATAACAATACAAATACATCAACACAATTGAGCAAAATCTTGGCTTAAGCTACTATAGGCCTAGAGGTTCATAGGAAAGCTTAGGAGTTATAAAGGGGATTTTATAATCATCCCAAAATACTTATATATTCTAATGAAAACTATCCAACATCAATTTTCTAGAGCTTTGCTACTCCATTCCTTTTCCTCTTCAACTAAACTCAGCTTCCTTTTATAGGATTTGAAGCATCCCAAGATCATGGGGAATGGATCACACTGACCATTAAGCTATCACTAGAGGTACACATCTCACTACCTCCAATACACTTATCTTTAATGTCCTATCATTATCCCATGTGCTTGCTTCCCAATGCTACTTGATTCAAAAAGAGCTACTTATCTTTAATAGCTATTCATTGTCCCATATGTCTGCTTCCCAATATTGATTAGAGTTATTAGATGCCATCTAGTTGACACCACTAGAAGATAAAACAAAAATCATCCTCCATGATTACCTAGCACCTAGATGTTTACTAAGTTGGCACAGATCCACTACATATCATGAAAAGGGGCCCAAAAATATTTTATTTTGCATCATCTTGTGAAGGATTTATCTTATATGTGTTAGGTCCCATAGATTTAAATATATTATGTGAGAGATACTCAAAGTGATCAAAACTGAGTTTGAATAACTATTCATCTATCATATCATTAGTAATGTCAGCATCATTATCATAACAATATAAAAATTTATTATATTATTATTTTCATTATACCAATAAAGGAAGATCATATGTTTGATTTTATTGTTGTGTACTTACCATTGGTTCATTTTCAAATGGATGTTTCTTTATTTTTTTATCATGTTATTCATTTTCTTTCTCTTTATGTGTATCTATGTGCACCTTAAATATGAGTTCCTTATGAACATCTTGAGATAAATGATTTTTCATGCTTGATTCACCCATATCATAAGTTGATATATTAACAAGTGGAATAGATTACTTGGGTATTATAATTTGAGGAACCCATTCCATGTTAGAGTGTAAAATTTTAAATTATTTGAATGGGTCATCATTTGTAGTAATTATTTTTTATGGCCAATCACGTATGAATTTTACACATCGATGTAAAGTATATGTCCTAGTTTCTATAATGTGTATCCAAAGTCTACCCAAGATTAATTTATAATTCAATTATTGAGATAGTACTTGGAATGTAGATTGTATTGTTATGGGTCCCAATGTCACACATAATGTGATTCAACCAATTGGTGGGTTACATGAATTATCAAATCCTTTGATATGGATGTATGGTTTTTTAAGAAGATCATTGTTTACACCCATTATTTTTAAGAATTTTGTGTTGAAAATTTTTAGACTTGATCCATTATCAGTTATCACTCTTTTGATTCCTTTATTATGAATATTGACTTCTATAAATAAAGGTAGCTATTGATCAATGATATCCTTTGAGGATATATCTTTATAGTTGAAAGTGATGAGATTTGCATTATTTTTGAGATCTTGCATAATATCCACAAAATAAGTTATCTCTATGTCACTTGGTACTTGGGTTTCATGCAATCTTAATATAAGATATCCTTGTAAATAGTTTATTATTTCAAAAGCTTAAGGATTGAGATCTTATCATGTGTATTTCTTAAGTGATTGAAAATATCATATCCCTTATATTTTATGACTAGATTAGGCTTAAGAGGAACCTATTGTATATTAAAATATGACTAAATAGGTTGGGAAATATTTCCTTTTCATGTATTAAAAGTGTGGACAACAAAATCAAATATAAGTTATCGGAGAATAATGGGAGTGGGATGATAGTTGTCAATTTAATAGGTTCTAGGGGGACAAAATTCTAGGAGCATACACGTTAGTGATTATTTAAGCTAAATAAGGGTTTAGTATTATTACAATAAGAGTTTTAAATAAATATTTTTTCATCTTGTATTAAATCACTTTCCTTATTTTTACTAATTTGTTGACTCCATTTAATTATATCATTGATTTTTTTATTAAATTGGTTAAAACTAGGTTAAGGGGCCCCACTTCCATATAAAATATACCAAAATATAGGCATGACAAATTATAAAATAGAGAGGGATAAAAAAACTTGGAAATAAAACACCCCACCACCAAAAAGATATTAAACTTCAGAAAAAATCCTAGTAGAACAAACGAAAGCAGAGAAGAAACTAGCTAGTCAGATTTAGAATAGATGACTAGTTTTTTGGCCATTAAACTTTCCCCTTTGATGCTCACTTTCCCTTTGGTGAATTTGGCCATGGAATATTATTTTTCATCACTTTTCCTCTTTCATTTTAGGCTAGTAAACTTGGCTTCATCCTTCTCCTTCTCAAGCTCCCTGTTATCTTCTACCCCTTCACTCTGAGTAGTATTATTTCCCTATGGGATGAGATCCTCAATTCTTATAGGATATTTGACAACCTACATGTATATGATCTCAAAACCTATCATCCCTTTTATATTATCAAATTCCTCTACAATCTCATTATAAAGTAGTTTTTGCATTGTAATATTAGTGAATAGCTTGTCCATTGAGTGCTCAATAACCTCCTTGTTCTTAGAATTTTGAATCCCTCAGCCCCTATTATAAATTAGGGATGCATGAATGGGGATGACCCTATTTATTCCTCTGATTTTGGAATCCCCCTGAGAGGACTCACCTCTAGCTCCCTCAAACTATTCATTACCATCTTTTTTGGCATCAAACTTAGTAAAAACATCCTCTGCCTTTTCTAAATCCTCCTGCTCACTAGGAATATTGATTACCTCCAAGATGGTTTTGGACCATAAAGGTTCCCATTTCTTGATTAAAATAACAATTAAACTTTGATGGATGATGTCTGTCAATGGGTTGACTTTGAAGTTCATCACCATAGCTTCCTATAATTTAAGTATAAAAAATAGGAGATTGATAGTGTGCCCATTGAAATGATTGAGCAATAGAAAGTGATGGGAGAATATCATAGTGTGTTTACCTTTTAATGTGATATACCTCATTATTTGTAGATAGACATTAGGTCACTTCTCGATAGTTTAGTCCTCTTAAACCCTTTTTGGGACACTACCTTGGGTTTTTTCTTTTCCTTGTTGAAGAATATATTAATGGGCTCCTCCTTCCTCTTCTTGTCCTTAAATTCTTTGACACTAGAATATTCCATACCTTTTATGTCCCCAATAATATATTATGTTATCAAGATTATTATTTCATACATATGAACCTCCTTATCTTTCCAACCCTAGGTGAAGTCCTTAGATAGCCCTATATCATGGCTAACCAATCACTCCATGAAGGACACCAAGCCACCTTTGACCATTTTGTGCCAAACATACTCATCTACTTTGATGTCTTCATAGGATATGGGATCAAAATAATCATGATCACCACCCATAGTTTTTTTATGAAATATTCTTCCATAGGCTTCCCAATTGAAACCCTTAGAGATGTGATGCATGTTGGAATTGGGGCCAAATAATTTATTGTTGTAGGATGTCAAGTTGGGTCAAGAATGCAAAATCTTAAGAGATGACTAGATAATAATCTCCTTACATGTTTTAGCATCTATTCCTTTAAACTAAATTTTATTTGTCATTAAATTGGTCATCATTTTTTTGTGTGGGTTGTCCTCTATCTAATTCAATTAAGGGAGTAACGTCAATAAGGAAATTAGTACCATGCTAGCTTGGAAAGAGCTAGAATGAACCTCAAGATTAGCCATCTTATCAGTGCTTTTGTTCCCTTCTCTATACATGTACACTAGTGACACCACTTTGAAGTAAGGCATTAAGTTTTTAGCATCATTTATAATCCTGACAATGTTCCATGATGACTGAGTCGGGCCTTTTAGGTAATTTATGATGTTCATAGAATCACCCTCGATTTGAAGAAACTCCATGCCCAAATTTATAGTGAGGTTGATACCCTAAAGATTTTCTTGGGATTATATAACATGATTCATTTGGGTCCCTAGGAGACCTATGTAGGTAGCCCTAATATTCTCATAAGAATCTTTGATGACACCTCTTGTTCCCCCTAGGCCCAAGTTACCTTTTGTAGCCCTATCAAATTTTAGTTTAATCCAATTATGTGAGGGATGAGACCTCTTGAATTTAGATCTATCTATGATTTTTTTATGGGAGGTACCTAGGAGAACAAGATTTATGTGACCAATAATCTAGGAGAAAATAGGGGAATTAGGTTTATCCAAATAAGAAGCATATGATAGCTAGTTTTATTTCACAAGGGCCATGATTATCTTAAATGTTGAGGAGGGAGTTAGCTTTTGGTTATTAAAGATAATCAAGTTTATAGATAACCAAATTCCCCAAAAAAAATGGTGTAGGTCCAAGTTCTACTAGAATTTCAAAGCAGGGAATCCTAAGGTGGATTCCATTAGGTGATAAGATCCTTGACACTTCTTGGGGTGACCCAGGACAAGTTGGAAAGGATAAAGAAAGAGAGATAAATGGAAGAGGAAAAAATATAGGAAAATAATAAATGCTTAGTGGATTTATCCTTCTTTTTGTGTAGTACACACTGATTAGGGATTAGGATTCCCCTCTTTATCAAATTGTCCACTATGAGGATCTTGTTCTGGGTATATAAATAGAAGAAGACATTGATTTTAAGGATGAAAATTTTAATCCAAAATACATTCCAATTTACCTCAATCTCCTCTTGATCCTAGAGAGAAAGATATCCATATTTGTTTTAGTAAAGGCCATTGGGGTCAACTTTCTAGATTATGTCATCCTATTTTGGGAATATGTTGATATGAATGTTCTAGAGAGTTAAATTTAAATCTTGGAGAAATAGAGTTTGGTTCTAATTGGAATCTTATTTATGCAAAATTTTCCATCTTTTTTTTCCTTCTATAACCTCCTAGTAATCACATACCTTGTGAATGATGGTATCCTTGAATAAATTGAACAACTCCAAGTCTTGAAAGGTGGAGGCCAAAGGGGATTGGATACAAGAATCCTACCAAAATTCAACTTTATTTCCTTTACCTATGTCCATTTAAGACATTTTTTAGGATATATTTTCTTACACTTAGTTCTCACCAAAAATTTGAATCGTTGCCTAGACCTTCATCAATTAGGAAGGAATGACCTTCCCTAGAATTCAAGTATTTTGCCCTGATAATGTTAGTCCAAAACTTATCTTCATTTATCACCCTCTAGCCTTGTTTTTATATAAGATATTGGTTCATGGATCTCACCCTTATTATCCCCATTCCTCCTTTTGAGGTCAAAAGACAAGCCTTATTCCAAGAGATAAGGGCAATATTGAATCTATCCTTAAATCCTCTCCAAAAAACAAATTTTTGAATTTGTTCAATCTAGTTTACCACTTTTTTTGGAATGAAAAACAAGGATATGAAATAAAATAGGATGCTTTGGATGGATCTCTTCATAAGTTACAATTTTATGGTTTGTAATAAGAGGTTTCCTCTCCATCTGGATAACTTCCTCTGAATCCTATCAATGAGGGGATTCCAAAGTTCAGATTTCATGGGACCATTAAAAAGAGCAATATCAAGGTATAAAGAGGGAAGGTTTTTAATAACATAGCCTAGAATCTTGGATATATTTTCTTACAGGGCTATTTGAGTGTTAATGAAAAATAATGAGATTTTAAAGAAGTTTACACACTATCCAGAAATAATCTCATAGATTTCCAAGATTTTTTTGAATCACTTGGCTTCATTAACTGAGGTTTCCCCCATCATCAATGTGTCATCTAAAAATTGATGATGAATGACCACTCTGGTGTCAGGGGCCACTATGATTCCTTTGATGATTTTATAAGTTTTATCCTTGTCTATAATCCTACTCAAATATTTAGACATGATGATGAAAAGATACAGGGAAAGGGGATATCCTTGTCTGATCCCTCTTCTATATAGAAAAAAAACCCTAGGGACATTATTAATTATAACCAAGAACATGGTAGTATAAATGCAAGAAGAGATCAAATTTATTATAGACTGATTAACGCTGAACCGAATAATAATTTTATAGATAAACTATCAAGAGACTCTATCATAGGCCTTGTTCATGTTTAGTTTGAGGAACATTCATTGTCTATAGGATTTGGCCACTAAGTGGATGGTTTTATGGGATATAATAATACCATATGATATATATTTTCCAAATATGAAATCCCCTTGTTGTTCTATAATCATTTTATCTAGCAATACTTGAATTTTTAAAGATAAAATTTTGGTATAAATTTTGTAGAAGGTGGAGCATAAGTTGTTGGACCTAAAGTCTATCAAATTAATGGCCCCTTATTTGTTTAAGATAAATAAAATAAAAGTGTTTTTGAAATATTATAGTATATTACTATCTTTAAATAACTTTCAGACTTCTAGGCAGACTTTAGTTTGAGTAATCTCCCCAAAAAAATAAAAAAAATAATGGAGGGAAACCATCAAGACCTGGGGCTTTGTCCCCTTATAGATAAAAAATAATACATCTAATTTCATCATCTAAATGGAGGGAGAGTATGGAATCATTATCCTCCTATGAAATAACCCCTTCAATAAGATTGACCACCTGATCTTCAAGCTGAGCATCCTAAGGGGGAACAAAAGCTAGCAATTTTTTGTAAAAATTGACAATTTGACCCTCGATGGTTTTTTACTCCTTGTAACAAATGCCATCTTCCCCTTTGATTTATAATATTAATAGGTTATATAAATTCTTATATGTCTAGGTATCTAATAACTTAGTGTTTTTATCCCCCTCCTTCAACTAGGTTTTCCTAGATTTATATTGCTAGTAAGTTTCTTCCTTAGCTTCTAGGTTATGGAAAAGGCTTAGAAGTTCCTTTTCTTTTTCCTAGAGAGAAGGGATAGAGATGGAAGAATTAATTTATATTTATAAACTACTAATTTCTTCCTCTATAAGCCATTTTTGAAGGAAGATGTTCCTGAACACTTCTTTGTTCCAAACATTGAGTTTATGTTTGATGTGTCTAAGCTTCATGGCTAGGGTGTACATTATAGAGCCTTGTACTAGGAATTTCCTCCATTCCTTGATGGAATATTTCAATGTCTAATTATAAAGCCACATTTTATCTAATCTAAATGGATTAATTTTGGCTCTAGACATCTTCTCACTTTGGAATAAAAGTAGGCTATGGTCAGACCTAATCCTTGGCAAAGAAGAGAGTGAACTAGTTAAATTAAGATTCCATTTTAAAGAGATCAAAAACCTATCAAGTCTAACTTGGATATTATTATCACCCAATATCATATTATACCATGTTTAGGGATAATCCTTTAAGTCCACATTAACTAACCTAGCTTCAGTAATAAGCTCAATGAATTCAATCATACTATCAGTCAGGGAACAAATTCCCCCTTTCTTTTCTCCTAGGGTCAGGGGTGAGTTGAAGTCCCCTAATACCATCCAACACTAATTTTTTAAGATGTTTTTTGGAGTCTTTTAGATTTTACCATAATCTATACCTATCATTCCTAGAGTTTGGAGCATACACATTAGTGAATACCTGATCATTTTTAGTGAGAATATCTTGGAAAAAATTGTAATATGAGACTTGGTTTCAATTAGGGGATTACCATCCAAAACCTTAGGGTCCCAAAACATTGCTAGCCCACCAAATGCACCTTTAGATTTGTTATAGCTACATGAATCTTTATCCCAAATGTTAGATTTAATATTCAATAGTTTTTTCACAAACATTTTAGATTCTTAAAATAAAACAATATTAGGTTTGTACTTCATAATTAAATTTCTTGCTAGTCCCTATTTCCCAAGGTTATTTAACCCCCTTATATTCTAAGAGAGAACTTTCATTTATCATTGTTTCAAAAGTGTCTAAGGGTCATCTATGTACCCTTCACAACCTATCTATCTATTTCTAAAATCCTATCACTTTGAGATGAGGGTCTACCTGAAAGTTTATGGTCTTCTCCAACTTTTGTTTATTTCCTACCCTTTTTATTTTGAACATTCATCAATGGTTATTTATTTGAATCCATGGATAGATCAGATCTTTCCCCTTTTTTGTTGAGGAACACTGGACTTCAAAAGGGAAGGATTGACTTGACTCCCCTAATCATCTAGAAAGAGTTGTAAGAAGTTGAGGGGGATCAATTTCTTGGAGAAATAGGTCTTTGTCTAGTAAATCAGTACAAGCAATGGTATAAGAAGATATCAATCAAGGACTATCCTAAGGAACCTTAAGGGGAGAAGGGGAAACCAAAGATGCAAGCATGGATTTAGCAAGGATATCCCTCAAAGAGGAGGGGGATCTGATTGAAGGCACTTACATCAATCCAATTGGGGAAGCTGATGCAGGGACATCCCAAGGGGGGATAAATATCTTTAGAGCTATGGATGGTCTTAGAGGAGTCAAATTCAAAAAAAAATCCCCAAGCTGAGAGGAGCCGAAGCAGGTTTGGGGGGTTGGGGTGGGGGAATTATATCATTGATTTATTTAGAAATGTATGAGAGATAATAAGTAATGATTGTCATAATATATTGTGCAATGAAAAAACTAATAGATGTATCCATATTAGACATTATTAATTCCTTTTTAATTAATATAAATATAATTTTTAGATTTTAATAATTTATAAATCAAATAAACCCTAGGGAAAGCTAATATTTTTCACAAAAAAATACTCAAAGGTCAGGTTCACCAAAATTTTCACACTTTTTTGGGTGGGTTAGGGGGAATAGCCTAATAAAATATGGAGTAATCTATTCTAAAATTAGGAAAATTAAATGAATTTAGATTTATAATATTTTGATAAATATGTTGAATCTAAGAATATGTTAAATATTGTTTAACCCTTTTTTAGATGTGTTAATGAGGGTTAAAGGGTAGAATATCCTATACACAAGGATGAATAAAACTATTTTAGATCATGCCAATTAATTTAAAACTTAGATAAATGAATATTCTAAATTAAAATGTTAAGTTATGCTAAATATAGAAAGTACATTCAAAATAGTAATAAAAAATAGGAAGAGATAATACTTATCTTATCTTCAAATACATAGATAGATCTAAGACATGTAGGTGTGGAAATAAGTAGGAACAATATCAAGATCCAGTCCTCAAATTCTATATATATTATTTCTAGAGGCTTGAACACTTGCATCATCCTTGGGATGTGTGTCAATGTAGTGTCTTGGTATAAACAAAATTATTTGATATAGAATATTCAATGTATTATGGAGTATTCACCTAGAGATTTCTATGTTTTATGTCACCTTTATGCTGATATATTTTATTCATGTGCATATCTTGTTGATGAGTAATTATGGATCAAACCTTATCTCTTCATCTTAGGTCTTTACACCTTGCTAAAAATGGGTAAGTGGGATCATGGTGTTAATTTGGCCTCAAAGACCCATCCATCAATGAGTGTTTCCTACATGGCCAATACTTTAAAGAGGGCCTCAAATATATGTAGTTCTACCCTATGCATTGGCTTATGTGTGCAGAAAGGTTAAATATACTATACATATGGGCATGCAATGACCTAGCTTATAACTTGAAAAATATTTCTCATGGATTATTCTTTAAGTGCTTCAGACCTATAATATAATTATTTTTTAACACTAAATTGAGATGGTTTAATATAGTATATGATTGATAATATATAAAATAATTAACACAAGGGTGATAAACATATCTATAATAGTACAATTAATTTTTAAACTTAAATAAACAATATTCTAAATTTAAATGTTGAGATATGCTAAAAATGGAAAGTAAATATATTTATTGATATTAAAATAAATTAAAAATAAGAGTACTTGGTTTATTATTCACATGTAGATCTAGGTTGAAACAAGCTAAAAGTGGACTAGATCAGGATTCTAGAATAGTCATCATATTTTGTAAGTTTTCATTATCTAGTCTTAGATGCTTGCATTAGATCTGGATGGTAGCCTCGACCCTACTATTTAACTTGGATGTAGGTTTATAGTATGAAATATTAACTATATTTGGGTGCAACCAATTGGAAACTTTTATATTTTATTTCACATCTTCTTTAGTGTGTTCAAATATCATGCACATGTTATCACTCTTTGTCAAAATATAAAACCTTATCTTTCTCACCCTTAAAGTGACTATGGGAAAAATGTGTTAGTCATCATATGGTGTTGATCTACCAAAAATATCCTTTGTTAATGGTAACTACTTATATATCTAATACTTTTAATATGGCCTCAAACTTATGAATTTATCCCCTACATGTTAGCTCGTGTGTGTATCAAGATTCAACATATGATAAGCAAGTATATAGAGTGACCAAGCTTGTAACTCAGAAAATATGGCTCATTGATTGCTCCTTTAGTATGTTAGACCTGTATATGATTTTTCCCTATGATTGATATTGAAATAAGAAAGAATAGGGATGTTTTTCTCACTTGAATTCTTGATTCAATGTTTTTAGTAAGTTGCCTTGTGATTGTCTACATCTATGTTAGGTGTATTCTAGGTGAGGAATGAATGAGGATTGATATTATATATATATATATATATATATATATATATATATACATACATACATACACACACACATACCAATCCCTTTTGTAAATATCTCAAATTAAGTCACTTAGGTTAACCATAAGGATACATTTCATTTGCAAATTTAATGACTTTAGGATATTGGACACTTAGTTTGGCATAAGACACTAGTGTTAGTGTAGGCATCTAATTAGGACATAAGTGTTTAGGAAGATGGAAAACATATACAATCCCAAAACTTTTAGAGGAAGATAATAATCAAATTTATAGAATTTTGAGTAGTATATACGTCTTAGCCATTAGAATAACATATGGTCAGACAAAGAGATAAGAAATAGGCACAAGAAATAGTGGATGTGAGCCTTTTAGCATCAAGAAGGTCTTAGGAATGAAGGGCACATATATGACAAGTAATTTTCAATTATATAAGATTGAGGTGATATATAATTCATATTTAGTTTATACATTTGTTTCCCCTGTAATCTAGTAATGAAATTGTTAGTTTAAAGGAAAAGAAATGTGTACCTAGGTGTATATAAGACACCTTGTCTTTACATGAGTCCCATTTGAGTGATTTGATAGTGAGTAACCTACTACCAAGATCATGTTACAATATATAATTAGTGCATATAATATGGAATTAAAATAATTTAAAATACTTGAAAGTAAAGAGAGTAAGGTTTGGTGTATATCTATGTATCAATGTAACCATCTCACCTTTTGGAAATTTGATTTGAAGAGATGATTTATTGTGAATCCTTAAAGCTAAAATTAGTATAATATTAAAACCTAAAAGTATAAATATATATAAATATTGGATGTAAATTTTCCCCCAACCTTAGTGAAAATGTGAGTTTCCACTCGACAATTGATATTAGATCCATCATGTAACCCAGTCATACTTATAACCTAGTGAGCATGAATGATCCAAATAAACCCACACTATAAATCTGGTGTGGGTGGATTATTTGATCACTCCATCCTATAAACTTTGTAATATTGAGTGATGTAATAACCTTAACCTTTCAAAAATTGAACCAAATATTGTAATAGATTTCTCAATTAAAAAATGATCTTGGTGTATGTTAAATTCAATAAAATTATTTGAAATATAAATGTTGATTTGATTTTACAATTTAAGGTGCTCTTTTACATGGCATATTCACCTCATATATGTATCAAGTTGAAACTTGTCTATAATAATGGTACTAATGTATAGAATGCTACCACAAGTGTGTATCTAAATAATATAATTATGATATTTGGCTAATCTAAAATTTTGTAAGTATGGAAGACATGTTCCCATGACATACCCCCATTATAATCTAAAAATTATGAATACTCAATACGTTTTCAAGTCATGTTTTTTTTTCATACCCCCACTAAAATATGAAACTATGAATGTGTGCAAACCATGCCTCTATCACCTTCCCCCACTAATATGCCCTACTTTTAGGTGAGGGGAAATATAAAGTGGTAGTAGCCTCACCTCAAAAGAATAAGATAATTATATAATATGTGAATGTATCATGTAACATATATGATTATCATGTCTAGGTAGATATAAAAATGAGGTATATAGTATGTGATAACATCAAGTCCTAAGATGCATTATGTGAATCATGGCAATGTCTAGATAGTAATAGTACAAGATCAACAAGTAGTCAAACACACACATAAGAGCACTCAAAATAAAATCAAAGTACAATGGTCCAAGGAAATCTAAAACAAGGGGCATGTTCAAATTATACACAATTTAAGGGGCATGATTTAGTCAAATGTCCATAAATCAAGGAATGAAATATTTAAATATCAACATATAATAAACTATGACATATGCAAATGTCAAAATAGGTAAACATAGATGAGGGGGTTACAAAAAATAGATCATATTCAAATTCTTTAAAAATCAATACAATGTAAGACACTCAAGAAAGTGAATAAATGGAAAACATGAAACATAAGCAACCAGCATCAACATATCATACTAGTCCCTTGATATATGTGTTAGAAAAAAATGTTAATTACATAGCATATCAAGTAAATTATAAAATATATAAGCATGTATAAAGGCATGTTTAAGTATATAAGCTCAAACATGATAATATAACATGATCATAGAGTGATATAGCCTAGTTGTATCATGATCAAATAATCAAATGCCCTCAATGTTCAAATGACATGAGTAGAGAAAAGGCCCAATAGCTAAAAGTGTATATATCATGTGCCTATATACACATATATCAAACTCAAAGCCTATATACACTTATATCAAACTCAAAAGATATGTGAAATATGTGTATATATAAATATATGATATGTTATTTACCAACATGGAACTAACAACATAAATGCCATAGAACTAATGAAACATGTAAATGCTAAAAATATTTTTGGATTTTTTTAACCTTTTTCATTTTTTTGGTATTTTTGGAATATTCAAATAGAAAAAAATATCTTATGGTCTCATCCAAAGGGTTCTCATGGGTATATCCCCACAATAACCTAATTCAATAAACTTGTGTTATTTCTAAGGAGCATGTATAGGTGTAATATTTGGCATTGTAGGACGGTGATACTTTGTGTATATATAATAGGACTCTATGGCCATGAGTAAATTATAGAAGGAATGGGGGTTTATGAAATGCATCCTTGAATGTTCTATGTTTTATTAAAAGTATAAATAATAGGGATATTTTTAGTTGTTTTTTAGTATTCAAATATGCAAAATTTATCCAATGAGCTCTAGATGATGATGAGAATCTACAAAGAACATAAATTGTATAACCTTTTATGATTGAGATGTGCCATATGTGTGCATAACAGAATTAGAAATATTATCATGATATTTTGGTAAGTTTTTAGTTGGTATATTTGGTTTACATTTATTTTCATTTTATTTCACATTTATCAGTGATGGATTAAATAAATAACATGTCCTATAGGTATGAATAGATTATGTGGTAGTTTATCGAGCAAATCAAAACATAGTTTGTTAAACAATTCATTTGAATATTGTTTACCATCTATATGAATAGTGAATTTGGCTTGATTTTAATAAATACTTGTAGTTTCCTCCTTTGTATCCATATTTATAACATTATATTTGTCAAGTGTATCTTGATTTTTCACCTCTTTTGTTAAAAATTACTTTAAAGATTTGATGTGCCCATTGCTACTTTTTTAATGTTACCTTTCTATTTATGTTTTATTATTTGAATTGTTCTCATATTTATGTTATTTCTATTTTTCATTGACAAAATATATGTTTGAATTATTTGCATCAGTAGTGCCACTATATCCTAAGCCTTGTCAATGATTATGATTAGATGTAGAGATAGGACAAGTGATGTCTTGTGCATGTTTTCCCAATCCTTGACCTTGATAACCAAAAAGTTACAAAATATTATTTTCTAAAACCATATCATTTAAAAAGTTTAGTATAATTATTGAGAGGTATATTTGTATGATTTTCTTGATTTGATTTTCCTTTTTGAATCTTTTCTTGCTCTAAGTTTTGCATTTGTAATTGTTTTTGCTCTAAATTTTTTTTGGTAATCACATTTTTTATTTTGGTACTTGTTTTTTGAAGAGGTATTAATAATGTGAGTGGGTTTCTTGATTGATGTATCGATTATAGGATCATGGCTATCTTTTTGACTTTGTATTTTGTGCTTCAAATCCAAACAATAATCTGTATGATGCCCATGCACTCTATGATATGCACAATAGTATCTAAATATCCTTATAAGATGTGGGGGTGATAGTTGTATCACTTTATTTCTAAGCATATCCCTTAAGATTTCACTTTGAATCTTAGTATCATTTTTTTCACTTTTTGAATTAGTTATTTTATATGTATTTTTTTGTAGCATTACATTTGGATATGAAACCTTATTTGGTATATCATTGATATTAGAATATGTAAACACATGGTTAACACTAGCATATTTTGTATTTTTTAGATATGTAATCTGATTTTGTAACACTTTGATTAACTTTTTCATATTGGTGTTTTGATATTTTAGGGCTTCATAAACACAAACCCTAAGTACTTCAGATTGAATATGTATATATACATCATTTACCTTAACCCTTGAAGGAGTGATAACATGGACTTGGTTAGAGGTATGGTAGTTATCACCCTCATTAAGATTAAGAGGTATAGGCTCCATATTATTATAACAACATTTATAAATAAAATTTTGAGTTGTATCTTTATTAGGATAATTCTCTAGTTTTATGGTTTTGGGATTTATAACAATGTAGACAAGACAAGAAGAAATGAATACAATGAGATATTGGAAGAGAAAGTGCTCAACATATGATCCATATTTAACATGATTTTTATGAAAAATAAAGACTAATTTTTAAAGTTTGAATACAATAAAAATAAAAATTAGACTATCAAAAAATAGGAATCAGGAAGACCTAGGTCAATTAGGGTTTGTAAACCAAAGGTTAGGTTGATTATAATGTGTCAAATGAAGGGAAAATAAGGAAATAAGATGGAACTATAAAAATAGGGAAATAAAAGCATAATGAATGGCCTATGGGTTTAAATTTACTAAAATCATAAAATTCATATAATATTTTCGCAAAAAATTGGGTTATTATTTATATAAACATAGTATGAAAAATATCTGAGGAATTGTAAAATTGATCTATTATGAGTCAGAAATAGGACAAATAATGTAGAATGCTTCATAAGTAAAACCATAAAATATTCCCAATAAATAATAAGTAATTTCAATAAAATAGGAATTTATTTCAAATATATAAGAGGTTTTTAATAAAATATTAATTTTTATAAAACCCAAAAATTAATTATAAAATAAGTACACCATTCACCTTGTATGCCAATTTTTACTAAAAATAATAAATTGAAAAATCTATACCAAATTTGGGCACACAAAAAGAGGTTCTTTGATTATACCAGCCTAATATAAATTACCTATAAATAATTTTTAAATGAATATATTTTTAAGCTAAAATGCACCAATCAAGGAAGAAGAAACGTGCAAGCATCTAAACATGAATCTTAGAAACAAGGAGGGTAAATCCCTAGGGTAAAGTTTCAAATCTAAAAATCAATCCCAAGTTAAAACTGTAGGAGGTTGGAAACCCTAGATCATGATGGGTTTGAAAATGAATACTTAAAGTTAAATTTCATTATATGTTTAATCATAAATTGAGATGTATCATATAGTATAAGGTTAAGAATATAGAAATGAATAAGCACAAGAGTGATAAGAAAATTAATAGTATGCCAATTAATTTATAAACTCAGATAAATAATATTCTAAATTTATATATTGAGATATTTTTAAAATAAAATTACATATATTGATTGATATTTCAATAAATTATAAATATGACTACTTAGTTGGTTTAATAAACACATGTAAATATGGGATGAAACAAGCTAAAATTGCACTAGATCAAGATCAAAATCTTAGAAAAGTCATCATATTTTATAAATTTAAATTATGTGGCCTTGAATGCTTGTGTTTTATCTAGATGGTTACATCAATGATACTATCTGATTTGATTTTAGGTGTCTAATATAGAATATCAACTATATCTAGATGCAACTACTTGGAAACTTTTAGGTTTATGTCACATGTTCTTTGTTGTATTTAGATCTCATGCATAGGTTTTCATTCTTTGTCAAATGATCAAACCCTGGCTTCCTCACCCTTGTAGTGACTATGGTAAAATGGGTAAGTGATAACATGGTGTTGAGATACCTTAAGGATCCCTCTATTAATGAGTTCTACATAACTAATAACTCAAAGAGGGCCTCCAATTTATGTAGTTGTCCCCTATGTGTTGGCTTATGTATCAAGATGTAACATGTCATAATCAAGCACATAGAGTGACCTAGCTTATAAATTGGAAAATATGGCCATAAAATGATCCTTTAGTATGTCATACATATTTATGGGTTATCCCTATAAGTGATATTTAAATAGGAAAGAATAGGAAAGATTTGTTCTCTTGAATTCTTGATTGAATGACTTCTTTAAATTTCCTTGTGAGTTACTATGTCTATAATAGGTGTATGCTAGGTGAGAAATGAATGAAGATTAATCTTGTGTGTGTGTGTGTGTGTGTGTGTGTGTGTGTGTGTGTGTGTGTGTGTGTGTGTGTGTGTGTGTGTGTGTGTCCCTTTTGTAAATATCTCACACTAAAGTACTTAGTCCAACCATAAGGATATGTTTAATTTAAAAAATTTATGACTTTATGGAAATATACACTTAGTTTGGCATAGGACACTAGTGTCAACATAGGCATCTAATTAAGTTCCAAGTGTCTAAGAAGATAAAAAATAGGTATAGGTCCAAAACTTTCAAAAGATAATAATAATTTGGTTTATATAATTTTGAGTAGTATATAAGTCTTGGTCATCAAAATAACATATGGTTAGACTAAGAGATAAGCAATAGGCACAAGATATATTAGATGCAATCCTTTCGATAGTAGCAAAGTATTAGAAGTGAAGCATACAACCATGAGAATTACTTTAAAGTATATAATACTAAGATGCTATATAATTTATATTTAATTTATACAACTTCTCTTATGACTAATATGAAAATAGGGAAGAATAGGATAGAATAACTTAGTTGTGAAATTTATTGAGTGAGCTTGAATAGGTGTTTGCTTGGTATTTATTATATAAATAATGAGTAGTCTTAGATTTGTATTTATACCAAAAAATTTTAAAATATCTCATGGAAGGGTCCAATGAGACAAATATGTTGACCCATATATTTTGAAACATATGTAATTTGGATGACTTTTGAGGACTAGACACTTGATAAGAATCTAAACACTTATGTTGACACAAGTGTCCCTATATGTGATGCAAGTGTTTGATAGGCTAAGAAGTTTTTGAGAATATAAAACTAATATTTAATTATATATATTAAGTCTTAGGATTTTTTTTATAGTTCATGAGAACTAGATCATCATAAATGATAGGGTTAGACCATAAGATTAACAATTAGGCACAGTGATATGGTGAATGCAAGTCTTTTGTTAGCAAGGAGGTCTAAAACTAAATGTTATAAACTTGATAGGTATTTTTCAAGTATATAAGACTAATAATCTATGTAAATCATATTTTAGTATCTAAATTTGTCCCCTTTAATTTAGTAATACATAAGGATGAAATTACTAGTTTAAAGGAAATAAATATGTACCTAGGTATGTACAACATACCTTGCCTTTACTTGAGCCATCTTGAGTGTTTTTCTTGTGTATGACGTGTAACCAAGACCATGTTATAGCATAAATTAGTGCACATAATCTGATATTTGACACAATTGAAATGCTTGAAAATAAATATAGTAAGGAATGAGTACACATGTGTGTCAATGCAACCATGTTACCCATTAGTACTTTGACTTGGTAAATATGATTCCTTATGAAGCATTGGAGGTGAGAGAGATTAAAAACATAACCTTGGATATTTTAATATGGAGATCTAAAGGTAATTATTCCCCTAATCTAGGGTAAGGGTGAGTTATGACACAACTTTTAGACACTATAAAACCAAACATAACATTTCTAGATGTTAAAATACCCCTAGACTACCTTGAGACCCCCTAAGGCCCATCCACACCCCTTGGGACCACAAACCCAAGTTATAATTACCCATTTACTAACCCACCTTTTGACCCAACTTATCCTTTGACCCTCAAGCATTGATGGTCACCCTAACCATTAATGATAGGCTTGACCATCAATGATTAGGTTTCCGTCGCCTGAATAATCAAACTCTAGTCAACTTCATCTTTTTTTTTTATATTTATCCCATCTAAATTATGTGAAAACCAATACATGTGAAATCTAAATTTGAACTTATTTTTGAACCCCTTATTAAAATATCATTGTATCTCTCCTTCCTTCCTATAAAAAGATAAGAGGAGAGGGTAAATCTAGATCCAAAATTGATCAATCATCCACAATTATTAAGAGCTTCTTGTATCATAATTTATTTGTTAGGTCATTCTCCTAGCAAACTAGTGAACCATCAAGTGCGACAGAGATCCAAAGTGTTGTTGCTCATTGACCAATAGCCAAGTATTATTACTCTACTAAAATTATTCCAAGTTTAACCAACTACCCCAACCATTCTTCAAATCAGTAATCAACAAGATAAGTATCTATTTTTAATCATTTAGTTACTTTATTTATGTTTTGCAATCAACCCAGCCCAAACCCATCTCTTACAATTCCATTCTATGACCTCATCAAAATAGTCTTTTCTTGACTAGACCCAACCCACAATAACCACTTATGGTCACCCTAATCACTTATGGTTACCCTAAACACTGATGGTCACCCTGACCACTGATAGTCACTATTAGGGAAATAAATAGCAAGCTATTATCACCCACCAAACCTCAACCAAATCCTAGTTTCATATCCTCTACCTAACCACAGAACCCTGCCCCATTTTTTGAACTATACCCAATTTATTTAGCATTAATATCAATCTATTTATAGTTATAATTAGTCAAATCTATCTTCTTGTATTAAATTTTAGTATCTTCTATTGTTTATGTAAGTAATCTATCTTTCATTTTTAGAACTTGATTGTTTAAAAGTGTGGATTGATAGCCTCCAAGGAAGCTCATGCTTCCTAGATCTAGCTTGCTAGGTAATCCACCTTAATATCTAACTAATCAACCATTGTTTTGAGTGTTTTATTACTTACAAGTCATTCCTCCCAAGCCAAAGAGGATTCTCCACAATCATATGATTCAAATTCATGCACAACATATTAGGTTTTTCTACCATACCCTCCTTGAGTTTCTTTTTTATTTCTTTCAATAACATAAGTGAAATTTTTTTGAAACATTATGGCATGCCCAATGGGACCCTTGAGTCTTTTTTGGGTTTATAGTTTCATCTAGGTGCTTCTTCTTCTTAACTTTTTGATCATACACCAAAATCAAAATTGCGTTTTGGGCTTAAAATTAACTACATACATTAGTTACTTGTAAGTTTAGCTCGCATAGTTTAAAATTTATACAAAGTAATTCAATCATAGATTCACTCTTATCACACACAAAAATGAATCAATCACACTTAATCAAGCATAAAAAAATTGGCATAATGCCTAACTAGGATTTCATTACCTAGTAGTCGCCTTTCTCGACTATCCTACTTGGATTTCATCACCAAGGGGAGAACCAACTTAGCTCTCTAGTTGACTATAATATCTGATAATTGGTATATCTTGGATAATCACCTGACACCCTTATCATTATGGTGTGTGAAGTGAGGGGGTAGTTCCTAATATCAATCCACGTATTGATCTCTAATGTATATGCCTTTACAATCCTAAACACAACCTAAAACTAACCATAAACTTATTTTCTAATACCCACTCTACAAGCCAATTTGAATCACATAATTCTTATAGCTTAAGGCATAAGCCACAAGAGAGACTAAAATGAAACTTAGGATTTAACGTACTCTAGTTTGTATTTTATTTCCTTGATCATTTCTTTTTTCTATTTGTTTGAGTTATGAGACTACTTCTATCTTCCTCCTTTCTTCATCTACACAGTTTTTACTGGGTAATAGCTAAGAAACCAAGAAAATCATGACCCACCTCCTAATCATCCATATTCCTCCTCCTTTTTGTGCATGGAGTACATCTAAGATGCATAAAGTTATCCCCACCTTTTTTTAAGTCCTACCATCCCTTAGATAGTATCCAAAGGCAATGCAGATTTATCCACCTTTCTAGATAATAACCCCATAACTCTCCATCATTACCTTAATACCATATCCCACCATACCCCTTCTTTGGTTTCACCTATTGACTATCCCTATGGCACGTTATCCCACCTTATGGGTGATAATTTTATAGCCACCATGTATGCCCAACCTCTAGTCATCTAGGCATCATCCTTTACTAATAACCCCACTAATATTAGCATTCAGAACCAACACATGTAACCAAGAAACACCCAAGCACCTTCTTCCCCAACTAATAACCCTTTTAATATAGGAGCAACCCAACCTTTGGGAACTGGTACCTCCCTTACTATAATAGTACCCTCTACTAGTGCCACCACTATTCCTCTCATTTCTAACCCACCTACCTCCACTCCATTATGGATCTTGGTGGTTCCCATACCTTCCACCCTTTCACCCATTAGTACCAAAGTAACCACCTACCCTTTATCTACTAACACAACCATACCTCCTACCCAACCTATGTTAATCTCTCAACATGTGCCTATCATACCAAACCTAAGCTACATCCCTAACCCACAATGATATATACTTCCACCTTCCACCCAACGACCTATCTCCACATATTTTTATGTGGAATTATTCCAACCACCCATGTCCATATTCCAACATATGGTAGCCTATCAACCCCCCCCCCCACCAACTATACATATGTCATGCCTACCCAAACCCAACACAACCTACCTTACAACTATGGGGGTACACAACCCCAAACCAACCTTATCAAAATGTTGATGGAAAAAATGACTACTTTGGAGTCATCTATTTCTATATCTCATAATATTTTTTCATATGACCAAATTTGTAATGAACTAATTCACCCATCCATCCCCATTTGACCATACCCTCCTCAATGGAAACTTCTAAATTTTTTGAAGTTTTAGAGTAATGAGGAGCCTCAACAACACCTAAAAGCATTTAGGCATTCATGTTATATGATTACCTATGATGATACTCTCCTTCTTCATACCTTCCCCATGTCTCTATTAGGTCTGGCACGAGATTGGTATAGTGTTAGTACAAATCACTCCCTCTTTTATTTTTCTCAACTAACCCATATTTTCTTAGATCACTTTTCCATAAACATCTCTAATAAAGTCTCCATCACTAATCTTTACTCTATTCATAAATTTGATGACAAATTCATTGCTAACTTTATATCTCATTGGATAAGTCTGATAAACTCTCCTCTCTACCCCAATTTGAGTTGATTTAACTCTTTACCTGGGCCTACACCAAACACATCTCCTTTACTTTATGGGTCCAAAGCTTCAAGAACTTTGATGAAGCTTTCACCATGGCATGAAGACTAAAAATAGGATCATTGATGAGGGGAAGTTGAAATTGAGAAACAAGAAATACACCTTCAAATAAAATGAGACTTCCTCCTCTAAACCCAACAACCAACACCAACACCAAACCCAAAAATAAGGGATCCATGAATGCGGTTTCTCTTAAGACTACCCCTCTACCCATTGTTAACCAATATAATTCTTCTAATTCCTCCAATCAAAATACCAAGAACCTAAGTTGTAAAACCCAAAAAAAATTTACTCCACTTGGAGAGTCATATGTTTTAGTCTTGGATAAATTATTAAAATATAATATCATACAAATTCTCCCCATCAAACCTCTGTATCAATTTTTTTCTTCTCATCCTACACCTGGTTGGTATAAAGAGAATGAATTATGCACCTTCCATTGAGTCATTAGACACAACGTTTGTATATGTAACACCTTAAATAATTTTGTCTAAACCCTAATTTATAAGGGGGAGCTTATGTTGGATAACCCCAATGCACCCACAAACCAATCACTTAACATATTTAGACAACCATTCCCCAGACATGCTCCTTCCACAAACAACAAAAACAAATCAAAATCCTCTCATACCCATAATGCCAATACTGTCAATATGGTTCTTGGTGAACTCATTGCTAAAGAAACCATTGACCAAATCACCACTTCTTCCACTCTAATTATTGATATAGTGGAGTCACTAACCTCTCATTTGGTATGCACATTAGAAGAGGAAACCCTTTCCACTTTATAATTTTCCTTAATCATGTAAAAATCCACTCTTCCTTTAGTGGTCACTCCTAAGGAAGAAACCACGTTGCCTACACATCCCACTGAGGAGTTACCTTCTCAAATATTGGAACCTCTTGATCAAGAAAAGGATGAGATAATAATTCCTCCCCCTCAACCCATAGGTCTATCCTTTGAATCCACTATCGAGGAATTTATACCTATCTATAAACCCTTCTCCAGACTGGTTAAAAACTTAAAATTCATATCTGATCCTAACCTAAATCGGGCCACCTTTTAGAAATATCTTAAACTCTCATATAAAACAAAATAGGAGCCTTTTTTATTACATCAACGTACCCCTTCCACTCTCAAATACACCATCACCACAACCCAACCATAGAGCACCTCTACCCATCAAACTAAAACAACACCATATGAACCAAACTCACCCAATGAAACTAAGTCAACCCCCTACCATCTCAACCAAACCCCCCAAGAACCTTAGTGTATTTCCTACTCATAATCTTACTCACCCATCAATAAGGTTAGATTTAAGCCCACTAAACCAATCAAAAAAACCCCAAGCTAAGCCAACCAAGAAGGTAAAACTACCTAAGAACCTAAAAACCAAAACTCTACCTCCCCTCTCTAACTTGCCCTCTATTTTGGGACCTCATCTCTCTACCCTAATTAGGAAGCCAACCATCCTAATTAAAACCTAACCACCACTTTTGGTTACACCATCACTTTTACTTTTATTCACACTTATTTTCACTGAGCCACCCATGAACATGCCTCCTATCTCCCAACTAGATATAAAAAAATCACTTATCTCTAGAACATCTACCCCAAACCCTCAACCTCTATCGAAACCCAAATGATCCACCAAGGGAACCCCTTCACCCAGGTCTTTGACCATCAAAACCATTCCTAAAAGGGCTTCCACCCTCACTTCTAAACCTAAGCCCTTCATGCCTCTACCACTATTGTTTAATTCCTACTCGACCATCCTTTAGAGATTATTACAAGCATCTTGCTTTACCTTAGCCCTATCAAACCATTTGACCCACACAGTCCTAAATCATCTTGGCACAATGACAAACTAATAATTTCATACCATAATACACCTGGGCATGACATGAATAATTGTAAATCTCTCTAAGTGATATCCCATCAACTGTATCATGAGGATGACTTATTATTATATGAGCCTAACATTGATCCAAGAACTAATAGACATCGACCAACACCTACCTACCCCTCCACTCTCACCTTAGAGTGAATAATAATTAAAGTAGTCACCTACCCTGACTCCTCCCTTAATACATACTATCCATGTGGTCACATGATCATAGGATCAACCAAATGATAAGGGGAAGACAAAGGTGTCCATTCCATATACATATCCCTCTTCCTCTACCCAACCAACACCAAGCACTTTTACCTTTAACCAAACCCAAAGTGTTCATCTTGGGACCCTCTCACTCCAATCCATCTGAATCAATCCAATGAGTAGTTATGAAATAGCTTCACTAGACACTAGTAAAGATGAGTTTGTATTAACTAATCAATACCTCACCCCACCACTACCAAATAATGATAGAAGTGGTGCAATCTATAGAGGTGAATCCAAAAGACCTTAAATATTTAGTAGCCTTTGTCAAATCTCTCCACCTTTCCAACCTTGTCACCTTTAAGAATTCAAAAATACCTTCCATCCATCTAGATGACCCAAATCCTCCCCTCTTTGTTACTACCTATATCAACCAAAACTGCATCAAAAGGGTTATAATTGATAGAGGGGATGATATCAACATCATATCCTCCCATGCCTATAACCAACTCAAATTACCTAAGAACATCATGTCATAAACCTTCATAGTGCTCTGATCATTCAATGAAACCATGGCAACAACTCTAAGAATCATTGTCCTTCATATTTTCTTAAGAGCCTGCACACTTCCTGAGCTTTTCTATGTATTAGAAGGTGAGTTCAAGTAAAACTTATTATTGGACACCCTTAGATTCATTCCATGGATTGTGTGTCATCCACCCTACATCGGTGCATAAAATTTAAGCATGAAGGTCAAGTTGTTACCATACAAGCTGACCTGAGCCCTTTCACATCATGTAATATGATGTACTAACCCAATGACATTATCTTTCCTCCATCCAAAAATCCTTCACCAGTAAAATATGAGGATACATCTTCTTCTACTATTAAAACATTCTCAAATTCATCTATCCTTCTACCCAAATCCCCATAATAGACCCTTCAGAATCAACATTCCAATGTCTTTCATTAGGGGAGTATCACATTATGACCCTTGATGATTTCCCTACTCACCAAGAGTATGGGAAACTTGACAACCAACCTAATTATGACCCTAATATCAAAACCATTGTTCCTTTTAGGCCCTTAACTCATCAAACTATATTCATCTATGGGGGAATTGATAAACCCCTTGACATTTTTTCCACCTCCTTTTCACCCTGACCATTCACCTCCAATTTTTCCTATCTAGATAAACCAAAATTTGTCAAGACATACCTCTACAGGTGTGCTTGGAAAGGATTTGGCCTAGGTCAATATGAACATAGATTATATGAGTTTCTTCCAATCAAAACCTAAAAACCTTATGAAAATCATGGCCTCATTTTAACACCACCTAAACAACAAACCAACCCCCCTCCCATTACCATCATTGATGAAGAAATCCCATCCTCACCATCCACTCCACCATCGATAGATGTAAATTCTGACATCTCCCCCCTAACTTTTTTTCATCAACATGATCATCTTTGGACCCTTAACTTATCAAAAGGGTGGAGCAACCATAACCATCCCTCTGACTCATCTTGAGATGATAGGAGATGACTCTCCTACCATTGATACCATTCAGTGTCAGGATGATGATTCCATTCTCACCTATCTTGGTGCACCAAATTTATCTATCCAAAAATCCCTTCCTCCTAAGACTTTAACCATGTTGAATGAATCCACCATGGATATCAACTTGAGCACTCTAGACAACCCATGTATTATTAAAATTAGCTAATCGCTAAATTCTAAGGAGCTTCAATACTTCACCTCCTTCCTCCAAGACAATAGCATATAATTTACTTGGTCTTATAGAGACATTTTAGGAATCAACCCCTCCATCTCTACCCACAACATAGTCACCAATCATGATGCCAAGCTCGTTAGACAAAAACTTTGGTGAATTTACCCTTGTATATCCCTTCTAATCAAAGAAGAGCTTCAATGTCTCATATCTGTCAATTACATTCAACCCATTGACTATCCCCAATGGGTCTCAAACATCGTACCTATCACCAAATCCATAGGGTTACTTTGTATTTATGTGGACTTTCATGAACTTAACCTTGATTTTCTAAAGGATGGCTTTCCTCTACTAAACATTGACCAACTAGTTGATCTTATAGATGGCCATGAGATGTTATCTCTTATGGATGGATTATAGGGTTACAATTAATTCCTAATTACCATTTAATATCAACACAAAATTACCTTCATCACCCCATGGGGGACTTTTTGCTATAAAGTCATGCCCTTTGGATTAAATAATGCTAGTGCAACCTACCAACACACTATGACCTACATATTTTATGACCTTATCCACAAAATCATCAAAGATAATGTTGATGACCTTCTTGGAAAATCTAAATGTCATAAATACCATCTAGTTGTTCTTAATATTATATTTGAGCAACTCATCCATTACCATATTCACCTTAATTGTAAGAAGTGTATTTTCATGGTTTTATCAAGAAAGCTCCTTGGCTTTATCATCTCCCTTTAGGGAATAAAATTTGGTCTAACCAAAATCAAATCAATCCTCAACATGCCTCCTCCTACCCACCTCATTCAAATTCACATATTACAAGGGAACCTCCAATCCATTAGAGATTTTATCTCTTAGATTTCAGACTAGTGTCAACCTTTTTAACCACCTTCTGAAGAAAGATATATCTTTTAAGTGGAATAAAAACTATCAAAATGCCTTTGATTCACTTAAAAAATATCTTTTGTCTCCACCTATCCTCATTTTTCCCAAGGAATATCAAAAATTTAACCTTTATATCTCTGCCACCAACCACTCTTTAGGGGAAATGCTTGCTCATCAAGATGAACAACACAAAGAAAAAGTTATCTACTACATCAGTTGCATGCTTATAAAATACAAAACCTGGTACACCCATATCAAAAAAAATTACCCAACCTTAGTCTTCATGGCCACCAAGATTTGTCACTACCTTATCAAGCAAAATACCTATGTCATAACCAACATCAACCCACTCAAGTTTATGTATTCCAAACCATACCAAAACCAATGAATATCCAAGTGGCTCAAGATTTTATCTAAGTTTAACCTTGAGTTTTTTTATATAATTTAATTAAAGGGAAAGTCATTATTGACCAATTGGCTAATGTACCCTTAGAAAATGATCAACTTCCTCCTCTTGAGGTTCTTGATGAGTCCATCATGGCCTTCTCTCATGTAGACTTCACCTATCAAGTGACCATGTTCTTCGATGGATCAAAGTGTCAACATGGTAGGGGATCTGACATTACCCTTATCCCCCTTCATGGTAAACCTCTTCCTTTATCTTTCAAACTAGATTTTAATTATACCAATAATATGGGTGAGTTTGAAACCCTATTAATAGACCTTCAACCTATGTTAGCCTTGGGAGTGAAAATGATCAACATCTTTAGTGAATCTCAACTCATGGTCAATCAAATCAATGGCTCTTACTAGTGTATTAATGATATTTTTCAATAGTAAAAATAATTATATAATGTACTCTTATCATCATTCAAACACTATCATATCCAAACCACTCTATGATCCATGAACAAGTTCATAGATATGATGGCTTCCCTTGCTTATCATATCCCATTTGCACCCTTTAAATCTAAGTTATCTATCATTATCTACAGATTTACCTAGTCCTCTTATGTCAAATCAAACTCTCCCACCAAATTTAATGTGGAAGAGGCCCAACCTAACCTTTGGTATCAATAGATCTTCAACTATCTCAACCTTGTCATCATTCCCACCAGTATTTTTAGGAATGCTCAAAGAGTGTTTATCTAGAGTACCTCACATTATAACATATTAGGTGGAATTATTTATAAACATGGCTTTGATGATATCCTCTTTTGTTTCCTATGTATCCATGAATCCTCTCATGCCATCAAGTAAATACATGATGGGATCTATGGGGGATACTTTAGTGGCCTAGCCGTCATTAAATGCATCCTTTTCCTTGGATATTATTGGCCTACCCTTAACTAATACTATTTTGATTATGTGAAGTGTGTTAAGTGTTAAAAACACACTAATTTTCATCACACACCTATCCATAGTCTTTGTATATCCATAGATTGTTGACCCTTCTCATAATGGGATCTAGACCTTACTGGTAAAATTAACCCCCATTATTCATAGTGACATCATTTTATCATCACTGTGAATGAATATTTCACCAAATAGGTAGAGGCTATTACTCTTGTCATGACCAAAGTTGAAAATATTATCAACTTTATCAACTATCACATCATCTATCATTTTAGTGTTCCTCACAAAATCATCACTGATAATGGCAAATATTTCAAAAATAAATAAGTCCAAGGTCTTTATGATGCATTCAGTATCAATTTAAGTTTATCTTCACCCTATCATCCTCAAGGAAATGGATAAGTTAAATCCTCCAACAAAACTCTCAACAACATGCTCACCAAAATGGTTAATGCATCTAGTCAAGACTGAGATTTACACATCCCCTTCACCTTATGGGTATATTGTACTAGCATTCAAACCCCTATAGGTGTTACCCCTTTCTCTCTTGTGTTTGGAATGGAGGCTATCTTTCCTCTCAAATTCCAAATTCCTTATCTTCACATATCCATGCAATATATCATTTTTTAAGATGATTACCATCAAGAACATTTAGCCTAGCTTGAGCTACTTGATGAGAATCACTTAACCACTCTTGCCTATCTTCATGTCTATCAAGAATGTATAAAATGTGTTTATAAAAAATACCTTAAAGTGTGAGAATTCAATATCAGAGACCTCTTCCTAAAGGAAAATAAACATGTCACCAATATGGAGAAAAGCAAGTGGGGTAAATTTTCTTTCAATTGGCTTGGACCTTATATCATAACACACATGTACAGATCAAGAGCTTACTAGTTATCCTCTCTTGAGGTAAATTCAAAACCTAAGCCCCACAATGCTTCACATCTTCATCCTTTTTTGTTAAAAATGATCAAACTCACCTTTTGTCTAATTTAAGCTCATCCCTTTCTTTCAAATCATGTTCATCTCCATATTTTAGGGGAAACCAATTAAAACTAAATCATGTGATTATCTTTCATAATCATAGCTTGATCTTAAACAATGGGTACCATGACTCTATAAATGGCATGATTCTTATGGTACTTCATACCCCTTTCCTAGGATATATTCTTATGGTCTTTGTCACCTAAACCTCTTTCACACCTACTCAATCTTCTCATGATTTTAGTTATGCCTTCATAAAAGGATACCCTTTGAGCCTATATAAGCAAGTCTATGCTAATCAAAATCAATAGCAAAGTCATAACCAAAAACAATCATAGGCCATTCCTAGAATTCATATACTACTCTCTTGAAGGATAGCTACAAAAAACATATCAAAATTTCTCAAAAAAAGGTAGACTTCTCCCTTGAATGATAGATACCAAAACCATTAAACAAATCACACAAACTTAGACCACTCCCTTGAACGATGGATGAGTAAAGCATTTGTCAAAGCATAGAAATTTCTTGGAATCTTCCCACATTGATCAGCTTCCCAAATGCTCCCTAACAACAACAAAATAGCAAAATACCACTATCAAACATCAGAAAAAGCAAAATAATTTTGAAAGCCACAATCAGCTCTCAAAAGAAAAATAATTTTGAAATCCACAATCAACTCTCATGAGTAGACTTCCCACATCAATTAGTCTACACCTTATATAACATGGACTTATTTATATTGACTCTTTATTAACCTCCAGAAGATACATGATAGGTACACAAGAAGGTTCCATTTTCAACCATCTCTATTTTATTTACTATAAGCAAGGGATTTTTGAGCTCACTTGACATAATGTGATCAATACACCTTTTTAACCAATTAACAAATTCTCATGCAGAACATTTGAAGGGCTTATGTTCTTTAAGCCAATCCAACTTCAATTTATTTTAGTCCTTGCTAAATAAGAAGCATCATTCCCTCTTTTTATCCTCTCGTACTAGTTGATATATTCACTTAGATGTTTGTCTCTTGATTATCTTCTCTTTCTCACATATAGTTTTGTTATTTAACTTACATTATGTGCTTTAGTTTAAACAAAATGACCATAATCATAACCACATCATCATAACAATCATCATAAAAATCCATAATATCAGCATCATATTAACATCATAATGTCCATGAACAATGAACAATAAATTATTTTTACCATGTGTCTAACTCTAAATGAGGAAGCATGTACTCATCAAATTTTTGCATAAACATCATCATCATATCAATGTCATAAACATGATCATCTCAAACATGAAATTAAATCATCACATCTATACATAACATCATCAATTTTTTTAATCATAAATGTCATAAACATCATCATAGTCATCAACAAACATCACATTCTCATCAAAATCACATGAGATAGTATCAAATCCAAAATCGAACATTATCATAAACATAAATAAAGAGACATATCATAACATGCCTAGCTAGGTAAGTCCACATTCACATCATCATGAGCATAACCATAATAAAAATACTCAACATGAACATCATAAACATCAACCACAATCCATATTCAAAGATCATATCTATAAATCGTGAGTCTATAATCACATAAACATCATCATGTATAAAAATATACATATCTCTCTCAAAATATACATCTCACTACATTAGCTCATAGGCCACTATCAAAAATCATATACATAATAAGTATAATATCTCATAAATAAACTAAGAACCTATGGTACCACTTCCTCTTGGTGCACCACTACCCCCTAGAGCCTATCCTCCTATACCTATTTGGTTACCTATAGATGTGGCCCTCTGGCTTGGTGTCATTATACATGTACCACCTATAATCCTAGACTTTCACTCACCCCGTCGAGGCTCATCTAGACAATGCCTAAATACTATGGCCTCATAATACCATAGTTCCTCCATAGTCACTATATATCTCTACATAGGGATAGTCCTTACTAGTACCACCATTGGTTCTACTCCACCCCTTATCTACCAAAGAGAATCTCTCTCTTATGTCACCAAAACTAGCACAGCTTTAGACTAATATCTTTCACCTATGATAATATCTAACTAACCGTGTGATACTTTCAACAATGCCTATAATGTTGTCATGAAAGCCTATCTCATGACTAGTGTTACTCATGCCTGATCCCTCTAACCAATCACTACCTACATATCTATGGAAACCCCTTATCCTTATGCCTATTAACCACCTCCACTAACTAGGTCAACATCCATAGCCTATCAACCACCATCACCACCACTAATATCAACTACATCATATAGTGTCTAATACTATGCAGGGTAACCATCCATAATGCCTATATCATCTATCTCTATCCTCACTGTTAGCTCTTCATGGTCAAGGAATATATGTACTAGTTATGGAGTAGGTAGTAGGAACTCTGCATCCTCTCTAATATACCTTAGGAATACCCTAGGGATACCTTATACCAAGCCCAACTATCACCGGACCTTATCAAAAGGTATCATCTCTATCTTACCATCCTTCCTATCATAGATCCATCAATAACTCTATAATGATAATGTCTATCTCTTATAGTTTTCCCACTCTATAAATTTGATGTATGGTATCTAAATCACATCTTTAATGACCAAGGCATCCAATAAACCTTTGAACTTGTCAATATCATGAACCCTTCCACCTAGTCTTTGGAGGGAAAAATTAGACCTCCATTGCATAAATCCAACTCAGAAGCCCATCTAAGTGTACCCCTCCCATGACAACCCCATTGACCTCAGTACCTAGATGTGCTCTTAGGCCCAATAATGTAGAACAAACCCTACACTGATACCATACCTCCTATGGGCTTATAATCCCCATAGTTCCGTATAAATTTGAACTAATAGAATAGTTTCTTGAGTTAACACTGTGTGACCCAAAAACATCTCCACTGTTACCCCTAGCGCAAATAAAAGAACCTTCTACTACTTGAATCAAGAAATGCATAGTATGTCATTATTATCATCACCATGGTTAGAAGACACCATACATATCTAGCCTTCTAATATAATAGAGTATAACTAAAGAATCATATATGCCACCTCATAAAATCAATGTCATCCCCATATAACAACTCCATAAACTCATCCTTGTCATCTCTCTTTATGTGATAGATTGGCTACCTTTATAGAGGTAGTTACATGATCCTATGTATATCTTCAAGTAGGATAGTCATCTTGCCTATCAAAATAAGAAAGTTTTTAGTGATGAGATATCATCTCTCGATGAGTGTCACTATCATAGCTACATCCCGTGGCACATGTTGGTAATGCATCATACCACTAAGACCCACCTCCTTCATATGGGCCTAATCATCAATAGTCATACCTCAGTGAATCTCATCAAATATCTGGGGCACTTGGTCTCACGTTTGGATCCTTGCTTGTGCTTGAAAGGTTTAATAAAGTAGAAAAAACCATAGTTCACTAATATACTTTGCCTATAATCTATACCTTTTCCCCTAATTCACCATACCTAATGACACCTATTTTCCATATACAAACTATGTCATTTTCTTCCACCTACCCTACTTTACCTCATATATCTATATCCTATAACTTTACTCAAATACACAATAAACCACTAAACCCTTAAACCCATACTCACACCCTCTATCCTACAACATTAAACCAAACATAACTCCTACCTTTCACATCTAAAATGTCCAAGCACACTCTTAAACTTTAACCTTTACCCTATAACATTCACCCAGACACCTTAACCTTCATCTTTTTAATTTTACTATAAATCATCAACCATTACAAAATCTTAACTATTCAAACAAAACTAAAAGCCCACCTACTTTACATCAACCATCAATAGTCAGATCAACCACCGATGGTCACCAAAATTGACCCATCGATGGTCACTTATCGACTATCAATGGTTAGTAGTGATTAGCAATAGTCAGATGTGACTATCAACAATCACTGTACCATGACTATTGATGATCTAACTTAACCCTACCCATCAAAACACCCACCCACTAATAATAATTAGATAAAAAAATTACCTATACCTATTCTACCATGCCCTCACTACCCTACCCTCACCAATTTCAAATTTAACCACCAAATTACCAAAACCTAAACCTAGCTCAACCGCTACCCACAAAACAAATCTACCACAAACAACATATTCAAATACAAATGCATTTTCTAACTTAAATATACCATATACCAATTTAAAACATTACCTACTTTATTTTTTGATGGTCATCAAGGAGGAACTTTGGGACCCACAGCCTAGCCTTATGCCTTCCTCATCCATGCTATAATCTCAAGCAATCACTCACCCTTAACCACGAGCTATTTTCTCACAAAACTCCAAAGTGCCTATCACTAAAAGTCAACTTTCTCAAATGAGAAAATAAGATCCCACATGATTCTTATGTCTTTTACCTTTTAGGGCTAACATCTGACCACTGATAGTTAGGGTGACCACTAACGGTTAACCCTAAGGGTTAACCCTGACCATTGATGGTTAGCACATTAAGGTTTTTTCCTCCAACTAAAAATTTCTCATCAAAAAATTTAGCACATAAAAAATTAAGTGCCCATTATAGGAACTCACATTCTCTACCAACTTGGCCACCAACCTCATTATCTCACCACTAGCCATATTGGCCTGACTCTTACATGTTTTGTAATGACCTTACCTTGGTATTTTTGACTACACCAACTACATTTCCAAGTAAAATGTTTTGAACTTATACTACCTTGCACACACCAGACCAATTTGTGTCTTCACAAAAGTAATTCCTACCTTAGATACCCATGATAATACTGACCTTGTCTAGGAGACTTGAGTTTATGAGTGTAGCCCAACCATCACATATGATCATGTGTTCCACTTGTCACTTGTCCTTTTACTACTGACCTTATTTTTATGAACCATGGTAACCTAGTCAATGCATGATCTTAGATATCATACTTAGTCACATTTTGTGTGTATGTCTATGATTTAGTGCCCAACCTATCAACCACCAATTCAATATCAACTTAATCAATTATCAAACCTACACCTAATTTTGTTTCCCCTTAACAACTCCCAATTTGAAAGGGAACACCTCTTCCCATGCTCAAGATAACCAACCTTCGACTTGCACTCTATTTTTTTTTTGTTTCTTGCTGATACAAACTACATAACAAAAAGGGGCAAAATGTAAACACTAAAAAATTGCACGCAATAGGTCTAGATGTTAAAATACCCCTAGATTACCTCAAGACCCCCTCAGGCCCATCTATACCCCTTACAACCATAAACCCAAGTCAGAATGACCCATTGACTAACCCACCTTTTGACCCAACTTAGACTTTGACCCTTGACCATCAATGATTACCCTAACCATCAATGTTTGTGCCTAACCATAGATGATTAGGTTTATACCACTTAAACAATCAAACTCTAGTCAACTCTAGCTTTATTTTTTATATTTAGCTCATCTAAATCATGTGCAAACTAATACATGTAAAATTTTAATTTGAACTACTTGTTGAACCCCTTGTTAACATATTATTACACCTCTCCTTCCTTCCTATAAAAAGAGAGGAGAGGGAGAATATGGATCCAAAATCAATCAATCATCTATAACTATCAAGAGCTTCTTATATTAGAATTTTTTTGGTAGGTCATTCTCTTAGAAAACTAGTGAACCAAAAACTATGATAGAGATCTGAAGTGCTACCACTCATCAACCAACAACCAAGTATTATTACTCTATTGAAATTTCTTTAAGTTTCACCAACTATCCTAGTTATTCTTCATATCAGTAATTAGCAAGCTAATTATCCATTTTCAATCATTCAGTTACTTTATTTCTATTTCAAAATCAACCCATCCCAAACTCATCTCTCAAAATTCCATTTTGTGACCTCATCAAAATAGTCTTTTCTTGACCAGACCTAACCCATAGTAACCATCAATGGTCACCTTGACTACCTATAGTCTATCCCAACTGTCGATGTTACCCTAACCATCGATGATCATCCTGACCATCGATGGTCATTGTTAGGAAAATAAATAGAAAGTTTTTATCAATCGCCAGATCTCAACCAAAGCCCAATTTTAAACCCTATTCTTGACCATAGAACCTAGCCCCACTTTTTGAACTATACCTGATCTATTTAGCATTAATATCAATTTATTTATTATTATAATTAATCAAATCTATCTTTTTGTATTACATTTTAGTATCTTCTATTATTTATGTAAGTACTCTATCTTTCATTTTTATAACTTGATTGTTTAAAAGTGTGGATTGATAGCCTCCAATGAATCTTGTACTTCTTGGATCTATCTTGCTAGGTAATCCACCCTACGATCTAACTAATCAACCATTCTTTTGAGTATTTTCTTATCTACAAGTCATTCCTCCCAAGCCAAAGAGGAGTCTCCATAATCATCTGATTCAAATGCATTCAAAACATATCAAGTTTTTCTACCATACCCTTGTTGAGTTTATTTTTCTTTCTTTCAAGAACATAAGTGGAATTTATCTGAAACACAACCATTAAGATCATTGAATTTTAATCACACAACTCACGTGAAAGTATAATAAAAGACAATTTAAGTGGTATAACCAATTTAACCTATAAAATTTAGGTATTATTAGGATATTTATGTAATTTAATCTCAACCACACTAATAAAATGATTCAAATGTTATAGATAGGAAAGGCTCAAAATGGTGTTTCTTAGAGAAAATAGGGATTATCAGTAAAGTATCGGTGATTCTTGGTAAATAATTTTGAATATGTTTTAATATGTGTATAAACATAATATTTTTAACTATATCACTTACTAACACACTCTCTATTGTAAGAACCTATCAAATTTCAATCTCTTTGAGTGCACGCCTTAAAGGGTGCACTGAGAAAATAGTTGGCAGACCATTGGTACTTTATAAGCTTATTATGTTTTTTTATCATTCCTAATATTATTCCAATCTCCTTATTTATATTTTATATCCATCTACCTCTTATTATGTCTCCCTAAAATTTTGAAATCCTAAAATATGACTAAGTCAAAAATCCATTAGGACCTCCAAAATCTATAATTTGCATTATAGCTCCTAAAGGTTTGAAACCACTCTCAAACATCGTGAAATGATAAATATAAAATAAAACTTAAATTATAAGTTAACTTATATTTTTATTTCATATTTATACTACCTATTTTAGCATGTTTTCCTACTATGTCGACTAGGTCAGCTCTATCATTCGTCGCATCCTAATATGTCAACTAGGTCAACCTTTTCATTCATATTATGTCAGCTAGTTCTATAAATTTTGACAAAATTGACCAAGTTGACCTCATTGTGAATTTAGTGCATGTTATGGAACTTCATCAGCCCAAGCTAGTGTAGTTTGAGGCCTAATGGCTATATATCTTGCCTGATAAATTTGACATGTAGACATTGTCAACTTAATTTCTAGAAGGTTTAGGGTCAATCCTTGGCTATAAGTACCCCCTTAAATTCATTTATAAATGTATTATAATTTAATTTCACATCATTACTACTCATAAATTTTCTTATATAATTAATAAGTGGTTTCATTACTTAGGTTTTTGCCTTGGAGAAGTGTCACTTGTCTTGTGGAGTTCTTGGATGCATAGAAGAAGCCTTATATCCTAGATCTAAGCTATCTTTATGATCCTTAAAAGACACAAAAACCTATTTCAAAGCATCATTATACAAGTAAAATATTAAGGCATGATGAGTTCACTTCAATAAGGTAAGTATATTCCTATCCCTTCATATTCTGATAAGTAGATGTTGTAGAGCTAATAGATTGAATTATATCTCTCCTTGATGAGATAATATCTATTTTATATTAGATATAATTATTTTTACATGTTTATTATATTCCTCATTTGTTCCACAAGCTTTGGTGATCACTATATTAGCTTTTATATTCATTTACTATATTAGCTTGTATGTTTATTTATTAGGTTATCTTACTTATTATTATTGAAATCATAAGACCTGGCTAGGGTTATCATAAAATGGTATTTGACTAGAGGCCTTGGAAACCTCTCCTTTGACATTGTGTGATAATATATCCCTTAATTTAGGTTTATCATATCTATTATTGGTCATGGCCTTGATATGACAAAGTATTTCTAAGTGAATAGTTAGTTGATTACCTTCTCTGAGCTTGGATATTACTGAGTAGGATAAGTTATAGATCTATCTTATTTTACTTACTTAAAATATGTATTTATAATTTTTGGTGCACTTACATTGCATATGCACCTCCAATGTGTCTAAATCTAAAGTATCTATCAAAATGTAACCTCTTCTCTATAATTATGTATAATATATGTCATAATTTTTTTAAAAATTGTCCTAAATCTATAAAAATTGGTGTAATGTGTATAGGGTTCTGACCCAAGTGTATTATTGAATCATGTAAATATATCAAATGATTTAAACTACGTATAATGTGTATGTTTGGATTTATGTATCTATAACCTGCCCCCACTAATATTCCCCCTTAATTTTGAGGTGAGGGGAATGGAATCTAGTAGTTACCTCAAAAGGATAAGATAACTACATAATCAGTGTATGAATCATGTAGCATATAGGAGTGGCATGTCTAATTAGATATATCGATAAATCTCATAGTATGTGATCACAATAAGGCCTAATAAGCATGATATGGATAATGTAAATGACTATAAATTAATAGTATAAGCTTAAAAAAAATAAAACACATATAAGAGCAATCAATGTCACACAAAAGGGGTCTAAGGAGAACACAAAAAAAGGGCATATTGAAATATCACACACTCAAATGAATGACATATTCAAATGTCTAAACAAAAAATAAAGCAACATATAGTGGCACAGGGGCCAACAAGAAAGGAAGATATTCAAATGTTGCACAAGTATGAGGATAGAAAATTAAAAAAACACTCAAGAAAGTGATAATGTGAATAAATGAAGTATAAAACAACCAATATAGGCATATCATACTAGTCCTTACATATATGTGTTAACAAAAAATGTCATGTAACATAGCATATCAAGTACATTGTGAAAGATGTAAACATGAGTATAGGCATATGTAAGCATTGGTACATAAGTTAAACATGAGAATGGAAATATTATCATAAAATAATATTACATGTATCAATCATGATCAAAGAAGGAAGATTCCCCCAACATAGTGTATTATGTGGGAAGAGGAAAGGTCCAACATATGTATGTATATGTATCAAATATTTGGTATATGCTTGTATTACACTTAAGTATGTGTGAACCATATTTATATCTATAAAATAAATTATATGTTAACTAATAAAATAAAGTAAATAACATAGATGTCAAGGAGCTAGTAAACATGTGAATGTTGAATAATTTTTTATAGTTTTGAATTTATTTAATTTTTTTTAATATTTTATTGAATATTTGAATTTTTTGGAATATTTGAAAATAAAAATGTCTAAAATATGATCCCATCCAAGGGATGCTCATAGGAATAGCTAAACTCAGAATATGGAAAATCAAACTAGTAATATTACTAGGAGTATGTGTAGTGTTATATCTAGAACTGTATAATCTATGGTACTTTGAGTATGTCTCATAGTACTATGTGGTTGTGATGAATTAATAAGAGTATGGGTTCATGGAACCCATTGTTTAGTGCTTTTTGGTTTCCTTAGTGTATCTATAATTTGAACATGTTTATTTTATTTAACAAGTGGGTAGACCATATAGGTTTAGATGAGGATTCAATGGAATCCACTATGTGTCTCTAGTGTAATGGTATCTCAAGTATGGTCCACCTAAAAAAGGGGGTTGTATATGTCTTACCCTTTCAAATATGACAAACATTAATAATGTGTATGATTAGTTATCTGGGAATAAACTTATCTTGTTCAAGTGGATGTTCATATAGAATTTTAGAAACTATAATTATCCTATTGAAATGAATGTATGTAATACATCCATACACTATGGAAGGTATTGTGTAGAGTTTATGCATCCAAGGTCATCCCCATAACATATCAAATACTCATGTGTATGGTATAACATAAAATGTAGTGACCACATATGGTGAAATAACTTGGAAAGCTAAATAAATCTCACCAATAATGTGTTTTGAAGTCCCATTGAATGCTTTAGCCATTTTTTTTGAAGTATATACATAATCATGTGTATATCCCAAATGTGTGAGTAGTTTCATGGTATATACATTCTCACTAGCATTAGTATTAATCATAACAATGTGTATAGGCTAATGATCAAGGTATGCTTGAATAAATAATTAATGAAGATATGAATCATCATCATCCATAATTTCATTATCATTAAATGTAATAGAAGGTATTTGAACCATAAGAGGTATTATGTGTGTATAAGTATTGATAACCCATATAATGGGTTCCCATAATGTGATGCAGTAGGATGTGCATTATATGCCATTTTCAATTTTATATATTTATTAGAATGATATTGTAATGGGTTGTTGAATATATTTTGGTTTTCAAGGTGACCAGGTTTTGAACTTAAATCCTTTGGAAGATCATTAAAGGTAATATGTTGGTTATCAAGAAGATCTTTGATTTTATGTTTTAAGGTATAAAATTTGTTTGTATAATGACCAAGGCCTTGGTGATAGTCAAAATATGCATTAGCATCATATATTTTTGGTATAGGTAAACTCATATCAACATATATATGAGGAGGGAGAGATATGAGTTGACACTTCACAAGATTCTTAAGTAACAACTTTAGAGACTTAGGTAATCATGTAAACTACCTTGTTAATGCATGTTTTAACATGCATCCAATAATTAGGCAAGGTTTTTTAATCCATCCCTCTCTTAAAAAGAAACTTATGTGATCAAGTCTCTCCAAGGTCTTGGTTAACAAGTCTTGGTATGCAAGATAACCCAGTCAGCTGATGTGCACTATTCCATGTCAAGGGTCTTGGTATTAATTTTAATCAAAATAATTAACTCAAAATAATATATTCAACAAAGTTCATGCCTCTAATATTTGATTCCATTCACTAGATGACACTTCCCATTGGTTTATCATGTCTAAGAATGTAATAATACAACAATAATGATAAAATTTTGAGATAATTTGTATAAAAGCAAAAAGGATAAGTAATTAGATTCAAATTGTTGTATTGTTAGATTAAACTAATCATAAAGAAAGAGCAAACTATTAGAGTAAAAGATAAAAATGCTTCCTATAGACATAAGTGGAACTGAAGTTATCTAATTGAATGAATTTTCATTTAAACCAATATTTAATTGAGCTAAACTTAGCACAACTTTGACTAAATATGATGTAAGAATTTGGGAGAGAGAATAAATATAAGAAAAAAGGGAATTACTACCATAGAAATGTGTAATGAATGTTGACACAATTTAATAGTAATCCAATTATCAAAATACTACTTTTGATTAATAATGTACTAAAATTCATACAATCATCAGACTCAGAAAACAATTATATAAATAACAAGCTAAAATAAGAGAAGGGAAGAGATTATCCTATAAAATTAGAAAAAAGAGTCTGGTTATATATGTCTCCTTTCATAATCCATAAATGTCCAGCCCTTATAATGGTACAAGAGTTGTTCTTAAATAGGCATGCAGGCTTATAGAGTTCAAATGCATATTCAAATTCATGAGGCAGTTGTAGAAATCTTTGACATGGTTGGCCCACATGACGCTCATTGAGAATGATCCCCATTCAATTGCATCATGAGGATATATTGAAACATGTTGAATCAAATTAAGCATAAATACCCACAAGGAATTTAGTTGGGATTATATTGAGATCATCGGTTGCCAATATTTTATGTTGCTAAGACTAAGTCTCTCTAAGGTAAATATTTTATCTTTTATGCTTCATGTTTTATCCTCATAAATATGTCAAATTTATTATTCATACCTCATTCATAATTTGGTTGGGTGATAATCTAATTCCATGAATCCAATTAGACATGTGGTTGTATCCTAGCTTTTGATAATTTCAATGGCTAAATAGGTCATTCAAATTTAAAATAGTGCTTTGATGGCTACATAGCTAGCTTGTAATTCATTTTTAAAGGTCTCATACCACATGTATATTTTTTAGGATCTCTCTATTTTGACCTTATTACACACTTAGCTTCTACTTTTGTGGGCCTAGTTGACACTTGGTAGCTTGTCAGTACCTGTAGGATTCATCCTTCCTTTTTCACCTTCATACTCTTCCTAGCCATATGGCCTCTTTTCATTTATCTAAGCTCTTAAGCTCTCAACCCCTTCATTTCCATGTGTTGATTTCTTATCCCTCTATGATTTTGCCTTTGTCATCATAAATAGGGTTTCCTTTGGGATCATAAGATCTAAGATGTCACCATGTGGTGTTCTTGTATTCACCCATTTGCTTAGGGATATGACATCATTCTTGGCCTACACATAAATCTATGGGTTAGTGGGTTAGTGGTATTATGCCACATGGCATCATCTCATTAACCCACTATCATGAAGGGTTTATGTAGGTACAAACATATCTAAGATAATGGGGTAGTAGGATTATACCATGTGGCATCATCCTACTAACTCACTATCCCAATAGCTCAAAGCATTGTTGAATTCATCACCATATCGATAAATTTTGAATAAAATTGACTAAGTGTTAAAAGGCATTTCAAATGAGCCCAGGACAATTGGGAGATTGACAAGTAGCATTGAGAGTCATCCTATAGAATTGGCTAAGTCTTTTTAAACAATGAAAAAGTGACATGTGGCTCTAGGTAAATTTTGTGAAATTAGCTAAGTGTTGAAAGTCTTTTATGGGTGGGTTAGAGTTGTCAGGAGGAAAAAAAAGTGCCACATGGCTCTAGGAACTTCTTACACATGGAAGAACCTTTGAAAAATCACAAAAATGACTAAGTATTCAATTTAAAAACCAATGGATAACTATTTGAAAATAAATAGATATGAACATTCAAATTAAAATGACCAAGTCTAAAGCTGAAAAAATGACTAAATATAGAATGAATTAATATACAGACTTAGCCATTTTGTTCAATTAAAATCAATTTTCATCCCTTTTAATGAAAAGTGACTAAGTTAAGAGGTAAAATATTATGGTCATTTAGTCACTCTAAAGTGAAAGAAAATAGTCATGGACAAAATCACTTAAGAAAATGAGTAGTAAACTCTGCAATAGTTAGATGATCTGCACAAACCCAAGGTGAAATAGCCCAAAAAGAAGCTATAAAATGTGTTTTAAAACACAAGAAAATAAGCAAACTAAAAATTATCATATTAATTCAAATTCATATATTAAAATTGAAGTAGCCTAAGTTATTAATTTCCATATTGAGTGTTTTATAATTTAGAGTTAATTTTGTAGGTTTGTCTAGGACAATGAAGCACATTCACATTTAAATCTTCAATTTTTTAAAAATGGCCTCTCTAGAAGTTAAATTCAATCAAACAACCACAAAACTCCTAGAAGTATAAGATCAGACTTTGAATAAAAAGAGGGTCCCTATTTTCATACTAAAAATGGGACATGTTGTTCTAGACAATAACAAATGGTGACTCCTATTAGGAAATACTCCTAAGTATTTAGAGAATCCAAAATATTTTATTTCATAATAATAAAAATCATTAGATGCAAGATATTTCTCAAAACAAACCAAAATTCAATATGTACTAAATAATATAATAACGAGTGACATACTAAGTTATGATCCTATCAAAATTGGGTCAGGGGGTGTAGTCAGTTGGTTGGGTACTTCCATTGCAGCTCTGCCCATCAGTGTTCAAGTCCCCCACTGGCCCCATGGTACCATTATTATTCGTGTCTAGCCAGCAGCGTCGGTCACATTAAAAAGTTTACCCAGCATTCAATAAAGTGAAAAAAATGATCCTATCAAAACCATCTATATGTGTGACCAAGTGATTTATTCCTTTCTTTTGCATTCGCACACAATGATTCAAATCTGCATAAGGCTAAAACTACTAAAGGAAAACATTTTACAATTCAACTTGGAGGGAATTAGTTTGGACATTACTCTTCTACCAGCTAGGCATTCATAGCCCTGATAGAGATACCTTTGGTCCCTTCTAAAGGCCTTAATCCACTACCAACTAGTTTGAAAATCTTATGGTGGAGGTTGTCAAAATAACCTTTTGAAGAGAATTTTAGATCTTACATTTTAACTCAATTATTTTTAAGGGATATTTTTCAATTCATCCATAGAGGGTTGGGGACCAAACCATGGGTATAAGGAAATCAGAAAATTCTTGACAACTTAGTACAAACTAGAATTGACATAATGTTGCATTTTTCTTTAGATATTTCATTAAGTGCATTAGATGGCTTCAAATAAAAAAATAGTTGTTCTAAATCCACAAGTTGTGTTAAGAATAATTAACCTTTAGAATTCAAGAAATGATTAAAGTAATAATAATAATTTCACATAGAATTTTCAAGTAAGATTTACAATTAGGCTCTTTGAGTGCCATTTGCATTATCTTTACAACAGTCCTTCATTTCATTCTTATAATTGAAAATGGGAACCATATGGCCAAAAATAGTTGGGACAAACCCAATGAAGAGGAAAAATAGAAAAACTAATGAATCAAAACCTAAACTAACAAACAAGGGATAGGAAAGAAAAACATAAAGCAAAAAAGAAGTTATTTATAGGGGCTCCCAAGCCAAGGTGTGAAATTAATGCTTGAGGAATTATCCATTAATAAGTAATGGGACATCATCACCAATAAGACACCTTAGGTAAAATGAATTCTTGTTTAGGATTTAATAAATTTGGTAGGGACCGAGCCATAATGCATCAAATTTTACATGTTGTCCCTTTTGTTCATGAGCCCTATCCCATAAAAGGACCAAATTTGAGATCTAAAAGCCCTTCACTTTGGCCCTTTTGTCAAACCAACATTTAAATACCTAGTTATGTCTACTCAAGTGAAGTAAGGTTTCATCTCATTTTTATTCCAACTATATTAGGTTCAATAGGTGGACCTCTATCAGATCATTAGTTTCCATGTACTCTTTAGTGAAAAACAAGGTAGGGATTCTCTTGGTTGGGAATATAGAATTTTGGCCATACACTGAATGATAGGGAGAGGGCCTTAAATTATATTTGATCCTAGTTATGTATGACAACAAATAAAATTTAATATTTTTATGTCAATCCCTTGGATTTATTTATAAATTTCTTTTAATTATACTCAAATTCTTTTTTGTTGATTTATCCAATCCATTACCCTATGGATAATAATTAGAAGAAAACTTAAAAGTTGCTTGATGATCATAAGCCCATTCAATGAATTTTAGGGAGGAGAAATTAGATCCATTATCACATACCAGTATAGTGGGCATATCAAACCTTGTATCAATGTGTTCCTCTAAGAATTAAATGACTATGTCTATGGTGCAATTTCAAAAAGGTTGGGCTTCATCCCAACGAGTACGGTAATCTATCACTATTAGGATAATTTTATGTCCAATAGATAAATTAGTGTTGATGTCCCCTATAAAGTCTAGTCCTCACTTAGAAAAGGGTTGATCCTCAATGACCGGTAATAGTGGTATTGTTGAAGTGTGTTCATGGGATGCAGTGACTTGGAAAGTGTGGAAATTCCTCACATGTAGGTGAGCATCCTTAAAAATATGTAGCCATTATTAAAATACCCTAGTATTTTATGAGTTTTAGTACTTCATGAACCATGCCTAGTTCCTTATTTCCCATGGATGTTTCTAAGTATTGTAGTTCCTTCCTCTTTATTTAGGTATCTCAGATATATGCCTTCATGCTTTTTTATATAGAGAATGCTAGATTTAATCATCAAATGGTTCCTTCTCAATCATAGCACCCTATGTTTCATGGAATTTAGGTGCTTAGGACACTCATTATTTAATATATATCTAACAAAATTTGTGTACCAAGCATCATCTATGATGTCACATACTGAGTATTATTGGAAAATAATTTGGGGATCTACCCCAAAAATGGCTTTATATAGTATTTGACCTTAGATAATCTTTGCTAACTATAGATCTATGTCAAACCCTTGGATTATTTTCATCCATTTAACATGTCTCTCTCCTAATTTATTTTGCATCAGTAGTGCCTTCATGGTTAGATCAAGTACCATAGAAAAAAATTTACTACACAGAATGTAATGTTTGAACTTATTAATAACCTTGATCAAGGCCAAGGCTTATTTATCTAATGTAGAGTATCTTACTTTAAAATTCTTAAGTGGGTTAATCATTAAGGGACACCAACATTTCATCTCATATCTCATTTTTTGTGTTAATATTATGGCCATAGAGTACTCTGATGCAAATGAGTAAAGGTAAAAGGATATTGTATATTCATGGTTGATGAGAACTAGTGTGTTAGTAATGGAAGTCTTTATTTGGTTATAATCCATATTCACCTTAATAGTCCAATTCACCTTAGTGTCCTTCTTTAGCATATTATTGAGTGGTTTGATTATCTCAATAAAACCTGAGATAAATTTTCTCACAAAGTAAATATTTCCATATAAAATATTTAATTATTTCTTGGTGTTGTGCTGAGGTATCTTCAAGAATACCTCCACTCTATCAGGGTCTATGGAGATGCCCCTTTAACATATAGCATGGATTAACAAGTTATCTTTAGTCACCCTAAATATACATTTCTTAGGATTCAAAGAAATCCCATGGTCTCTACATCTTTGTAGTACTTTATTCAGATCTTTTACATGATTTGATCTCTTCTTGGAGAAGACTATAAGGTCATCCACATAAACAACTATGCACTTACCCACTATGTATTTGAAGGTAATATCCATGTCCCTCTAAAAAGTGGCACATGCATTGATTAGGATAAAAGTCATTTTTTTTTAGGTATAGGTGCCCCACTTGGTAGTGTAAAATATCTTGATCTTATCTTCATAATTGAATACCATTTTTTTTACACAAAGAATCCATAAAATAATTACATCATTTGGCCACCATTCAAAATTTACAACACCTCATCCAATGAAGGCAAGGGGTAGTTATCCTTTTTAGAATCCTTATTGAGGTTATGTAAATCAACACACAGTCTGATCTCCCCATTATCTGTCCTCACCGATATCAAGTTTATAACCCATGTAGAATGTCTCACCATGAAGATGATCCTTGTTTCCAGTAGTTTTTTTTCTTCTTTAAAAATCAAGGGTTCTATCAGTGGATTTATAGGCCTCTATCTTTGCCTAAATGGTTTGATTTTAGGCTTGACTAGGATAGTGTGCATTAAAATAAAAGTGTTGAAGACCATGAGATCTTCATAACTCCATGTTATAACATCCTTTAATTCCTTGAGAGTTTAAATGAAATATTACTTCTCCTCTATGGTACAAGTGGTGCCTAATAGCACATTCTTTATTTCATTTTTACCACCCAAGTTGTAATAATCATGCAACATATTCTTGACTAGGGTGGACTTATTTTCATTATCATGGTAGTCCATGTAAAATAACCTTTCGATTGAGATCACTCCTTTAGGTATGCTATTGGTATTTAGGTTCATCATTTCATCCTCATCCAACTCAAAGTCTTCTTGACCATCCTCATCAATGATTTGATCTACAAACACTTTAATATTGGTGATGAATTCTAGTATGTGTTGGTAATCATTAAGGACTTAAAAATTATTGATGTTATCAAGGATTTAAGGGGTAGAGATCAGATCTACTAAGAATCTTCTCATTCTTGAATGGGAAATGGGTTACAATGTACTTGTAGTGGTAACCAATGCATCTGATACATAATTCTTCTATATAGGTAATGTTTGAATGCCAAATACATCAAAGTCTTCAATCAAGTTCCAGAATTGACTATGATATCTAGACAAACATATACATTATAATAATATTATATTCTGACCTATATAACTACCAATTTAGAATCACCTAATACTTTAATATTTTTCACTTTCTTTCCAAGGGTGAATATAAGACCATGAACCAATGCTTCATACTTAGCTAAGTTATTGGTGTAATTCAATTAGAGATAGAAGGCATCCACATAAGACTTTCCTCTTGGATTTATCAATTCCACCCCATCATTGCATCCATTTTAATACATCAAACCATAAAATTTCAATGTCAAAAATTCTAGGACTATAGTTAGTATTAGTGTCTTGGGGAGTGGTAGTGTGACTGTAATATTTACCTCATGATGAATAGTCATCTCCAAACTATCATCCCTAGTTGCATGGTGACTTGGAATTACTTGTAGAGAACAAAAATGTTCTTCTCTCTTATTAGATTCACTATGCTCTAGGCTACCACATGCAAGAGTAATATACAATAATGATATCAACTCTAGTGCTTCATATAAGTTTTCTTCATCTATTAAATGAAATTTTTTCACCTATATGGTCTGTTACACACTAAGCATGTTAATAGATAGGGCATTATTCTTCCCTTCTTAATTATTTATCATGTACACCCCCAATTTATATTCTTCATAGAGGATCTAATTTTTTTGGTTGTATTCAATGATCATATGGACCACCTTGGGTTCCTATTTTATTCTAATTTGGTTTTGAAAACCATGCCAAGGTAGCCACATATAGCTGAAATCAATTGCTACATAACCATTCAGATTCCTTAAATAGTCTCAACTTAGCAACATGCCATAAGAATCTAGGATATCCACCACTTTGTATATCAATGTATTATTGAATCCTTGGATTAGAATCTCATTGCATTTGAATATTTTTCAACTCTCCAACTACCTTTAACTCCATTTTGTCTAGTTAGATAACCTTCTAATTTGACTTTGCAGGTGTTAGGCCTTAGTACTAACAGATAGCATAAGGTATGATATTCTATGAAGCACCTAAATCGACCAAGAAATTATGAAGTTTTTACCAAATATCTTGAGTATTAATAGGAAAGGGGGAGTTTCAATATTCTCCTTATAAATGGAAATGTGTGCCTGAGAAACATTAGCAGGTTTTTTCCTTTAAGTACTAGATATCTCTTTCAAAATCAATTCCCTTTGATTATAAGTTTGAAGCAACTCAAACATAGATATATTGGCCTTAGTCTTCTTAAGATATTCTATAATATTATAACTAAGTTTGGACCTCTCTAGTTGCTTATTATCTAGGGCATATGTAGTATGATTTTTAGGAGGATAAGAGTTAGGAGGTCCTTTGGGTGGAGGGGAATTATTACTTGAATTCACATTAGGTATAACCTGAGTGTTATTTGATGGAATAGAGGTGGTCAATGGGTTGGGATAATTACTCATTAGTTGGTAATTATTTCCTCTAAACTATCTAAAAGCACAAACTTTTTTTGGATTGTATTTGTACTCATTTTCATCTTCAAAGGGAAATTCTTAAATGTCTAACATAAAGGCATTTCTGGGTTTCCTCCTTATATGTTTTGGTTATCTTTGAGAGTAGGCACAATCTCCATATTATCCACCTCCTTCTGGAAGATGTTTGAATCAGCCAAGAATTATTCATAGTTGGTTTCTACATGGTCTACGATATTGTGCAATCTACATTAAGTGTTTAAGGCTAGGTCCATGAAATTCATAGAAAGGGAAGCATTGTTTTTTATTTCCACTATCAAGAGGACTAGGCACACTCCCATTATTAGGCCTAAAATTCCATTGTCAACTAGTTATTTGGAAATTAAAATTCCTACCTTGAGATTGGTTACTATTAATTTGGTTTGAATTATGGGATCCTTATCTACGTAAGTTAGTTATATCATTATAGAATTTTTGAAATAATTATATTAAATTACTTACCTCAAAATTTGTGCTAGTACTACATTGGCTAGCTAATAAAGGTTGTGATCTAGTGATGGCTACCTAAGTGTGAGTATTACTTGTAGGGCTTTGTGAGTTTAAGTAATATGGAAGGGTCTATTGATTGTTACCAATTTCAACATACCCATTGGTTCTTGGTGCAGCTAAAATGTTATTATGTGTCATTGGGATTAATTATTGGTTGTTTGCCTAGGGGACTACATGGTTAAGAGTCATGTAAGGCAGACCACTAGGCTAATAGTTCAATGGAGTCAGGTTATTAATTAGATTAGAATTTTCACATAGGGATCCTAGGATAAGATTCATCAGTGGAGTGTGTTATTAGAGGGCTTGATTAATCATCAATATTTGGTTGTACACCCCTAGCTAACCTAATGAAAGAAAAGGACCTAGTCCATAACCTTATCCCACCATCTATTGCTCAATGTTGATAGTTTCATTATATGCTAATATAATGATGTCAATATGGTTGGTGTTATTCTAAGGAACATAGACATCCTTGAATCTAGAGCCCTAAGGTAGATTTGCATAACAATTATTTTGACCTGAATATAAGGGTCCTTCAAAAATTAATACAACTTATGAAATCACACATTGAACAAACTCATGGGTTCATTTTTTTCCCTTTTGGAATATATAAATTGATGATATAAGATTATAGGGTCAATGAAAATTTTGAAGTGGTTTACAAATATTGTTTCTATCTCAGCCCATGTAGTAATAAACCTAGTGGTTAACCTGAGATACCAAGCATATGTTGCTTACCCTAAGGAATAAGGAAATAATATATAGGAAACATCTTCATGTTGGACATGGGTTCTAATTAAGTCATCCTTGAAGGCTTAATATGTTCCTCAACTATTTGGACACCTCCTACTATGAACTTAGGATAGAACTTGTCCAATTTTATGGGAAAATGGTGAACTACACTTTGGGACATTCATATTACAATAGCCTCCTTATCTAATGTAGGCCATGTTGACCATAGTAAAGACTAGTGGATTATAAATGGGTTAACAAAAGGGGTAGATGTAGTTATGGGTGAACTACCAGCTGATTAGATGGGTTTAATTTTTCCTTTCCATTTGTTAGCTCTTTATTTTAGTATTCTATGGCCAGGGAGGTATAAGAGTTCTACATTATCCCCAACATACTTTGATTCGGTTTTGATCCTTCTATTTTTTATCTTAGGATAAGTTTGGACTTAATGGGGATAAAAGGGTTTTAAAGTATCTTTACATAAGATTTTAAATAATGAGTTCAAATAATAGTTAGGGCATCTCTCCTTCTAATGTTATAATATGTTTATGTGGGTTTTGACATGTAGCCAATAATTAGGAAAGGTTTTTAAATCCCTCCCTCTCATGAAAGGAAACTTGTGTGAGCAAGTTTCCCCAAGGCCTTGGTTACTAGGTCTCAGTACATAGGGTAACCTAATCAACTAATGTGCACTATTACATGTCAGTGGTCTTGGTATTGATTTGAATTAATATAATTAACTCTAACCAAGATATTCAACAAATGTCATACCTCCAAGATTTGATTCCCTTCACCGTCTAACACCTCCCATTATTTTATCATTTCCAAGAATGCAACAACACAAAAATAATGATAAACTTCTGAGATAATTTTTATAAAATTAATTAAGATAAGAAATTATATTTATATTATTTTATTCATAGATTAAAAAGATCATGAATAAAGAGCAAAATATTAGAGTTAAAGAGAAAAATACTGGCTACAGACACAAGTAGAACTGAAGTTATATGACTAAATTAATTCTCATTTAAACCAATATTTAGTTGAGCTAGACTTAGCCCAACTTAGACTAAATATGATGAAAGAGTCTAATATAGAGATTAACTACAATAAATAAGGGGAATTACTATCATAAAAATGTGTAGACAATGTCCATACAGACTTAATAGTAATCTAATTATCATAATTTTACTTTTGATCAATAATGTACTAAAATTCATATAATCATCAAACTCAGAAAATAAGTATGTAAATAACAAGCTACAATAAGATAAGGGAAGAGATTATCCTAGAAAAGAAAAAAAGAGTTTGGTTCTATATGTATCCTTCACAATCCACAAAGAGCCAACCCTTATCATGGTACAAGAGTTATTCTTAAATAGGCGCATAGCTCGGTGGAGTTAAAATACAAACTCAAATGCATATTTAAATTAAAATCAAAATTTATAAGGTAGTTGTAGGAATATTCAATGTGGATGGCCCATTTAAGGCTCATTGGGAATGATCCCCATTCAATTACATCATGAGTATAGCTATAAATGTGTTGAACCGAATCATGATCAGATGCCCATAAATAATTTGGTTGGGATTGTATTTAGATAATCAATTGTTGATGTTTTATGTAGTTAGGATTATGTCTGTCTATGGTAAATATTTTATCTTTTATGTTTCATGTTTGATCCTCATGTACAAGTTAAATTTATTATTTGTTCCTCATTCATAATTCATTTTGGTGATGATCTGATTATAAGACTCAAATTATGTGTGATTTAATCATGACTTTTGATAGTTTTAATAGCTAAATGGGCCATAAAAATTATTCTAGTGTCTTATTAGTTGCACACCTAGTGTATCTTTTATTTTGATAGGTCCCCTACCACATGGCTCTCTTTTAGGTTCTCTCTATTTTTCCCTTGTGTACTCATCATCTAATTTTGTCTATAGCTCATCGATTCCCATAGGATTCATATTTATTTATTCACCTTCATATTCTTCCTAGATACATGACATATTTTCATTCATTTAGGATCTTTTACTCTCAGCCCCTTTATTACCATGTGCCATTATCTTAACCCTCTAGGATTTTTCCTTTTTCATTGAAAATAAGCTTACCTCTAGGATCATAGGCTTTAGGACATTACCACATGGTGTCATCTCATTCACCCACTCACTTAGGCTCTAACATCACTCCTGATCTACACAAAAATCTTTAGGTTAGTAGGGTAGTGTAATTATGCCATGTGGTATAATCCCATTAACCCACTATCTTATAGGCTTTGTGTAGGTATGAACATCCCTAGGATAGTGGGGTAATATGATTGTTCCATGTGGCATCATCTCACTAACTCACTAGCTCACTATCCTAGAGCACTATTGATGTCATCGCCTCAATGGAAAACTTTGAAAAAAATTGACTAAGTATCAAAAGGCATTTCAAATAGGCCCAAGACTATCAAGATATTAACAAGTGGCATCAGGGGTCATCCTAAAAAATCATCTAAATATTTTAAAGTAGTAAAAAAATGACACATAAATCTGAGCAACTTTTATGAAATCAACTGTCTAAAGTCCCTTTTAGGTGGGTTGGAACCATCAAGAGCTATAAAAATGTGTCACATGGCTCTATAAGTTTTTTTGTGTGAAAAACACATAAATTACTATGTATTCAATTTAAAAACCAATGGATAAATATTTAAAAATAAATGTCTATGAACATTCAAATCAAAATTACCCAATATGAAGATAAAAATTACTAAGTATAGAATGAATTAATTCACATACTAAGCCATTTTATTCAATCTAAAAGCAAATTTCATCCATTTTCATGAAAAGTGACTAAGTTAAGAGGCAAAACATTATGAGCATTTAGTCACTTTGAACTAAAATAAAATATCCATGGACAAAATCACTTAGGAAAATGAGCAACAACCTCTATAATAGTTAGATAATCTGCACAAACCCAAGGTGAAATATCCCAAAAAGAAGCTATAAAATGTGTTTTAAAACACAAGCAAACAACCAAACTAAGACTTATCAAATTGATTAAAATTTAGATATTAAAATTAAATCAGCCTAATATGTGAATTTCCATGCCGAGTGTTTTATAATACAAAGTTAATTTTGTAGGCTTGGTTAGGATAATAAAGCACATTCACATTTAAATCTTCACATCTAGTAGAATGGTTTCCCAAAAAGGTCAATTCAAATAAGAAACCACCAAACTCTTAGGAAGTATAAGATCAAACTCCAAATCAAAAGAGGGTCCCCATTTTTAGATTGAAAATGGGGCATGTTGTTTTAGACAACATACCTCTTAGATGCATTGGATAAGATGAGTTGATTATGCTATTTTGACACTATGTTAATCATTATGGTTGCTTATTTTTAGGTTTTATATTTTTTACCTTATAGTTTGGTTTAATATGAAACTTGGTAGTATATGCAATTGATGTGTTTTATATATACTTAAGCTTATTCAAGGAAATAAGCTTCATTTCATGTTCTAAAACAATATATCATACATCATCAAAAGATTTTAAATTCTTGAAAATAATGGACTCGTATAATGGTTCAATTAAACTTTACTTAAAGTTATCTTTAAGCTCTTTATCTACTATTAGATTTGTCATTTTGGCCAACATTTTTAATACGTAAAAACATGTTCATTTATGGATTCATTATTTCCTTGTTTGATCTTATCAATTTATGCATATGACATTTTTTCCAATGTTGTTTATATATAAACGTGATAGAAACTATTCCACTAGAGGTTTGAATGCTTTCATTGATTGGATTGGTAATTCATAGAACCATATTAAAGCATAGTCATTTAGGCTCTTTAAAATTATTTTGGTCAAAATTAAATCATTGAAGGCATAATCAAGACATGTTTCATATAATAATAAGAGATGTTATTCATGATCACCCTTACCATCATAAAATGTGAACTTGCATTTAATAAAACTAGTTGGAAAAGGTTGAAAAGTTATATCAAGTGTTATATGATTATATAATACATCTTGTGAATCAATATAATGAGTTGATTTCAAAACCTTTTGTTCATTTTTGGTAACCTTGGCTTATAGTTTTTTTATAACTTGGAGGAGAGTTTGTACAATAGACCCATTGGAATTTATATTTGAGATTTGAGAAGCCACCAAAGGGGATGAAAATAACACTTTTATTGATTTAGACATTGAAATTAGTATTTGATTTAAAGCATTCATTATCCCAATATGTATATGTATCAAGAGTTTCACCATCTAAGGGTTCACCATTATTGGATGTGGATGCACTAGCCTTAGCATGTTTATTTATTTCTTCTTGTGTAACATGTAAGAATACATTAATTAATTATTTATTTATATTTAGATGGTTGGATAAGGCTTATTTATATTCCATTTCAAAAAAATCTTTCTTAACATTTCCATAGTTATTAAATGAAAATAAAGGTGTCAAATGAAATGGAAAAATTTAGATCTACAAGTTACTAGAATCATAAACCCTATAAAACTAAAAACCCTAGATCAAGCTAGGAATTTCATTAGAAGACTCAAATATCAATTTCATAAAATGTTTAACCCTTTTTAATTTTGTTTTATGGGTTAAAGAGTATAATATCCTATACAAAAGGATGAATAAAACTATTCTAGAGTGGGCCAGTTAATTAAAAACTCAAATAAATGAATATTCTAAATTAAAATGTTGAGTTATGATATATATATATATATATAATACATTAAAAATAATAATTTGATTGCATAACACTTGGAATATATTATAATTAAATTATATATAATGTGTATGTAGATATAATATATGCAAAGGTGGAAACAAGGGAGAACAAGATCATGATCTAGTCATTAGATTCTGGAACTATTATTTTTAGAGGCCTGGACATGTGTCAATCTTGAGACACTTATCTCAACACGTGTATTGGTATTAATTGAATTATTTGATATATAATATTAATTATATTACAAAGAGACAACCTATATATTTTTGGGTTTTTTATTTTCTTTTTTCTAATATATTTCATTTTTATGCATAGGTTATCGATGACTGATAATAGATCAAACTCTAGATCTTCACCTTAGGTCTTTACACTTCACAAAAAATGGGTTAGTGGGATCATGGTTTCGATATGACCTCAAATACCCCTATATCAATAATTTATGCCTACATATCCAATACTCCAAAGAGGTATTTATACATATGTAGTTATCCCTTATGTGTTAGCTTGTGTGTATATAGGGGTGTGATATGTTATATGCAAGGGAATGAAATAATTTAACTTGTAACTTTAAAAATACTACTCATGGGTTATTTTTTGAGTGATTTAGACCTTTAATATCACTAAACCTATTACTAATATTAAAATAGGTGAGAATATGGGAGTATGACTTAGTTGTGCAATAGATTATATGAGCATGAATAGTTACTTGATTAGTATTTATTAGATGAATAATGAGTAGGATTAGATTTATATTTATACCACACTTTTTAGAAATATGTCACATCAAGGTTTAATAATATAAATAGGCTAACCCATATGTTTTGAAACATTTTCAATTTGGATGATTTTTAAGGACTAAAACTTGATAAGAATCTAGACACCTGCTTCGATGTAAGTGTTCCTATGTGGGATGCAAGTGTCTGGTAGGATAAAAAGTTGTTGATAATATCAAATTGATAGTGCATGATATATATCATGTTTTAGGATTTATTTACAATGAATTAGATATGGGTCATTATAAATGATAGGGTTAGACCATAATATAAATAGTTAGGCATAGTGAGATGGTGAATGCAAGCCTTTTGATAACAAGGAGGTCTACAACTGAAGGGTAGAGTCCTTATAGTTATTTTTAAGGATAAAAATGATATAAATTAGATTTTATTATCTATAAATATATACTACTATAATTCCAAATAATATTTTTAAAGTTTTAATATGAATTAGAAACAATGGTTATCTTATTCAATGATGTACATACAGATCTGACGTCTACAAATATAGAAGAAGAAAAAATGATGTTCCACCTTGATTGGTCAAATTCTAAAAAATAGATCTCTATCAACCTATACATTACTATTAGAATCTTGACACTACCATCAATGCTTTTATACAACTCAATATATAGAATATCTTTTAGAATGTTCACCTACACCTTTTAGGGTTCATTGTTGCCTTACAAGTTATCAACTCATATTAGACATAAGATATTAGTATTATTATTTTGTTTCAAACCCTAGGTCCTATAACTTGGCATGTTACCTTAAAAATAGGGGTTATCAGGCTCAAGTTATGTTGAGATGACCTTAAATACCCCTATATAAATGAGTGTTTCCTACATATCCATATACTTTGAAGAGGGCCTTAAATCAATGTAGTTATCCCCCTTATGTGGGCTTATGTGTGAACAATTATGCAATATGTTATATGTGAGTGCATGTAGTGATATATCTTTTAAATTCATAAATACTACTCATGGGTTACTCTTTGAATTCTTTAGACCTATAATAATATTATTCCTATGATTGATTTAAAAATAGTGAAGAATAGGGGTTACTATAGCTCAGTTGTGCAAATGATGATCAATAGTGTAGTATGAGTTTGAGAGGTTCTTTCTAGATATTTCTTAGATGGATAATTATTGGCTATTAATTTGTATTTATACCACACCTTTTGAAATTATCTAACATGAGGGTTAAATAAAACACATATGTTGACCCATACATGTCAAAATATTTTTAAATTTGATTATTTGGAAGGCAGGGACACTAGAATCAAACTTGAGACACTAGCATCGATGCTAGTGTCATAATATAAATGGTAGTGTCCTATAGAATAAAAATTTGTTGAGGATCTATAACTATCTAAGTAGCATATAAATCAAGTTTTATGTAAAATGTAGACTATAAGTGATTTGGGTCATCATAATATTAGGTTTAGACAATAGGATCAGTAATTATGCATAGTGAGATGATGAACATGAGCCTTACAATAATGTAAAGGTCATATACTAAAGGGTTGAGCCATTATTGTTATGTGTCAAGTGCATAAAATTAGTATGTCATATAAAATAAGGTTTTAGTGTATACATAGGGATTTCAAACCCCTCTCATTTTTCATTTATTTCAAAGCTTTATTTTTTTATTGGATGAATTCACTAATTCTTTTGTTTTTTAAATAAGTAAAAATGAAGAGAATGGGTAGGGCTCGAACCCTCATATACCTCCCCATGAGGGTTTCAATTTTTTATTTTAAATAATAATGATTGGGGCTCATCCTTAATCAACCCCTCATAAAAATACAATGTGGAGGATTGAATCTATCGACCCTACCCTCATTTCCTCTTCTCTCTCCGCTGACCTATAATCCATGAGGGGGGATCGACTCCACTAACCCCTTCTTGTGTACACATCAATTATTAGCATGATAAAATAATGTTAATTCCCTTACCATTAGAGGTATATTATCCCATCAAACCACTCACTTACCTCTCCCTTGGCTATGGCATTGACCCCATCCCCTTTTTTTGGCCCTTGACAAGACCGTGTGTGTTATCCCATCACCTTCAAACACATTGAGAATGCACACAGAGTCTCATAATTCTATTGTATTTTTTATTATACTTTAAACTTTAAATACAAGCCTACCTTCATTTAAACATATATATATATATATATATATATATATATACTATAAAACTATATACATGCACATATATATAATATGTATGTATTTATATTCACTTTTAATATATATTAGTGGTTTTATATAAACCTATATATGTTTTTTAAAATTACACTAAAATTTGTTTATAACTATCTTAAAACTAATTACATGTATATTAAAATAAATATGAAATCTTTATGTGTGTGTGTGTGTGTGTGTGTGTGTGTGTGTGTGTGTGTGTGT